>JANZLF010000008.1:36012161-36042371 GCA_026546835.1 Erythroxylum foetidum | reverse complement strand
AATGATAATAGTATTTAACCAGACATGTTTTTGGTAAATTAATCGTTATGTGCTAGCATAACTTTGGTATGTGTTTGTATCATTTAGGTCATTTGCGGGATGAAGATTATATTACCAATCTTACCATGGGCCCTTGAATTCATTCATAAATTTCACCTAAGCTTACCCGTTGAGTTTATGGTCCACTACAATGTGTTTGCTTTAACCTGATTGATGTATTCTTGAGGGCGGCCTTCTAGCTTGCAGTGTGGGCTTATTTTTTGATAGCGTCGTTGTACTGGTGTGCGTAAGAAATTGGCGAGTTAAATTCAACAATCCCAGGTATTCTATTTTCTATTGTGTTTGGTTTTTTGTGTGGCAGAGAACCATGACTTCCACTATGGAATCTGGTTACTATCTTTGTTAAAAGTTCCATCAATTGATATCAGAGCTAAATCAATAAATTTTGAGGCTGTTATTTTCATTTTATATACTCTTTTATATATATATATATATATATATATACACTCTTATTAACAATAGGGTGTAGTTTTTCTGAGCATAAATACGTCATATGTTGTTTATATATGCATTAATATATGTTTTATTCAAGCTTTTGCAACAAAAATTGTTGAAATAAGTGAGTTTTTTGCAATACCATTTATGGTTAAAACCTTTTGTTCTCATATCTCCTTTTGGGTGATTTTTTTTTGTTAAAATAGATCTTATGGATCATTTAATCTTTGGAAGAGGAGCAAAATCTCTCTAAAATGGTTGAAAATTACTTTCCCGATAGTTAGATACAGTTGGGTCCGGCCACGGATAATCCATGGGTCATTTGACCTACCTGAAGGTTGAAGATGAATTATTTACAGCTTTGCTATAACAACTTATTTACAATTTTGTTATCTCATATTATTTACAAGCTTATTTACAATTTTGTCATCTCATGTTATTTACAGTTTTGTCATGACAACTTATTTAAAGTTTTGTCATCTTAAGTGATTTACAGTTTTTCCATTAATAATAATAATGACAATGTTAAAATATGCATATACATTGTTAAATATTAAAATTGTGATGTCATTATTTTACGGATTTTTAAGCATGATTCATTTATAATTCAATTATATATTTTATCCAATTACATGATATCTTAGCCATATTTTGGATAACTTTATATATATTTTTGACTAGTTATCTTTTATTTAATATAAAATTTTGTTATATTTTATCATGTTTTTTGATATAATTAAATATTGTATGCTTATGAACTTGCCTCTTGTAAGTCTAGACATTAGAATATTTTGTTGATATATATATTTTAAGTTTATCAATTTTTACTAAGATCCATATGAGCAACGAAGTTATCCTATCGATAAATTCATTGTTTGGTAGGATGCTTAGATTAGTAAAGAGAATATATCAAATGTTATGAATCGGCACAATTTTACTATCCTAGCCATAGTCGATTGATGCATTTGGTTATGATATTTAATGTATTGCTCTTTCTTGTGAATGAGTCTATTTTTAATGCTCAGTGGACTCTAGCATTATATGATCACTTTTGTGGATCATTTTGAGAAAGTTGGAGAAAGAGCGAATATCATGATCCTGTGTTGATCCCGTGTTACCTGCATATTAATGTTACTCTTATGGTTTTTTTCTTCAACTTTGAGTAGTCCTCAATTCTCTACCATTTTAAAGCTTAATGGGACTAATCACAAACAATGGGTTGAATCTCTCATGATGAACTTAACTATTATGAAATTAGGCATGGCCTTGAGAGAAGACTCTCCTCCTAAACATGATAATGAATCTTTTATTAAAAGCTTTATAATGAATCGGAGTACTCGAATAGGTGTTGTTTGATGATCATGAGGTATCATATAGATGGCTCAAAACGTGATAACATTCCAAAAACTGAGAATGCCAAGGAATTTCTTGAGGCCATTAACAAGAAATACAACAAGTTCTCCAAGAATGAAAAGGATAAACTCTTGAGCACTTTGCATTCCACAATTTACAATGGTGTTAGTGGGATTAGAGAGCATATCAACAAAATTGTGGCTTGTTATCATAAGATTAAGGCAATTGATATGGAGCTCGATGAGGACTATATTGTATGGTTTATCATGGGGTCTCTTCCATCTCGGTTTGATTCCATTAGGTCAAGCTACAATGCTCAGAAAGAGCAATGGACCATAGAGGAGATGAATACTATTCTTGCAAAGGAGGAGGATGACATGAAAAAGGGAAGGGCAAGAAAAGTGGCAATGGTTACAAACCAAAATTATAATGGCCAAAAAAGGAAGTTTCTACCAAAGAATGCCAATAATAATAAGCCTTTCAAGAAACAAAATGCGAGTAATAAAGGGAATGGGCAAGGAGCATTCTTAGCTTCAAATCATTCCAAGATTGAGGGTTTCAAAGGAAAATGCAATTATTGCCAAAAGTTTGGGCACAAGAAAGATAGATTGTAGGAAGTTTAAGGCTAAATTGGAAAAGGAAGGTAATCTTTTAGTAATGTTTTGCTTGGAATGCAATATCGTTGATGTACCTTCTAATACTTGGTGGTTAGACACTGGTGCTACAATTCATGTACCAAGTAGCGTGTAGCAGTATGTATACATGAGAGACGATGCAAGAACCAACGTTGATTTTTTAGGGACAGTCAAATTACAACTTACCACAAGATATGTTTTGGAGTTATATGAAATTGCTTACATACCTTCAATTAGGAGGAATTTAGTTTCAATATCTGTTTTAGACAGAATTGGTTATAGTTTTCATTTTGGATTTGAAAAAGTGACTTTGTATCGTGAGTCTACTTTGATTGGAAATGGATTTTTGTGTGGTAATCTTTACAAGCTTGATTTGGTAGATGTCTCTCTTTTTATTACTTCTTCTTCTACTATAAATATTGTTGCTACCATAAAAATATTGAGGTTGAATGAAAAATCTTCTATTTTACGGCATAAGCGATTAGGCCATATTTCTAGGCAAAGAATGGAAATATTGATGAAGGATGGGATTTTACAGGACCTTGATTTCTCAAAATTTGGTACTTGTGTGGATTGCATAAAAGGAAAGTTAACCGCGAAGGTTAGAAAAACAAAAGTTGGTAGGAGCACAAAACTACTTGGGTTAATTCATATTGATATTTGTGGGCCTTTTATACCTCTAGCTATGGGTGGTTATAAATATTTTATCACTTTCATTGTTGATAAAATATTCTCAATATGCAAATATATAAAGTCCACAACCTTTCCCAAATTAAGATCAGCAATGTCTTAGTTATGGCAAGCAAGGTCAGTCTTACCTATAGGAGCTATGTTCAAAATTTTCCCCAATATATTCTTTGTTATTAAGATTTCACATTCCTGCACCTAAAAATGATGGCTAGCTTTCCATTAATTTCTTCTTTTCACATATGTGTAAAAAAACCTCTGAATAATTCATCCCACACTATATCATCCAAATTTAAAAAGTTCTCCCACCCAACAACAACAAAGAAAGTAGAGAGAGGAATAACAATATCATCGAACATGTGGGAAGGCACAATGCGTCCAACAACCACTTTTCTCTTCTTGTATTGCACTTTATAACGGACTTCAGCTTCCATTGATTGAAATGATTTTATTTATAGTGACAATTTTCCCTTCTTACGAACCATGAGTTTCTTGGACCTTTTTTTTCTAGGGATTTCTTCAAACAGGTCCTGTTCTATAAATAGCTCATCCCCAATGATGGCTTCCTCAATGTTTTCTTCAACCATAGGCTCTTTGCCTTTTCTTTTCCCTTCTCTTTTCTTTTTCCTTGATTTTTCCTTTTCTTTTTCTTTTTCTTTTGCCTCAGTAGGTTTTTTTATAGAGTTTGTTCTGTAACAATTCCTGTGGTCCATGTTCTTTTTTCCAATCAAGAAGGTTCTTCATCTGAACCATCGTCATTTATTGCCCAATGTACTTCGGGCACTTTCTTCTCTTTTAGATCAAGTTTAGGAATTACAGAAGATTCTGGAGAAGGAATGGGTAGGGAGAGAATAGGTAAATGGAATCTCACATTGTTTAGTAACTCCCCCTTATTGAAAGTCTCTTCTTCGTCTTCACTTTCTTCTTTCTTTTTGACGCAGCGAGTACAACGTAAACACATAAGATTCAATCCGAAACTTGAAATTCAATTGAGAGAATCCCCAAATATGAAGTTTATTCAAAATGACCTCCTTAAAATAATGCAAAAAAGAGTTTAAATAGGTCCCAAACCCTAAAATGCAAATAACTAAAACAATAGAGTTTTTCTAAGAAAAACGGTTGACTTTTTGAAGCCTGTCAAATCTACAAACTCTTTCGTTTGGACTTCTGGCAAGCAGCCCACTCTTAGAAATCATCCACAACACGTTCCACGTCAGTCTCCTCCACTTGAGAAAAACTCGACCTCGAGTTAACAGCATCATCAGGATGTAACGACTCATCAGATGGGTAGTACGTGTAGATGTCCGCCACATTAAATGTTTTGGAGATCCCCATACTATTAGGAAGTCCCACCATTTAAGCATTGTCATTAATCTTCTTCAGAACCTGATACGGACCATACTTCTTCGGCTGTAGCTTGCTATAAACACCCATGGGAAACCTTTCTTTCTGCAGAAATACCATGACCTCATCGCCAACAGCAAAAACCTACTTCTTGCGATGCTGATCAGCTGCCTTCTTGTACTTTGCATTAGACTCTTCTAACTTCTGCTTAACCTCAACATGAACAGTCTGCCAATCATTCGCCATCTTCTCTGCAGCGGCACTCTTAACAGCAACATTAGGCAGATCATTTAGATTAATGACATGCTTAGGAACCTTAGTATAAACAATAAAAAAGGTGATCTCCTTGTTGAACTATAGACTGCATTATTATAAGCAAACTCTGCCTGAGCTAATACAAAATCCCACTGCTTTGGTCTATCTCCTCAAATACTCTTGATCAAATTACCAAGAGTTCTGTTCATCACTTCTGATTGACTATCTGTTTGTGGATGAGCAGTACTACTAAAATTTAATGTTGAATCAAACAACTTCCATAAAGTCCTCCAAAAGTGCCCAAGGAACTTACTATTTCGATCTGAAGTGATGGTTTTAGGAGCCCCTTGTAAACGCACCACCTCCCTAAAGAACAATCGGGCAATATTTGATGCATCTAAAGTCTTCCTGCAGAGAATAAAATGCACCATCTTCGAGAATCTGTCCACAACTACAAACACAAAATCCTAACCTCTTTATGTACGAGGAAGGCCTAACACAAAATCCATGGACAAATCCTCCCAAATACTACCAGGAACAAGTAAAGGCATGTACAAACCTGTATTTTGTGACCGTCTCTTTGAAGTCTGACACATATAACAACACTTCACCATGTTATAAACATCCCTGTGCATTCTTGGCCAAAGAACCTCTCTCGAATAGTAGCCAAGGTTTTATCTTTTCCGAGGTGTCCAGCTAGACCTCCACTATACAAGTCACGAATCACCTTCTCCCTTAAGGAAGAATTAGGAATACAAAGTTGATCTCGCTTGAAAAGAAAGCCATCTGTAACATGAAAATCTTCTTCAGGTTGGTTCTTTGAACACCTTTCCCAAACAGCTCCGAAATCATCATCAGTTTCGTATAATCCCTTCAACTCATCAAAACCATAATTTCAGTTTTCAGAGTCATCAACAAATCTGCACACCTGCTCAAAGCAACTGCAACTTTATTATGCACCCCCGATTTATGCATAAGTTTAAAAGGGAATTTTTGTAAAAATTAGGTCCACCTAGCATGCATGTCACTACTAATTCTTTTTTAACTGCTCAAATACTTCAAAACTTCATGGTCAGAATGTAAAACAAATTCTTTACCGACCAGATAGTGCTCCCAATGCCTCAAAGCTCGCACAATCAAATAGAATTCTTTGTCATAAGTGGACCACTTTTGTCTTGCATCACTGAGCTTCTTATTAAAAAAAAGGCTATCAGCCTTTCCTCTTGTTACAACACAGCCCTAATTCTGAATCTGTAGGCATCGCATTCTATCTCAAATAACTTGTCGAAATTGGTAATGCTAAAACTGGAGCAATACATAGTTTCTCCTTCAATTCAGCAAAACTGGAATCTGCTTTTACACACCATTGAAATTTCCCTTTCTTCAAACACTCCGTAATTGGTACTGTAATTGTACTGAAATTTCAAATGAAATGCCTATAAAATGTAGCCAGACCATGGAAACTTTTGACTTCTCTGACGGTCTTCGGTGTAGGTCATTCTTTAATTGCCCGAACCTTCTCTTCGTCAACTTTAACCCCATCAGCACCAACCACAAAGCACAAGAACAAAAGTTGACTTGCCATGAAGATGCACTTCTTCATATTCACATAGAGCTTATTTTCTCTCAAAGCTCCTAACACTTTATGCAAATGCTACAAGTGCTCATTTTCTGAACCACTATAGATCAAAATGTCATTAAAATAGACAACAACAAACCTGCCAATAAATTTCTTGAGTACCTGGTTCATAAGCCGCATAAAAGTGCTTGGCGCATTTGACAATCTGAATGGCATAACAAGTCAATCATACAGCCCTTCCTTCGTTTTAAATGGTGTCTTCCACTCATCACCCAGCCTAATTCGAATATGGTGAAAGCCATTATGCAAATTGAGCTTGGAAAATACTTTAGCCCCATGAAGTCTATCCAGCATGTCATCCAACCTTGGGATAGGGAACTTATACCCAACTGTAATCTTATTAATTGCCCTGCTATCTACACACATCTTCCAACTGCCATCTTTTTTTGGAGTTAATAAAGCAGGCACTGCACATGGACTTAGGCTTTCCTGGATGTATCCTTTCCGCAGTAAATCCTCCACCTTCTCCTTCAAAATTTTGCTCTCCTTATGGCTTATTCTTTAGTGAGACAGATTAGGCATACTAGAACTAGGAATCAGATCAATTTGATGTTGAATATCCCGTAAAGGTGGCAACCCAAGTGGTAATTCCTCTAGCATCAAATCACCAAATTCTGTTAGCAATGGCTTCACAGCTTCAAGAATTTGTACTGCATTCTTCTCTTCTTCACTAGCCAATAGCATATGTTTGACAGCTATAGCATGCACTTCTTTTTCTACCTCAACTCAGCTTCAAACTCCTTCACAATAGTGGAAACTATAAAAAGGGTTCGCCCCTCCACTTTAGAAGCTTTGGCACGACCACTCTCTTTCGTTGGCAACAAGTTAAATTTAACCCTGTCTTTCTCCACCTTGTAGATGTTATCTCTGCCAGCATGTTGGGTGTTAACATCAAACTGTCAAGGTCTACCGAGAAGCATGTGACAAGCATCCATATTGACGATATCACAATAAACTTCATTAGAATATTTGCTGATAGAGAAAGGAATCTTACAGCGCTCTGTTACTTCAATTTCCTCATCAGGCCGAATCCATCCAATTTTGTATAGATGTGGGTGCTTCTCAACTTGTAGTACCAAATTCTCAACAACATCCCTGCCTACTATATTTTCACAGCTGCCACTATCAATGATAATATTAAATAGCCTACCACTAATAGTGCACCTACTTCGAAACAGTTTATGCCGCTGTGAGTGTTCTTCCGGCTTAGAAGTCAGCATCAATTTTCTTACGACATAATTTCTTGCAATATCATCATCCTCTGTTTCATACTCATCATCTTCACCATCGGGTTTGCATACTACTTCATCCTCCTCTCGATCAACCATATTAATGGTTTTTCTGCGAGGGCAATCATTGCATCTATGCCCTTGCTGATTACACTTGAAGCATTTACCCGAGATTGGTTTGGCTTATGGATTATTGCCTCATGGCTGTTCTTTCTGCCTATCATCCTTTTGCTTACCTGTGGCCTTCTGCTCTTTTTACACATCATCCTTCTGCACACTTTTATTCTTTTCAAAAGAGGTTCTAGAGTACTCATTATAGCTTCTGCGAGAGGAATCCCCAGATCTACTCTTCTCCTATAGCATCATTTTAGCCCTCAAAGCTATATTTTTGGCTTCAGTCAGGGATCTTAAAACCTATATACCAATCTTTTCTTCAATCGCTAGCTTCAATCCACCTAAAAACCTTGTGACTTGTTGATCCTCAGTCTCCCTCAGGTTGTTACGTTCAAGCAACCTCATAAACTCGATAGTGTACTCATTCATGGTCCTATTGCCTTGACAACACCTCTGGTACTGTTTGAATAGGAGTTGCTCATAGTCAGGAGGAACGTATTCTGCCCTTAGCAACCTCTTCATCTTCTTCCAGCTAGTGATTATTCTTTTTCCAACAAAAACTCTTCGCTCTTGAACTCTCTCCCACCAAGCGGATGCCCCACTTTTCATTCTGCAAGCAAACACCTTAACCTTCTTTTCCTCTGGGATGTCCATGTAGTCAAAGAATATTTCTACCTCTACAAACCAATCTAAGAAATCTTCAATATTCATGCTGCCATAGAAATAAGAGATATCCACCTTCAATTTGTAGTCAAGGTTGTTACGATCATGGTTCCCACGTCCACGTCGTCCTTGGCCTACCATATTATCATTTGAATCTGAATCTTCTTCAAGATCATATTCGTTGATAGATCATTCTTCTGCACGATTCCTACCACCATTCCTATTCCTATTACCAGCGATTGTCAGGTTTACAATTTGATCAGCAAGTTCGCCAAAATTTTGGTCAATTCACTCATTAATATCATTAATACGATTCTCTAACGCTTGAAACCTTGGATCGGCATCCCTTATCGCCACAGTTCTACGATCACCGTCACCAGCACTATCCCTCTTCCTACCATCAGAAACGACCAGCTCTGATACTAACTAACGCAGTCGGCACAGCGTACAAACATAAGTTTCAATCCGAAACCTGAAATTCAATTGAGAGAATCCTCAAATATAAAATTTATTCAAAACAGCCTCCTTAAAATAATGCAGAAAAGATTTTAAATAGGTCCCAAATCCTAAAACGCAAATAACTAAAACAATAGAGTTTGACTAAGAAAAACAGTTGACTTTTTAAGGCCTGTCAAATATGCAAACTCTTTCATTTGGACTTCTGGCGCACAACCTACTCTTGGAAATCATCCGCAACACGTTCCACGTCACTTTCCTTCTCCCTTTTCTTTTCCTTTTTCTTCTTTTTCTTCTTCTGATTCAGAAGCATACTGTTTTTCGATTGTTTCTTCTTTGTCATCAAAAGAGAAATCAGGATAATCTAGAGACAACATAGCAACAATCTTCGTTTTCCTATCTTTTGAGGTCTCCTGACTAGGTAATTCTAAAGTTTGGAGCTTTGAGGAGATAGAGACAGGTTGGTAATGGTTTCCAGAGGACCTACTATAGGAGACAAAGATGAGGAATCATAAGCAAAGGTTTGCTCATGACGAGGTGCTTCGTCACGGTTAGAAGTTGAGGCCAAAAATTTCTTCTGTCCTTTTGATTTTGTTCTAGCCATTATAGGTAAGCTTGGTGAAGTTTGAGAGAAACAACAATAGGTAATGTAGAGAGTTAGGATACAAAGAGAACAACAGAGAAAACAAGAGAAGTTTGCTTAGAGTATACTAAGTAATTCTTGAGTGTTGATCTCGTGAGATGAAGAGTAGTCATATAGGATAGAAGAGGAAGTGTAATCGGTTGCGCATCTTCTAATAGAAATGTACTTATATTTGTCAAACTGTGAGTGTGTTTTTAAAAAGATTGAAAAGGCGCCATTAATGACTCCCTATTTACATGTCACTTAGAATGTCAACCCGAGAGAAGCCTTCTAAACTCTAAGGAGCCTATTAAACAAAGAGAGAGTTTCCAAGGAATCAAAATAGAAGGAGTCTGCTAAATGAAATGCAAAGATAAATAGCAAAAAATATTCACGAAAAAATAATATCAAAGAGTTTGCACATACCGAGCTCTTTTCTTAACACCCAGAATCTATCTTCAGATAGTCGCTTGATAAAAATGTCAGCTACTTGATTCTCAGTATTAACATGCAAAAGGTCAATGGTTTCTTTTAAAACATAATCTCTAAGAAAATGCTATCTTCAGATAGTGGATTGATAAAAATGTTAGTTACTTGATTCTTAGTATTAACTTGTAAAAGGTCAACGATTTCTTCTAAAACATAATCTCTAAGAAAATGATGTTTGATTTTTACATGCTTAGTCCTAGAATGATGCATAGGATTTTTAGAAAGATTTATAACATTAGCATTATCACATAATATATAAATTTGAGAAAAGTTTAGAGAAAAATTCTGTAGTTGATACTTCATCCATAAGATTTGAGCACAACAGATGGCAATGACTATGTATTCCGCTTTAGTCATCGAAAGCATCGTACAATTTTGCTTTTTGCAAGACCAAGGTACTAAACATCCTTCAAAAAATTAAAAGTGACCATTTATGATTTTTTGATCGTCTTTATCACCTGCATTATTTGCATTACAATAGCCCACTATATCAAATGAATCAATTTTTGGATACCATAGTCCAAAATTCATAATTCTGTGGAGAATCTTTTAACTGCTTGAAGATGACTTTCTTTTGGATTTGATTGAAAGTGTGCTAAAAGACACACATTAAGCATAATGTATGGTGTTGAGCTTGAAAGATATAGTAGTGATTCAATCATTCCTCTATACTTTCTCCTTTTTAAGTTCAAGGGTGGTGACTTTTTCTTCTAACTATCTTACCTTATCAGGATCATTTTTTAGCAACGTTTTTTTCAACTTAGCTACTTTTTCTTCCAAAACTTCTTTTTTTAAAACCTTTTGCTTGTAGTCAACCTTAAGAGGCATATTCTTAGTCATCAAATTCTCATTCGCAAGTTCCAATGATTTAATTTTATTCTTCCGAGATGTAACATTGCTCTTGGACTTCTCAACTTTTTTGAAATACTTCACTATCAACCTTTTGTACTAATCATATAATTCATGATATGCATTTTTCAATTCATCAACTTCAATATTAGAGTCAAAATAATATACCTCATTGTCTCCTCATTTAGCCATGAAGCAAATGTTGCTGACTTCTTTTGGTTCTTCTTTTTCAAAATTTTCAGAATCCTCATCTGACTAAGTTGCAGTCATTGCTTGCTTACTAGATTTTTTATTCTCTGACTTATTCTTTTGAAGAGGAGGACATTCTGGTCTTGTGTGTCAAGGCTTCTTGCAGTGATAACATATGATTTGATTGTTTTATGTATTGCTATTGCTGCCTTTTGATAGGGACATGTTGCTTCTAGCTTTTTTGTTTCCTTCTCTTTTTTTCATTAGCTTTATTTTATAAACGTGGAAATCGACGAGCATATTTTCTAACAATAAATTTGAACTCGTCGTCTCTATTTATTTGCAATTCAGTGTCATTTTCATCACTGTTTGATTTGTCAATTGCTTTCAATTTCATTCCTTTTCTGTAGGAGGATCCTTCATCTCGCCTAAGCTCAGTTTCATGGACTATCAAATTTTCTCGTAACCAATTGAGTGAATAGTGCCTAGATCTTTCGCCGTTTCTAGAGCAGTCACCTTAGGTCTCGATTCCTTTAATAATGACCTCAAAATCGTTGTTACGAGCTTATCATTGAGATATATCTTTCCCAAGTTCTTTAAGGTTGTGATGATGTTGTTGAAGTGTCTGAAGAATTTGTCTATGATCTCTCCCTATTTCATGCCAATAGTTTCATATTGATGTACTAAAAAACTTATTCTATGCTTATTTACCTCATTCGTTTCTTTAAACGTGACTTATATTTTGTCCCACATTTCTTTTGCTATAGAGTAGTAGGATATCTTTTTATATTCTTATAGAGATAACACACATATCAAGTGATGCTTTACTTTAGCATTTAGTTGAACATTTATCCTGTCAGCATCAGTCCATACTTCTATGTTATCGAAAGTGGGAATTGTAGCTTCAACTCTAATTGCTTGCCATACGTCGATATCTACAGATTAGAGATATATGGTCATTCTCTCTTTCTAGTATGAGTAGTTGTTTCCATTGAAGTAAGGAGGCTTTTAGACGGATTGTCCTTAAAAACTTCTCAAGGTGTTTGTCATGATTTATCACATGCTGTAAAACACAAAAATGTGAAACATCACTTTGATATCAAATGATAAAGCAAACACACACAAGAGAGGGGTGAATTGTATGTGACTTAATTTTGCAAGTTATTTCAATTCATATAGTAAATAGTTCCTAGTTAACGAATAAAAACAATAGGAGCTTGTCAGAAGATAAAGTCTTTTAAACAACAGGAGCTTGTTAGGTGATAGGAGCCTTTTAAGGAATAGGAACCTGCTTAAGCGAAAAGAGCTTACTGAATAATGAATCATGTTAAAACAATTTAAACAAAGAAGGCGCCTATTAAATTGAACAGAACTGTTAGCAAGTTGAAAACAAAAGAGACCTATTATAAAAGTGAAGGAGCCTCTTGCTAAAATGAACACACACACAAAATATAATGTGAAAATATAAAAGATAATGTGTGAGAGAGAAGAAGGATATAGTTAATTTATATTGGTTCGAATTACAACCGAAGCCTATATCCAGTCCCCAAATATCCAACTTGAGTATTTCACTATAAAAATTTGAGTATTAAATTTGACGAGCCTCTTCAAGTTCACGAGTACATATTTTTTAAGGTTCTCCAACCTTTCACACTCAAAGTGTATAACAAGTTTCTAAAAGCTCACAAAAAATAATATAACAATTTCTCTCTTGATAGAGTAATTTCACTTTCTAAGATACAATAAAAATGATATGACTCTCAAGAATATAGATGTTGCTCAAATATTTCAAAAGTCTAAGTGGGTTCATTTACAAGTGTTGTTGCTCTTCCTTAAACAGTCAATTTCTTCAACTAGTTGTTGCTTCACTTGCATCTTTAGTCAACTAGATGAATTTAAATCTGAATAACTTCGATGTCATCTTTAACAAAAATCTTCTGATAATCACGGAGCTAATATATGACCTTCATAATTAGTAGGATATTTTCGGATAAACCATTTCAACAAGAAAGAAAATATATTTCTTATAATTTTATTTCTTTTTGAGAATTAGATCATTAAGTATGCAAGGAAATAAATCTAACTTGAATTTTAAAATATTATACGGTTATCATCAAAATCGTTAATCATAAACCTTGAGTTAACAATATGGTTGTTTACAGATAGAGACGAGCAAGTACTAGAAGAGAAGGCAGTGAAGGTGGTAGGATTTTGCATTGAATTCCAGTTGCCCAGAAATTTTGAAGGCAAGTAACAGGAAGAACCCAAAAAGTAATAACAACAAATGAATTAACAACGTGAGAACGAATAGAGAAACATTATAAGAAAATTTTACGCTCCTCTTTCGTGACCTCGTTTTTTGTTTAAGTCTTACTAAAATTGTTTGCATCGCACTAAATTATGCCTTCTTCTTTTTTTCCTAATTCTTTGTTTGGGTCTTTCAACTTTCTTGTAATTGAAAGCTTACCTAAGTGGATTTCAAACTCATAAAGTCATATTTTAAACTCGTTAGATGCGATTCGCCCCAAAAGCAAAACTGTTTAAGCCCATTGATGGGCTATTGTTTAGTTCCCTGCTCTCCGTAATTTCACAGCTCCTTTGCCACTGTCGTCTTGGCTTCCACCCATAAATGATAAAACTCACTGATCAATCAAGATGAAACTCTCCTCTTCTCGCCGACCCTTCTCAAAGATCAACATTCCCAAATCCACAAACTTTTGCACTTCTGGTTCCTGCGTAATTCCACAAACTATCAGCACTGTTAAAGACAAAGACTCGGATTTCGTGGCAATTCTGATAAACATATTGCGAGGAAAACAAAGCTGGAAGCATGCGTTGAATGATCCATTTGTTTTGAGGAATTTGAGACCTCACCACATTGAGAAGGTTTTGGTGCAGACTCTGGATGATTCCAAGTTGGCTTTAAGGTTCTTCAATTTTCTGGGCTTGCACGCAAATTTTAACCACTCAACTTTATCCTTTTGTATTCTAATTCATGCTCTTGTCAATGCTAACCTATATTGGCCTGCTTCTTCGCTCTTCCAAACATTGATTTTCCGCGGCATTGGCCCTAGAGAGATTTTTGACAGTCTCTTGGACTCTTTCAGGAGATGTAAACCTAACTCGAGTTTGGGGTTTGATTTGTTGATTCAAAGTTATGTGCAAACCAACAGAAGCTTCGATGCCGTTTCCATATTCAGATTGATGACAAGTTGTAATTTAATGCCTGAAATCAGGACTTTGAGTGCACTTCTTAATGGGTTTTTGAAGATTCGGCAATTCGACATGGTTTTAATCTTGTTTCATGAGATTGTAAACTCGGGGATTAGACCTGACGTTTACATTCAGGCAGCGGTAATTCGAAGTTTGTGTGAGTCTAAGGATTTTGTTAAGGCCAAGGAAATGGTATGTTGGCTGGAATCCAATGGTTATGATTTGAATTTAGTGGCATATAATTTGTTGATTAATGGTCTTTGCAAGGGTCAGAGAGTTTGGGAAGCTGTTGAGATCAAAAATAGTTTAGCTCAGAAAGGACTGAAAGCTGATGTAATAACTTATTGCACTTTGGTACTTGGGTTATGCAAGGTGCAAGAGTTTGAAGTTGGCTTGGAGGTGCTGAATGAAATGATTGAGATGGAGTGTATTCCAAGTGAGGCAGCTGTTTCATGTCTTGTTGAAGGGCTAAGGAGAAAGGGGATGACTGATAATGCTTTTGATTTGGTAAATAAGCTTGGAGGGATTGGGGTGACGTCCAATTTGTTTGTATACAACGCATTGATTAATTCTTTGTGTAAAGAAGGAAAATATGACAAAGCAGAGTTCCTTTATAATGAAATGGGAGAGAAAGGTTTGTCTGCAAATGATATCACTTATTCTATTTTAATTGACTCGTTTTGCAGGAGGGGTGAAATGGATACTGCAGTTCTTTTCCTTGATAGAATGAAAAGCGCAGGGATAAAAGTTACCGTTTATCCCTACAATTCCTTGATAAATGGTCACTGTAAGTTGAGGAATTTGAAGACAGCAGAGTTTTTCTTTTTCGAGATGATTCATAGAGGATTGACGCCAACAGTTGTAACTTACACAGCATTAATTAGTGGGTACTGCAATGAAAAAGAGTTAAATAAGGCTTTTAGACTGTATCATGAGATGACAGGGAAGGGCATTGCACCAAATGTATACACCTTTACTGCACTTATATCTGGGCTTTGTCAAGTAAATATGATGACTGAGGCTAATAACTTGTTCAATGAAATGGCTAGACAGAAGATTATACCAAATAAGGTGACTTACAATGTTGTGATTGATGGCTATTGCAGGGAAGGAAACACACCAAAAGCCTTTGAATTGCTCAATGAAATGGTAGAGAAGGGTCTTCTTCCAGATACATATACCTACAGGTCTCTAATAAGTGGTCTTTGTTCTACTGGAGGGGCATCTGAAGCCAAAGTTTTCATTGATAATCTTCACAATGAGCATCATAAGTTAAATGAGATTTGTTACAGTGCACTTCTCCATGCCTACTGTAAAGAGGGGAGGTTGAAGGATGCATTGAATGCCTGCCGTGAGATGGTGAATAGAGGTGTGGACATGGACCTTGTGTGTTATGCTGTACTTATAGATGGTAGTATGAGGGGACATGATACAAAAGCTTTCTTTGGTCTTTTGAAGGATATGCGAGATCAAGGATTAAAGCCTGATAATGTAGTATATACAAGCATGATTGATGGGCATAGTAAAGCAGGGAATCTAAACACGGCATTTGAGCTTTTGGACATAATGGTTGAAGAAGGATGCACTCCTAATATTGTAACATACACAGCCCTGATAAATGGTTTGTGCAAGGCTGGATACATGCATCAGGCTGAGCTTCTTTGCAAGAACGTGCTGGTTAGTGATTCTCCTCCAAACCACGTCACTTACGGTTGTTTCCTAGACCAACTTACAAAGGAAGGGAACATGGAGAAAGCGTTAGAGCTTCACAATGTCATGCTTGATGGGTTGTTAGCGAATACTATTTCACATAATATACTTGTCCGTGGCTTCTGCAAATTGGGTAAGTTTGAGGAGGCAACCGGCATTTTAGATGGAATGGCAGAGAATGGTATTTTCCCAGATTGCATCACATATTCAACCGTCATCTATGAGTATTGCAGAAGGGGTAATTTACCAGAAGCTATTAAGTTATGGAACACTATGTTAAGTAAGGGTCTCAAGCCTGATGTAGTAGCATACAACTTTTTGATACATGGTTGCTGTCTTGCTGGAGAAATAGGGAAGGCTTCTGAATTGAAGGATGAAATGATGAGAAGGGGTCTAAAGCCAACGAGAGTGCAACGCAGTGGACTAATTCACAGAGATATCTAAAAGAGTTAATACAGATTGTTATGCTTGTAGATTAGATTAGCTGTGTAATATGTGTTAATCTCGATTAGGATGACTTAAAAGCTGGCTATGGGATCATTAGAGAAAGAGTTGCTGGCCCACCGTGAAGGATATTTTTGTATTGAAAATGCTCTCTTGTAATTTGTAAATAGACTGTTTCCTAGTAAATGAGTTGGTCTCCACTAATTTCTTTGTTATTTTACATCTCTTTTTATTGTTTTCCATTGTTGATAGTTTTTGTTGTGTAATATTAAAATGCTTTGGATTTCGTTAATTAGAAAATAGTTTCTTTTAAGTGACGTAAAAGTAAATTTGCAATTCTTCTTCAACCATCAAAATATAAAAGTTATACAAATTATAGTAATTAGCACAACACGGATATACAATACCAGTTAGTGTGGGACAACAGTAATACTTAGAGATTAATGAGTAAAATTGGCACGTCTTATTATATTAACATTATCATCATCTCCTAATAATAGTGTTAGGAGTGTAATAAATATGTTGATATTTTGTAATTTTACAATATGTCTAATTATAAATGAAGGTAAAAGTATAATTAATATTAGGTAAACAAATGGTCTGCTATACTTTTTCATTTTCTTCATTTACTTTCTTAATAAATTTATCATAAAATCTCTTAACATTTATTTAAGTTATTACGAGCTCTTTACGGTTAAATTATCATTTTATTTATTTTATAAAACAACGCATTTTCGACCGTGGAAATGCGTAGTAATTTGAATGGAACTAGTCCATTATATGGACCACCAAAAGTTGTTAAGTGGTTTAAGGAATTGTTATATACTTGGTATATGGATTCTTTTAGGCTATGTTTGGTTAGACGTAAGATTTTTAATGGAAGGAAATGATTTATAATATAATGGAATATAAATAGATGTAATATAATTGTTTGAGAGGGATGTAGGAGTTCATAATTTAATATAATGAAATGTTGTTTAGAATAAAGATTCATAATATAATATACTGAAATGTTGTTTATAGTTTTACATTCTATCCTAAACCCTCCAAATCGCAGGTAACTTATTTTTACTGTTTAGGATGGAATGAGATATAATATAAAATCTTTCCCTTCCAATTTATTCCATTATAAACCCTCATTTCAAATGATAGAAAAATATTACATTCTGTTTCATTCTATTAATAACTACCCAACCAAACACAGCCTTAGTCCATCAGGCAAATAATGTGGCAGAAAGGGTAACTGAAGGAAAAATATTCAAAATATAAAATATATAAAAATAAATATTTGTTTTTTCTTTTAAAGGAAAGGATGTTATGATATGCAATTCAATTAAAAAATTCACATATTTCGCCATGAGAATATAACATCTCATCTTTAGCCTTTTCACATTATTTGATGGGGACTCAAATGTTAAAAAGTCCATATCACAAGTACATTAAAGAATATGAGATTGAATGAGGACTTAATGCAACTAAGTTTAAAAGAACGTTAACATGTGACAATTTGAAAATGTTAATGACTCATTTGTTTATAAAGAATTATGATACAATCGAGCTATACTCATAAAATATTTAAGGAAGATAAAGAAGGAAGGAAATAGGAACTGGGGAAATAAAGATTAGACGAGGATAGTAGTATTGATATCAGCTAGAAAATATTATAAAATAAGGACTCAACAACAATTAAAGAGGCTGCATTCTCTCCTTAGCAAAGATGTTGCCTGAAATCTTAACAAAATAACCTACCATTTTTATGCTATTTCTATTTTATCAACCCCTCTATATCATATCAGATCCTTTGTGTGGATGAAAATCAATAAACTAGGGTTGAAATTGATTTACGGTATAAAAGATCTCATTGAATTATTTGACTCTAGCATTTAAAGAAGAGGAAAGAGAAAAAGCTTGGTAGGTTTTCGGTTCGGTCTTGATATCAAAAATCATGTTTACAGTTAGCAATAAAATTCTTGATGAGGTGGCAATAGTAAAGGCTTGGTAGGATTGGGCTAGGTTTCTTGATACAATTGTGGTAAGAGTCTATAAGATGGTGAAGGTCTCACTTCGGGTTAGATTAGAAGGAAGCTCTTTTTGGTATCAGGTTATAAAGTTTGGGTCAAGAATATCATATTTTGTTCAACTTGGGTTGTTGCTAACATTATTTCTTCGAGCCCATTTGGGTTAAGCATATTGAGTTTAACTTGTAATCTCTCTTCAAGCCCATTTACAAATACAATAGTCATGTAACTCTTTTCCATCCTCCCAACTGATGCTGCTATCATCTCAAATTGTGCTTAATATTCTGTCATGGTCTTGATTTGGCAATGTTAGGTATGTGAAAGTAGGATAGAAAAACATAAACTGAAAGATAAACTTTATTACTTTATGAAAAAACAGATACTCACAATTCTACAAAAAGTTATTCTATTTATAAAACCATAACTATCTAAAAGACATAAAATTAGGAAATGCAGCCACTAACTCCTATAGACCAGGAAAACTAACAACAAACTTAAACCAGTAAGTTAGACCCAAAACAAACTCCTATTGACTAGGTCAATAAAGAAATTCAACATATATTTCTAACAATTCCTCCCTTAAACTGAAAGTTTTCAAATTTTCAGTTAAGACTTATCAAGTGAATAAACTCCAAATTGTCCCCTTAACTTCTGAAACGTAAGCAACTTCAGTGGCTTAGTTATTATATCAGCTACTTGATCTTCACTTTTGCAGTATACATGATCAATTTTTCCATCCTTTGTGAGATCCCTCAAAAAATGAAACCTTACATTTATGTGCTTGCTTCTTCCATGTAGAACAGGATGTTTAGATAGTTTGATGACAAAACTATTGTCACAATAAATTGTAGTCACACCCTTTAGTGGAAATGTAACTCTTCAAGTAGTTTTCTTAACCATATTGTTTGGCAAGCATAAGCTGTTGCAGCTGCAAACTCTGCTTTAATTGTTGACAAAGTGACAAGAGCTTGTTTTTTTAAAGATCATGAAATAGCTTCTGATCATAACATGAAAATATAACCTGACGTACTCTTTCTATCATCCAAATATCCAGCATAGTCACTATCTGTAAAACCAAATAAGTCTAATTTTTCATTTTTCTTGTAAAATATACCATAATTTGCAGTTCCTTACAAGTAGTGAAAAATTCTTTTTGCAACATAAAGATGGATCTCTCTTGGACATTCCATATATCTACTAATAAGACTTACAGCATGCATTATGTCAGGTCTTGTTGCAATCACATACATTAAGCTTCCCACAATCTGCTTGTATAAAGTGATGTCCACCTTTCTTCCATCAGAATCTCTCATAAGCTTCAAACCATACTTAGTTGGTGTGCAAACAGAATTACAGTTCATCTGAAATCTATCCAAAATTTCTTGCATCTATCTCTTCTGAGATATAAATATACCAGCAGAATTTTGTACTACTTCTATACCAAGAAAATAATGCATCAATCTAAGATCAGACATACTAAATTCAAGCATTATGGACTGCTTAAAATTTTCAAACATAGCACAATCGTTTCCTATGTAAATAAAATCATCAACATATAGGTACATAATAAGCATCTTTCCTCCTCCACCATTCTTAATTATGAGAGTATTCTCATATGGACATTTTTTAAATCCTTCTTTTAGAAAATAGGCTTCAATTCGACTATACCAAGCACATGGAGCTTGTTTTAGCCCATATAATGCCTTTTCTAGTTTAAAAATCTTACTTTCACTTCCAAACTTTACATAACTAGGTACTTGGTCAATAAATACCTGTTCTTGAAGGTCACCATGCAAAAATGCTGATTTTACATCCAATTGGAAGATTGGCCAAGAGCTTTGTGTAACTAGAGTGATTACCAATATGATTGTATCATGCATAGCAACTAGGGAAAAAACCTCCTTGTAGTTAATTCTGAATTCTTGTTTGTGGCCTTTAGCCACTAATCATACTCTATACTTATCAACTTCGGCATTCGCCTTGAGCTTTGTCTTGTATATCCACTTCATACCAACTGTTTTTGGCCTTTTGGAAGCTCTATCAACTCCCAAGTGTTGTTTTTTTCAATAGCTGAAATTTCATCATCCTTAGCCTTTCTCCATTTTGAGTCTTTGACAACATCATTAAATATATCTGGATCGCAATATAAAAATAGGGCAAAATGTGTTAGTGGGTGCTCAAACTGATCAATCTCAGTTACCTCGTAGTCTTCCATCCATGCAAGTCTTCTTCTAACACATTGAGGTCTTTCTTTTACTCGAACTGGTAGAATACTTTGAGTGACAGTTGGTTGTTACTGTCTATTTGTAGGCTACTGCCTTGTTTCTTCATTTTCACCATCAAAATCAACTTGTATTTGCAGTTTAGACCTATTTCCATCACCAGTCCAGAATTGTTCTTCATCGAAAAACATGTCGCGGCTAATGACAATTTTCTTAGTCATCAGATTTTACAATTTGTATGCCTTTGATAGCTCATAAACACCAAGGAAGATGCATTTTTCACCTTTTTCATCAAGTTTACTCCTCTTTTGATCTGGAATATATGTATATGCTATGCAACTAAAAGTTCTAAAACGATCTACACTTGGTTTTCATCTACTCCAAGCTTCTTCGGGTGTCAAATTTTGAATAGCAAGTGTAGGACTTCTATTCAGTACATGAATGCTCCAGTTGACAACCTCAGGCTAGAAACTTTTCTGAATTCCACTGCCTTTAAATATAGTAAGCACCATGTTCAATATTGTCCGATTCTTCCTCCCTAAAATGCCATTCTGTTGTGGCATATACGCAACAATAACTTGTTTTTTAATTCCATTATCCTCATGAAAATTTACAAATTCGTATGAGTTGGATTCTCCACCATGATCACTGCAAAAAATCTTTATAGGCATGCTTGCTTCTTTTTCAACTCTTGCCTTGAAGTTTTTAAATGCTGAAAAAGTTTCATTCTTGCAAAAAATAAACCCAAACTTTTCGACTATAGTCATCAATGAACTTTATAAAGTAACGTTTACCACCATTTGATGTTGGACTTATAGGTCTACATAAATCAAAGTAAACAAGCTCCAACACCTTCTTTGCTCTCCATTATCTTCCTTTTTGAAAATTATTTCTATGTTGTTTCCCAACTACACATTCTTCACAAATTTGAGAAGGGCCTTTAATTTTTGGTAGACTAGTCACCATGTTCTTTTGCTGCAATGATTTTAGTCCTCTAAAATTAAGATGACTATAGAAAAAATGCCACAACCAGCCCTCGTCCTTTACTCTTGTAGAGAAGCATGTGTGAGTAGTGTTGTTGAGATACAAAGGGAACATCGCTTTTGTTGTCATATTGATTTGAGCAATCAAACCCAATCTTTTATCTTGAACACGAAAAACTCCTTTTTTATAGTAATCTCATATCCCTTCTCTTGGAGTTGTCTAACACTAAGTAAATTGTTTTCAATTTTGGAACAAAATAAACGTCAAAAATAATCTGAGTAGAGTTCTCCTTGGTGTGGATCTTAACGTTGCCTTTACCCATGATAGAAACTGTAGATTTGTCACCAAATGTCATAGTATTACGAAATGTTTCATCTAAGTCTGAAAATACAGATTTATCTCCACACATGTGAATACTTCATCCTATATCCAAGTACCAAATATGTTGATTAACATCTTCTTTTGTATGACTGTCCATCAAGAGAGAAACTTGTTCTTCTTTCTCCAAAAAATTTGACTTTGCACCTGAATCTTTCTTGAAACCAGTCCTATATTAAGACCTGTAGTGCCCATACTTGTGACAACGAAAGTATTTAATATTGGACTTATAATGACCTCTTTCTTTGATACTGGAGTTAGTTGCAAGATCTTTATCTACTTTAGAGTCAGCTACATGGATCTGGTCTGCTTTTTGATGAGAATTCTTGTCCTTCCATTTCCCTTTTCATGCCTAAAACCTTTTGGATTAGTTACTACCTTTAGAGCTTGCTCTTTTTTCTCTTACTAGACTTTCTACTCATGAAGCAATAAAAAACTTTGTAATTCATCAAATGAAAGCACATCAATGTCTTTAGATTCTTCTATTGAACAGACAATGAAATTAAATTTTGGTGTTATTGATCGAAGAATTTTCTCCATAATAGTGACATCCTTAAAATTTTCACCATTGATATGAATCTTTTAGCAATCTTCATCGTTCTAGTGAAAAAATTTGTAACGGACTCTCTTGACTTCATGTGTAAAGTCTCAAATTCAATCTATAGTCTTTGAAGCTACACCCTCTTTGCCCTTGCATTTCCTTGATACTTCTTCTTCAAGGAATACTAGATCTGTTTGGAGGAATCCTAGATCCAAAGAATCGTCTCCAAGATTGCTCGATCAATAGCTTGGAAAAGATAGTTTTTGGCCTTAAGATCTTTCAGCTTCAATGCATCTACTTCCACTTTTTGCATCTCTAACAACATTGCTCCAGCTACAAGCTTTTCAATTCCAAATTCAACAACATGCCAATACTCCTTAGACCTCAAGAAGTTCTACATCAACATGCTCCAATGGTCATAATGACCATCAAATCATAGAATCACTGGTTGCACAAATGTTGTTTAAGATGTAATTTGCTACTGCAAAACAAAAATGAGGTTAAACAGAAACATAGCTACTATTACACTCTTTCTGACTTATGTCTCCCCTCTGGATTTTTCACTCCCCATATCCAAGCTCTGATACCACTGTTAGGTATGTGAAAGTAGGACAGAAAATATAAGCTGAAAGATAAACTTTATTGCTTTATGAAAAACAGACACTCACAATTCTACATGAAGTTGTTCTATTTATAAAATCATAAGTAACTGAAAAACATAAAATTAGAAAATGCAGCCACTAACTCCTATAGACCAAGAAAACTAACAACAAACTTAAACTAGTAAGTTAGACCCAAAACAAACTCCTATTGACTAGGTCAACAAAGAAATTCAACAAATATTTCTAACAGGCAAATGGCGAAAATGATTGAATAATTGACCCCTTATATGGTCTAAAAAACATCTGAAGCATCTACAATTCAACATCTCCCATGGCGTAAATGGTCTTCCTTTCTTCAAATCTTAACCACGATTGTGCCTCCCCCTCAAAATAAACCCATATCGCTTCCAATTTCTCTTATTCTGACAGCTTGTTTATTGAAAAGTATCTCTCCTCGTAAGAAATCCAAATATCTGGATCCTCACTTTCGAAGATAGGAAGGTCAAGTCTCCTAAGCTTGTAGTCCTTCTCCACATTCCTCTCTGCCAATTGCGACATTTTCTCTCTAATGCTATTCTGTCCAGTCCAGTCCAGTCCAATTTAAAAAAACGTTTTCGTTCTATTTAAAGATAATTCCTCACTTTCTTTCTTATTTTCTATCACTTCCTTTGCACTACCAACGTAATTTAATTTAATATTGTTTTTATAATTTTTAAATTAATTAAAAATTTTGATAAATTGATCAATTTTTAAAATTTAAAATTTTATCTTAAAATTTTATTTTAAAATTAAAATTAAAATAATTTTTAAAAATAAAAAATGTGTCATAGGCGTGAAGCTATCATTTTGTTTTTCATTTTGCTTATAAATGGTAATTTATAAATTATAAAAAATTGATTAAAACAAAATAAATGATAAATTTGTTTTTTATTTTATTTTTAAATTTAAATTTTTTATCTTAAAAATTTTATTAAAATTTGTTTATTTAATTTATAAATTATAAAAAC
This sequence comes from Erythroxylum foetidum, assembly GCA_026546835.1. Classification (NCBI taxonomy): domain Eukaryota; kingdom Viridiplantae; phylum Streptophyta; class Magnoliopsida; order Malpighiales; family Erythroxylaceae; genus Erythroxylum; species Erythroxylum foetidum. The sequence goes on along the minus strand of JANZLF010000008.1, from coordinate 36,018,233 downwards.
AAAATAAACGGTAATTTTGTTTATAAATTTGTTTTCCATTCTGTTTATAAAGGGTAATTTATAAATTATAGAAAAAATTGATTAAAACAAAATAAATGATAATTTTGCTTTTCATTTTGTTTTCCAATTTAAATTTTTATCTTAAAATTATATTTAAAAATAAAATAATAATAATAGATCAAAAATGTGTCACAGGCTTGACGCAATTTATTAAAATTGTTTAATTAATTTATAAATTATAGAAAACAAAATAAATGGTAATTTTGTTTATAAATTTGTTTTTCATTTTGTTTATAAATTTGATTATCATTTTGTTTATAAATGGTAATTTGTAAATTATAGAAAAAATTTATTGAAACAAAATAAATGGTAATTTTGTTTTCAATTTAAATTTTTATCTTAAAATTTTTATTTAAAAAATTAAAATAATAATAATAAGTCAAAATATGTGTCACAGGCATAACACAATTTATTAACAATAATTTATAAATTATAAAAAAATTGATTAAAACAAAATAAATGGTAATTTTGTTTTTCATTTATGTCGCAGACGTGGCACCTAAGTCACTATTGTGACACAAATTTTGATTTTTATTATTATTTTAATTTTAAATTTTCAAATAAAATTTTTAAGATAAAAATTTAAATTGAAAAACAAAATTATAAATGAAATCAAAAACAAAATTATCATTTATTTTGTTTTAATCAATTTTTCTATAATTTATAAATTATAATTTATAAACAAAATGAAAAATGAATTTAAAAAAACAAAATGACCCTTCATTTTGTTTATAAATTTATTTTTCATTTTTTATTAAAATTGTTTAATTAATGCATAAATCATAGAAAAATAGTAAATTAAATTACATTGGTAGTGCAAATGAAGCAAAAGAAAATAAGAAAGCAAGTGAAGAATGGTCTTTAAATAAAACAATGACGTTTTTTGAATTAGACAAAGCTGAACAGGGTAGTATTAGATAGAAGCATTTTGTGATTGAAATATTTCTCTTAATTATTTCTGATAGGGATATTATTCAAAACAATTTTTATAACTAAAATATGTTTAATTGGCTTACTTGTTTTGGCCTACTATTTTCAAATAATATAAATGAAATATTTATATAATTTGAATTTTGGATTTACATGGTGACTTTGCAATGATTGAATCGTATTCTTACACTCCAAGATTGCTACTTTGAATTTGTTATAAAATTAAGAATAATGTAAAGTATTTAAAGTATTACAATTTTATCATATAATAAATAATAATTATATCAAAATATCAAATAAAAAGAACAATAAGTATTCTGTTGTAATACATGCATGTATGGTGTGGATGACTAGGTACATACTATTTATGTACTTCATTCAATGATATAGACTTATCCTCTTCTCTTCTTTTATTCTATTCATGTACTTACTTTATTACTTAGGCTTTTCCCATTCTCTCATTAAATGTAGTACATGTACAAGAGTCCTATATAAGGACATGGGATTTCACTTTGTAAAGACATTGAGAAATAATAGAAGTTCATTCTGACTTATTTCCTTTCATTCTCTTGTTTATTCCTATTTGGTATTTTATTTACAACATATTCTTAATTTTCTAACTATTACAATTTATAACAAAAGTTCATGATGAAAAAACAACCAAGTATAAGTGAAACCTGAAATAAAAATATTTATAATTACATTGCATATATAGAATTTAACATATACATCAAGTATAAATAAAATTAAATGAACAGGAGAAACAAAAACTTGAAACTTCATTCAATCATTTAGGGGGATACCCGTTATAACTGCACTAACCCTAATTATCATTTGGTATAAAATCCTCATCATTAAGAGGAGTCTCATCATCATCATTATTCAAATTCAATGTACCAAATGACATATCAATGCTTTCCTATACAAGATTATCTTCCAAGTCACTCACATCTACCAAATTTAGTTCCTAAAAAATCCAATCTATCAAAAGATTGATATTATCAATAAAATTTGGATCAATTGAATTACGTGTTCTATTAAAAGTCCTAGTAAACAATAAATTTTACTTATTAAAACTTATAAAATTATATATATATTGGTAATGGCAATAACATAGCTTTCCTAAAGTTTTAAATTGTAACGAACGAAGATCAAGTCATTTAATCTTTTATACTTCAATTTATTCCTTTTCTTATAATGGATCAATTCAAATGCATTCCAATTCATTTCACAGCCTGTCGTACTCACACATTAAATTAGAATTCAAATTACAAATCTTTTCAATTCTTGAACACCAGTTCTGAATTAGTCCCACGAAGAAATTGTTAGTCGTAAGACAATAAAAGTAGCATTATAAACAAAAAATTGATAATTAATTTTCAATAAGTAACAAAACTAAAAAATATATATCTAGAGAAAATTTTACTACGTTTTGCTCCTTGTCGAATAATAATTGCCATCCCAAAATTTCCAAAAGTATGCTTATAAAGCTTCATTTGTGTGCTCAGAGATCTTACATCATCTCATAGGCAACAGTTGTTGTAATAATTAATAGCACTCTCGTATTAACTTCAGTTTTCTTTGTAAAACTTGATTTGAAATAAACGCTAGGATTAAAAAATACCCCAGTTACAAACAATGAAAAGTAAAGTGGCCTTTCCCATCTGTCATTGATGAATGCAAGATAAGGTGTGTACAAAAAAGACTTATTTTTTAAATTAGCCTTGATTGCTTCCTTTACCCTCTCTATGCCAAAACAAAAAACTCATCTTCTCATCACTATCATCCAAAAGAAGCACCCTCACCAAAGGTTCACAAACTCGGCTAACAAATAGGCATTAAGACCAAAAATTCAGTATCTTCAAGTATAATTCTGGAAATCTCTAATCTAGCATTAGACATAACATTCTGATATGCAATCCATTTATCACTTGTAAATATCTGTCTCAACTTTTTCTTCATTATAACAAGATACTAAAGTGATAAGAAATTTGTTACAAATCTTTTAACAACAGGAAAACACAAATTCATACAATTGGTAAAATTCTTTCTCATTTAATTCAAGACACATGCACGATTATAGATGAACTTGGTCACTCTTTTGGCTTTCTACACAGTCTCATCAATAATAGAAAAATATCTAGCATCCCATATATTTTTTAGCATTACTTTAACGCAAATGTGTAACACAAGGAGTAAAAAAATAATTATACTTGCTTTGCAATCTTCTTCTCGTTGCTTTATAAGCAGAATAATTGTTAGTAATGAACTGAACAATATTTTCTGGACCTACGTCATTTACAACTTCATCAAATATTTCAAATGAAGTATCAGTATTCCTAACAAGACGAAATGCATCACTAAACTTCAAAAATATTGAGCTCTTTGCAAAATAAACCAAAAAATTAGTACTAGGCTCATATCTATTATTTGTCCGACTATCACAAATGATTGGACACTCATAAGTAGCCCAATCCATTCATCTTTTTTTCAATTAATTTTTAATTTTAAAAACTAAACAACTCAAAAGTTTAACTCTGTAGTTATCAATAGAAGGAGCTTTGTATCCCAGACTTTAAGAGGCTATAACATCCACCATAGGCTGATAATAATAAGACTGGGAAGCATTGAATATTGCATTTGTATCATACCCCGATCTAGCTATTGTCATACTTATATTTTGAACTGATTCTCTTGATTGCATGGCGCTACGAATTGAAAGCTAAACTTCAAGAATTATTCGTGGATAAAACATTCACTTCTTGTTGGAAAGGAACATCACTATTACCACTACCTCCATCAACATTTCTACTATCATTATGAACACCACCAAACAAACTTCCACTATTAATTTCACAATTCAATCTCTCCCTTCTATCTTTCATGTGTTGATATTCTTTAAGCAAAGTTTTCGTTTGTCACTTCACATTATGATTTACTTTTTTACGGGGTTCTATATCTCCTTTAACTACAACTAAATGCTTCCCTAATCGAGTGACTCCTCTATCTTTCAAATGTTTGTTACAAAATAAGCAAATAGTATAATTCTTCATACAAGGGCCCAATGCAGTATGAGCTTAAGCCGGATCATTATGTCTTCCTAAAGCAGTTAAATGTTCAAGAGTGCTTGAACTTCCTTCCATTTATCTATAAAAATAAATGAAGACAGATATTAAGATAAAGAACACATAATTTAATTATCCACTATTATCACAAAATATGTATTATTTATCTCAAATGTCTAAATTAACACAAATTACATAATACCCATGTCCGTCTTATATAATATAACTCATTTTGTATGATTACATTATACTCAATTCAATTTCATCCAATAAAATTCAATTTTACCCATCACAATTCACCAATAAGTCAAAAACTAATAATTCAAGTATTCAACATACACAATTACACAATACGCATGTCTATCTTGTATAATATAACTTATTTTATATGATTACATCATACAAAATTTAATTTCATCCAACATAATTCATCATAAAGAGGGTGAACCGTAGAGCAATTGCTAAAGTTGTTAGTTTGAGACCATAAGGTCACAGGTTCAAGTTACGGAAACAACCTCTTTGTAAAAATACAAAGGGAAGGCTGCGTGTATTATGATCCTCTCTAAACCCACACAAAGTGGGGAGTCTTGTGCATGTTGACTTTTACAATTCACCATAAGTCAAAAACTAACAATTCAAGTATTTAATATGCATCATAACACAATATACTTAATAGTCATAAACTTAAATAAGTTTGAAGACGAATATAAAAAATTACATGTATGAAGTGAATTGAGCTTAATAAATAAATAAATTTTTTGCTTCATTACGTATGACTTAACTATGACATTAGTTTATATAGATGATATTTTGATATTTTCATCTTTAACGAAGCAACATCTTTAACATATTAAGGCAATCAAATGAGTTGTAATCAAACTAATGATTCTTTCACATTTCACGTCAAGTTCTCATCGAAGATTTCTTTATCAGATTTTTATGGCTCATGTCATTGTATGCATTCTTAAAAATGTCTAAATTGGGGTTCCTTAATTAATTAACTATCTTCCATTAATCTATTGATGTTCCATGTGGAGATAAATGTAAGATAAGTGGTAACATGATTTTTTATAATTAAACTATTTGCTAACAAAATCTCTTTTTTCATCAAATTTTGTTATATTATAATCCTAGTATAACACAATATAATATTTTATACAACAATCAACTGTATTTATTAAAAATATACGAAAGTAAAATTTTGTCTCCCTATTTATTTTTTTGCCTCTACCTCCGGTGTGATATATGAGCTAAAAAAAGAGAATAAAAGATCTAAATAGTGGAACTAATTATTTAAATGTCATTAATTTAAAATTTTGTATGTTAAGACTTAGACTTAAGTCACAAGAAATATGCATACATTTATAAGCTCAAATTTCTCAAATCTCAACTCTAACAATTCCAACCATTCATAATTCTACACATTAAACATAACCATACACTTCAATTCTAGCCATTCACAAATGCAATTCATAATTCAATTCCAATTATTCAAATACAATGTAGGAGCATAAAAAACAATTAAAAACATACCCCAAAAAATCACAATTTCAATTCGAGTTAGTAGGTTGAGTCAAGTCAAAAATCAAATTTGAAAAATCTAGTTTGACTTCAACAACGATGGTGGTGGACTAGTGGAGGAGAGCAGCTGAGTAGTTGGTGGAGAGGAAGGAAAGGCAAGAGCAGCAGGCAAAGAAGGCTCTAGTAAATCGGAGAGGCAGATAGTAGACCAGCAGGTGGGGATGCGTGGTAGAAAGGGAGGTAAACTAGCAGGTGTGGAGGCACAGTGGAGACGAGTGGTGACGTCATGGTGGCGGTCGGAGGACAGTGGCAATAATGAGAGTAATGAGCGAGAAGTAGAACGATGAGAGGGAAAGAGAAAAAACTGACAGCCTGTTTGGAAACCTTCGAATTGAATTCAATTACATTAATGACATTGAATTGAATTCAATTTACACTGTTTGGAACAAATCCAGTAATATTAGAATTGAATTCAATTACACTGTTTGGAACAAAT
>JANZLF010000008.1:35984896-36000962 GCA_026546835.1 Erythroxylum foetidum | reverse complement strand
AATAAGCATGCTAAGATCACGCTGCTTATAATTTCCATGCTACACATCCATGTTTGATCCATGTCATTTGGTTATATCAGCATACGTGACCATTGATGGTTCTAGTTACGTTAATTGTAGCGAAAGATGCTTTCATTCTATGTTGATATGATTGATGGACCGGATTGTCTGGAGATGCATACAATAATGATAGCATAATTCTAAGTACTCATAAGGTTAATATACAATTTTAAGGTAACACATAGAGCCTAAGTAGGAGATTGTAAGGATTTTTTAATCAAACATGTGGGCTTATATGTGTATAATTATATATAAAGGCTATCATAAAAAGTTGAGCCCAATTAATTAAAGTGGTCTAATATGTTTATGGTATTTTGGGCTTCATGCATCTATTTTAAGTGTGGGCTATATATGTGTAGAGACCGAGTTTATAATTTCTAGTTTTATGATGGGCCAAACTAGAAATTAGATTAGGATTTTACCCTAATATAAGTAGTTATGGTTCCCAAATTAAACGTATGCTCAATTCTTTTCTGAATTCCCATCATTAGAGAGAAAATAGAGAGTTACAGAAAACTCTAGAAAAAAAGGCTACGTTCTAATTTAGAAGACAAAACTGCAAACTCTATTGCAGATTTTACAATGGATTTAGGTATGCTTTCAGTTTATTTTATTCTTGATGATTTGATATGAATAGATCCTAGATGTTAAAGGAATTAAAATCCCTACAGGTTTGTCTGGAGACTGCTGATGAAGACGAAGGTGCTGGAATCGATGATGATGGGAAGGAACAAAAGGGAGTATTTGGAGAGAGAGGTTGATTTAGAGATTGCTAGAATCCGATGATGACGATGCGAAGGTTATAGAGTCAGAAAAACTGTGGTTAGGATGAAGGATGGAGGCAGAGTTGCAGGTGGAGCATATGAAGAGCTAGGACGGAACTTACAAGGAGAGAGTGTTGAAGGTGTATCCAACTTTCATTCACTTTTTGCCACCTATAGACCCTAATAGGTTGATACAAGTTCAATTTTACTATCGATTATAAATCAGATTGAATCAAATTCTGGCCTGTCTGCCCATGTTGTTCTCATATGCCTCACGTCATACCTGTTAATGAATTGAATGTTTTAACAAGAAATGTAATGCATGTACATAAACGTAATAATACAGTCTAGTGAATGGTGACATTACCAGGCTTTGTTGGTAACGGTGACTTCCATAGTGTCTCCATTATTGATTTCAAGTCTTGATCTAGGTAACATCCCATTAACAGTTTTCACATTATGGGTATTGCATAGCCTCTCTGTTGGCGTTGCTTGAATCTATGCCAACTCAACTTTATGAGTATTCAGTTCTATTAGCACCTTATATTGATAAACAATAATGGTATAGACTCAAAATTGATGTGCAAATTTTTCAATTATATTAATTTGCATATATTTTAATTTTAACTATAGCGATAATTAATTAATTTTAAAACATAATACATAGAATTATTAACATAAGAGTATAATTACAAAAATAGAAATAGAATCATAAAACTAAAACATATTTTTTGTTTTTTGTTTTTTGTTTTTAATTACAAATCTCAACCAAACAAGTTTTTGTGTTTAGTTTTTTATATTAGAAATTTTAACCAAACATTTTTTTGTTTTTAATAAAAAAACATAAAAAAACTAAAAATTATAACAGAAAAATAAAAGTGGAACCAAACGACTCTTAAATGTTTAACTTAAATTTAGAGAATTATAATAGATAAAGATTATTTTATTGAAAATTTTTCACTTTTATTATTTTTATTTTTGTGATTGGCTTACATAATGTATTATATCTACATTTTACTACAACTAATTCATTTATTGTATTTGAAAAGGCATAAATCCACATATATACAATTCATTATTTTTTGTGCATCATTCAAAAAGTAATTTATAACTCTAATCATAATATTTTGGGAAAAAGAGTTAAATTAAACCTTAACTTTTTCATCAAATTTTAGTTTGAATAAAAAAGTTTCTAACAATTTAAACAATGCCCAAAAGAGCAATTTAACTTCCAACGTTTACCCGGAAATCTAAGTTAGACCATATATTTTAGAGCATTCAAAATGAATTTATAACGTTTGCAAAACATTCAAAATGAATCCTAATGCTTAGAAAATGTTCAAAATATGCCTTGAATGAATGGAACAATTGACGAAGTTAGGCTTCAGTTAGTTAAATGTTGACATGATATTTTTTTGTTGACATGGATTTTTTTAATTTTACTATAGTGATGACTTGAAATTTTTTAACTTTAAAATTTTATTAAAGTATACCAAAAAAACATTTCAATAAATGCACCTTTACTCTAAATTACATTGATTGTAGACAAGTTAATAGCTTGAGATTAGAAAGGATTCAAAGGCTCTTAGAAAAGATTAACAAGCCTCCTGTCATGACAATAGAGGTACATTAACAAGCCTCCTGTCATGACAATAAAGGTACATTAACATATCTTCTTCATCCTCTACGATTACTTTTAAGATGAAAAGTATTTGCATATGTTATACATTATTTTGAGTTGTTTATAATTTGATCACTACCAGAACCCGATGGAGATATCATAGATTATGTTCATAAAAGAAAACAATCAGCTTTAGATCACCCCTTTTTAAAGAATGACAAGATTAAGGTACCAAAAGTATTTTTAAAAATAGATGCTCTCTCTTTTTTCGCACACAAAACATATCTTAACACGAGTTCCATTCTAGCCTTCCTGTTATTTTGTTGACCTATACATGTAAAGTATATATCAACATTTTGATTTTGTGCTTAGGCTGTTCAATTATTGTTCTTATATCCATGTAACAGAAGCATATTATTCTTTGCATTCCCTTTTTTTCTAGATAGTATTGGTTAAATCATGAAAAAGGGTCTACATGTTTTGACATTTCACTTCTTCAGAGAAAACCATCGAAAAGGCCAAAAGTGATGAAAATGTCAAAAGAGAGAACTAGCAATGGAGGAGAAAGAGCTTCGCAATTATGGCATAAAAATGGGGTTAGATGTCCAAAGTTATGGTGTAACATATTCTCTTGTACATATTATGAAATATCCACATATTCTCTTGTACATATTATGAAATATCCACGTTTATGTAAGTGAAGAAAAATGAAAATTTTTGTTTCTTGTTTCTTAGAGGGAGTTGATAAGCTTGTGTTGACTTTTTACATTTTTTTTAATTTGTTCCCCATGCCATTTGGTTGGTGTGTTCAATTGTGAAGCATTGAAGTGGGACGTTGAATTTGTTTTCTTGATAAAGTTTTGTCGTGAACAAAAAATGAAAGTTTCTCAAACCCCACATGATATGTAAAAGTTCTTATCGTGGAAAAGAACCACTTAAAGCCTTGGACCCAGATGCCAAAACTCTTGAATATGGTTATAGAGTTGACTTTGCTTGAAATACCTAAGAAAATGGGGTTAAACCTCTATAAACAAAGAACAAGGTTGTAGTGTTGGTAATAGGGATCGTAAGAGTCAGGACTTTAATGAAAGTGATTGTAAAGATGGAAAGATTAATTCTTTTTTTGTTAGGGTTGGGGTATTAAGGATTCTGAGATTAATGGAGTTTCTTCTCTATTAAAGATTCAGGAGAGTAAGTAGCTTCTTGAGGATTTTGAGGTTAATGGAGTGTCTTCTTTATTAAAGATGCAGGAAAGTAAATAGTTTGAGACTAAGAAGGATTTTTAAATAAGAAATGCCACCTCATTATGGGTTCCACTTTAATAAAATTTAAAATTTCATGTCAACAAAAAATGTCACATAAGCATTTAACTGGCGAAGGCTAACTTTGTCAGTTATTTTATCCAATCAAGGGTTATTTTGAACGTTTTCCAAACATTAGGGTTCATCTTGCATGTTTTGCAAACATAAAAGTTCATATTAAACACTTTGAAACTTTAGGTTCTAACTTAGATTTCAGTGTAAATGCTAGGGGCTAAATTGCTCTTTTGGCCTTTAAAAAAATCTTAACATTTTAAACTCAATGTATCCATCATCTCTCTATTTAAAAAATCCTACCTAATATTTTTATTTTTTCTTTAGATTGTCTTATCATATGTGCATATTATATATGTGTGTGTGTGTGTGTGCGCACGCGCGCACGCGCGCGAGCGCGTAATATTCTAAAGCCATTTTGCCTATTCCTATCATTTTCTAGCTCTCTTTATCCTTTTTTCTCTCTTTTTCTAAATTTTACACAAATTATATGGTAGACTTATAAAGCTTGCTGTTGTAATCAAATCGACTTTTTTTGCTTCATTCCCCTCTTTATTACCATCCTTTTTGTAAAACTTTTGTTTATTTGAATCTTTTTAATATATAGGTCTTTTCACAACTAGAGGTTTCGACTTTATATGGTACCTAATTTAGTTATTATCACCAATCTTTGTTAAGGATTTTTTTTGTCTTTGTTGAGTATATTTTGGTTTACTTGTAAGTGAATCAGGATCTAATGAGTGTGATTGCTATCGTGGAGAGACGTTATGGGATTGAGCCATTAAAGTGAAGTAGTTACATGGTTAAGGGAATGAGAATAGTGTTTTTGTCTTCACTATTGCTTATTGGTTTCTTTACTCTTACAATTTAAATTTATTACATGAGGACTTCTTTCTTTTTTTAGGTTATGTCAATTACTAATCGGATCATACATACACCGAGTTGCCTCTAGATTATTCTGGTTTGAGAGAAAACATGATGTAAAAAAGGTTATAGTGGGTGAAAGAAACCATACACATAATTGAGCAGACATCAACCAGGAATTGGCAACATCTGACATCCACTTTGGAGTTCTGACAAACATTGTAAATGACTAAGCCACCTGATTTACAGGCCAATTTTAGACATCTCTCTTCAACACAATTGGGTGTGAATTAAAGTTTGTTGAACTGTAAATCACCCACAAATAGATGGTCAAATGAAGAGGATTAATGGCTTATTAGAGGAATGCTTGCAACATTATGTAAGTGTAAGTCAACATAATTAGTTAAGTTTATTTAATACTACACGATTTTGTTATAACTTGCATAGATCCCTAATTACGAAGAAGAATCCTTTAAGCTTATCTTGAGATAATAACCCCTCACTCCTTTTAAGGTAGCATAATAAAAGTCAAGAGGATAATGTCCTTTAACTTAGGAGTTGTTAGATGAAGTAAGAGATAGTCTTTGCAAAGCTTTCAAACAAATGAAGAAATACATAGATCAATGAAGAAGGCCTCTTGAATTCAAAATCAGGTATAAGGTACTTCTTAAACTTATTTCTCATATTTGGAAGAAAATTAGTAGTAAGCAGGTGCATTAAGGCTTAATACCAAATTATGATGGATTATTTGAAATTATTGGAAAGGTTAAAATGTGGCATATCAACTTAAGTTACCAAACGATTAACCGTATATCTAAATTTTCGTATTAGTTTCCTTAAATCATATCATGAAGATGCAACTGATCCGAGTAGGAGTTAAGTAAACTACTATAAGGAAACATTTCAAGGACCAAATTAAGAAAATTTTTAATCATCAAAAAATGGGTCAAAATGAAAATAATTAAAGAACAAAATTCTTAATTCAATGGAAGAACAAACCAATTTTGGAAGCTACCTGGGAGGAAGACACAATCTTGTGGGATTCAAAAATTAGATAAATGACTACCTTTTATTTGTTTCAACGAGGGCATTAGATTTGTTTAATAGTGGTGGTTTTCAGCCATTAACATTTGCAAGACCATTTTGCTAGCATTAGCAAGCCTTGGCCAATGTCTAGCAAGGATGAGGCTTGATAAAGGAAACGAGGTGACTTAACTAGGTGGGATCAAGCATGATTCAAGCTTTTTCTAGCTTTTATAGATTATAAGTAATTGATTGGCTTGGCTTAGGTGAGTTAGACTTGTCTTAAACATTCTTAACTGGACTAAGGATGAATTTATGCTCAAATAATGGACTATGGACGAGTGAACTAGACCATAGGTATGCATCGGTCAGACCATATGCGAATTGACTTATAACTTGGCTAACTTTCATTTTATGGATAAAGATCAATGATCATGTAGCAAAGTTAGAGGGATAAATCGTGAAGAAAGTGTAAGGGCATAGCAAAGAACATATGTGAATTGTCGTATCTTCATCTATCACATGTATCTTTACCTTAAAAGTAGTTTAACTGTAAATTATGTAAACCATCCACTACTCTAAAGTGGTCAGGGATGTCAATCACTAAGTTAATGGTTTACTATCCTTATCCCCATATTCTTGTATGCTTGCCTATCAAGTCCGCAAATATCTATAAATAGTTCATTTAAGCAAAGACTTCATTTATGGAGAGAGTTAGAGCTTTTATAAACTTTGTATCTATTATGAAAAATATAACGATTGAAAATTTTGCTATAGATATTTATGCATCATTATCTTCCTATTATTATTTATTTTCTTTTATTAGCTTAGTGAATCACGTTAGTTTGCTTTAGTCTTTATAAGAAACATATTAAAATTAGAGAATCTATAAGGTTGAGTTAAATTGTGAAAGTTACTTCAATCATATTTTGTCAAATAAAGAGAAACAAAAAGGAAAGGCGAGTAAAAAAAGGCATATATACAATGAAATTTTTTTCAATTTGATTATTGTTTCTTAATTTACAAACCCAAAAAATAAACTATATTGTCATAATATTAAAATTAAAAGGTAATTTTGGTATTATTATGAGAAGGAACGACAATATCAATAGATTTAAGAATTGAAGGAAAATTAAAATTAGATAGGTTGAATTTGTTCGATATTAATATACAAATTATTTTTATATTGAAAATTTTCAGAAGATTGTATGCTAAATGAGCCTAAATAGCATTACCATTATCCTACACCAACTTCATTATAATATTTAGAAATAAATCAAGCAAATTCCATAAAAAGTTAACTCTTTTTGTTATCCTTTTATTTTTCCAATGAAACGACATATAGATCTTGGTAATAATGCTAACTGTAATGCAAGCGTTGCTATTGTTAAAAGGGATTACTTAGCCACATAAATTTAAGATAATAGCCAATTATAAATCACTTCAGTCTCCAAAATTGAATATAGTTTACCTTATAACCCATTTGATTCCTTAAAATCACTATATTGTATCAATTATTGGTTAATAGTGTATTTATAATAAATCACTTTCAATCCACTCAAAATAACTCAATACCAAATGAATTTTAACACTACCATTAATAATAACATTGATACGTACCAAACACACTTTCAATACCATTTTAGCAATTACAAATACAAAAATTACATATGGATTAAGAAAATCCAATCACTTACAAAACAATAAACTGTAGGAAAATCGTGGTGCATACATCACATACACGCAGTGTGAAAAATAAAAAAATTTGTTTCGGGACTTTCCTAAAGTCCAGGATCTATATGTTTATACAAAGAAATACCATAATTCTCAAACCATGACGACTAAAGGAGATCATCTATAGCGGTATCTACGCAGAGATCGAAGAATTTAACCGAATCAAACTAATTGATCTAGAAATAACTAGAATAAAGAAAAGAGTGCTAGCTCTTACCTTTATTCTTGAAGAGCACGTGAAGAGGAAGAAGAAGATGAAACTTGAAAGTAGATGATGGAGAGCTTCAGATGGCTTGAAAAACTTGGTTGTTGAACTTGTTAAAAACTCTTCTTATCTCACGATTAACAATACTTAAAAAGGTTAATAATATAATTGTTTAAATATAATTATACTTAAGTAGGTATTTATATATTGATACTTAAAAAGGTTAATCTTGGACAATAAATATCAATATATAATAGCAATAACAATACTCAGTAGGAGCCCCGTAGAGACTCGAAGTCTAAGGAGATTTGGTAGTATGCAACTTTACCCCTATTTGATAGAGAGGTTGTTTCCACTAAATCAACATGCAAGTATGACAAATATCAATATAACAATGATATGAGCTAAACATCACCTAGTAAGTGCACTAGCTAGAATTATAGTATAGCAGTATAGATATCGTTCCCATAAGAATTGATCATTAATACTCAAAATCACACCTTTAACTACTATTCAAGCTGTCCATTATGAAGTTATTGACTAACAATTAATAGTTATCCAAAAATACTTAAAAAATTAATTAATTCACTAAAAATGTACCAAAAGTTCAACTTTCGCTTACCCTCTCTACCATGAAAGACTCTAAACATACTTTCTTGACATAAATTTGTGTAGTTTCTCCCTACCATGAAAGACTCTAAACATTCTTTCTTTACATAAATTTGTGTAGTTTCTTCTAGTAAAGTCAGCCATATTTAAGGTTCTAATTAACTATCTAAACGAATTTCAGACATCAAACACCTAGTTTTTTAGGTCATGTAATTAATAAAAAACTATCTAGATGCATTAAAAATCAACAAAACTTATATAATATTACTACCAAAATTATCTAAGAGTCTAATATTTTAGGTTATCTTAGTAGTCCTAGCTATGCTTTATTAAGATCTAATAATCAATTCATCTAAGAATTTCATACACGAATCAATTAAAGGTCTATGTTTCAGGTTGCTTTAGTGAATAACTTGCATAAAAATCAAAGAAGCATTAAGAACAGAATAACGCATAAATTCATATGTTAAAAGATAACAATTAAACAATCAAATCATGGTAGGATAAGGTTCGGTTCAACATTCCTTTGACACTAAAAAGATATTAAGCTAACATGTTTATAATAAAAAACACAGCTAGTAATAAATTCAGAAAAGATATGATGGAAATAATATAGTGAAAAACCTCGACACTAGAATATTCCCCTCTTCTTAGTCTTTTCTCTTGAGTGCAGGTTGTGCTGAGTATGAAATATGATATGTGACAACCCCTCTTATACTAAAAAATTTGTAATATTCTTTTCCTAATCTAATTAGGATGGTATTTTTTTTTGATTTAGAAGATTTTTGTATGCCTATTTTGGGCTCCTTTTAGAGTTAGTATCTGACCATATCTTTTCAATCTTTCCTATTTTAGCTCCAAAATTTCTAAATTTCAACAAGACTATGCAAAATAATATAGAACTAATTAAACAACAAATTAGAAGTTTAAATTAACAAAATAGGGCACAAAGTTATGCTAGAATAGAGAAAACTTACTAAATAGTATTGTAGAACTTTTAGGCATCAAACAACAATAAATATTTTAATTTAAATCACTACAAACCTATATTTTAGCAGACATTTCATAAGGTAGGATTCTGAACAATTATTTTTCTTAGCAATGACTTTAAAAAATTACCCAAGTGATGTTGAAGGGAACATAACTCACCCAAGGACTAAACTAAATTGTATTCATATGATGCAATAATGTATCAAAGTATTTGGGTCGGGTCAAGTGGCAGAATGATACGAGAGTCACAAAACCGAAAGCCTAAGGACAATCTCGTCAATTTAGAACGAGCCCTGCGTTTCATTAACCTTCCGTAAAGTGCCAAAACCCTACACTTCTGTCATTCAGCTCATCATCAAAAACAGCCGCCGTTCGTATTCTCAGGTATGTCCTCTGTGTTTCTTCGCTTTTTTATTTGTTCTTGTCGAAACAAGATCCTAATTTGTTTGAATCGGACATCTTGTACCTTTTGCGGACGTCTGGATCTAATAATTTCTTTTCTCGACGGCGTTTACTTATGAGGCAACCCCTTTACTTGTACGCTAGTGTAGGTTGATTCTTAAGACTTTTCAATTCTATATATTAGGAGTTACGTGACATGTAATGTGTTTCTTTTGAATGGAAATCTGTCTCTGATGCACATTGATTTCGTTTGAGATTGTTTTTCCAACTTGTATATGTATGTATGTGTGGTCGTGGTGCATCTCTTTTTGTTTTTGACCTTAGACAATGTATTTAACTACAAGCGATAATTGATAATCTGTCGTTGTGTGCTGTTTTGCTTTTTTTTTTTTACACGACTGAGAATGCTGACTTGATGTTTGCTGTGACGTCTTTCAGTAGTTTGCATTTTGAAGAATGGTGAGGGTTAGTGTTTTGAATGATGCTCTTAAAAGCATGTATAATGCTGAGAAGAGGGGGAAGCGACAGGTCATGATCAGGCCATCCTCAAAAGTGATCATCAAGTTTCTTTTGGTCATGCAGAAGCATGGTTTGGCTTCTACTTCATATGATCATAGCTGAAATCTGTTGGAAACAATTTTGGTTGTTTGCTCACTAGATTGCTTTGCAGGTTATATTGGAGAGTTTGAGTATGTTGATGATCACAGAGCTGGAAAAATTGTTGTGGAATTGAATGGAAGGTTAAACAAGTGTGGCGTTATTAGTCCCCGCTTTGACGTTGGAGTCAAAGATATTGAAGGTTGGACTGCTAGGCTTCTGCCTTCGAGACAGGTTAGTTGTATTTCCAAATTCACTATCTACTGCTTTTTGATCATGCTAGATAAATTGCAAGGCAGTTGGGAAATAGTCTTAGCAATGGAATTCTCATCCATATATGGTGTGAATAAACACTTGTGATTTTAAAATGTATGATTGACATTCATGTTCTGTGTTAATCTATAAATATACAGATTTTCTTTTGATTCAATGGGATCTTGGTTAGTTGAATTCTATTTGCATGCGGATCTATCTTCAAAAGCTTTTCAACTGAAATAAGTTATTACCCTTTGTATAAGTTGATCAGATGATATTGCTAGAGTTTGTATTCTTGGAAACCTATTTCAGTTTTCATACTCACTCAATAGCAGTACGTGTTTTCAATTTTTTAAGACCCAAATTTCACTGATTTCGTAATATCTTTGATTCGGCAACGTTGCTATGTTCATTCAAAAGCAATTTCTGATTTGAATTACAAGAGGACCATCTAATATTGCCTTGAACTCGTGTAGTTTGGCTATATTGTATTGACTACTTCAGCGGGCATTATGGATCATGAAGAAGCTAGGAGAAAGAATGTTGGTGGTAAAGTGTTGGGCTTTTTCTATTGAAGAATGTCTCCGAGACCAAATTTTGTCTTACTCCTGGAAAGTTAATGCACTGCTGAATTTGTCTGTTACGGATTATGCAATCTATTTGTTGGTACTGAGCGGTAAGGCTTTTTTTTTTTTTTGCGTTGGGAATGATTTAAGATTATGTACTGTTAAATTGGAGATTATAAGTTTAAATAATTATCTTTCAAAAGATTAGATCTCTTCTTTGTTTTGATATTAGTAGTTTTGCAATGTATTCTTACTAGAGACGTAAGGATAGAAGGGTCCAAAAAGACGGAATAGGTAGAATGGAAATGCTGATGTGTTATATTTAATTATGTGTGCATATAAGTAAAACTAATAGGAATAGGAATAGGAATAGGAATAGGAATAGACAGTCCTCTTTAGGATTGATGAAAATTTACATGTCATATTGAAATTCCAATAACTCGAAAGGAAAATAGTTAATTCATATGAAATAATTACGGGAGTATTTGTATACTACTCATAGTTGCATTTACACTGTATAATTGCTGTAACATTCAATCGCCTTTGCTGTGATGTGTGAAAGTTTTGATTTGGATCAGTAGGATTTGCTTCAAAAATTGAAGAAGACCATCGGAGAGTCCATTCATTAGTAGCATTGTTTATAATTGTGGAACGGAGTTCACAAGACTTGGATGCAAGCTTGATCCATTTCTAGCTAGCTTACTCGAACAATATTGTGTGGACGTGGATTGACTTAATAATTGATGCAATTGCTAATTTTGGTAATACAAAACTCTTCCTGCTCAAGTTTTTATTTATAAGTTAACTGATAGCTAAAATTTTTTAAGGATTTTAAAACAATTTTATTCTTATTAATTAATATACATAATTTTAATTTTGCTTAAATTTGTTGCTGGAGATCATTATGCCATGTTCGGTGCACATAGAAGGGAATCTTATATACACGTAGGAGTGGAGTCTAGTAACTACTTGCTACAAGTGTTTTTATTTATTTCTTGAATGTTTATTTTAAGTATTTCTAAAATATTAAATATATCGTCAAATATTTAATATGATTTCACGAGATTTAATTTCGTTCAAGGAAGGGATTCTGTTAAGGGATCTTCTGATCAATTCAGAGATCATTTTGATTCGGGCATTTTCGACCCAACAAGCAAAACCGGTAGTTTCTTAGTCACGATTGGCTAAAGCTAAAGTTTCATTAAAGAGTGCCTCTGTTGTAGGTCAAGGACTCTTTTTCCTTCTTCAAACTTTGATTTATATTTCTTTTTATTTGCCAAATAAGATGAGCTGTTGGCCTTTTTTAAGTATTTTTTGTAAACCACTCTTAGGTAAATAGTCTTTTTTATGTAATTCCAAATATGAAGTAAGTCTTCGAATCTTATTAGTGAAATATCAATTAGAATTCTAATTCCATAAGGTTGAATAAACTAAAAAATAAAAAAATTTATTGACAATTTGACATAATTGCTATGTTTAATGCGTGACTCTTTGGTTTTTTAAGGATCAGCATTAAAAAAATTTGGAATGACCTGTATTATGAACTAATAAATATAGAACGAACTAATAAATATGAAACTAATAACCAATTCATTCCATTCTACAGGATCAAACCAAACCTATGGGGCTTAATGAATGACGGAAGGGAATCAAAAAAGAAGATAATAGAATTATAATAACAAAAAAAAAGGATAAATAAAAATAAAAATGAAGTAGAAAAGTCCAGATTTCAAATGAACGTCTTTTATTTGTTTTGTTGATCAAGCGACACCCGAATTTGAATGGGGGAAAAAGGATTTGTAGTCCCTAGAACATAAATTACAAATATCTAATTGGATACTTTATATGAATATTTAAATTGGGCAAATAGGATGCTACCCCAGGCTTCGGCTATTTCTATCCGAGGTTTTTCTTTTCTTTTGTCTTCTTCAACCCTAAGATATTATTATAGCAAGGGATGGACAAAAATCTAAAGCTATGATCCAAAATTTTCTTGATTCATTTCTTCATGAGGAAGTACTAAAACATTTGACTCTTTACCCAATCCGAGTAACGATGAGTCGAAGAACGCCATGCATTAATGAGTGATGGGGACCCATATTAACTATTATAAGACCTTTTCTTGTTCTTATAAAATGTGCTGAAAAGAGGCAGATGTATATAACTTTTTAAAGAGAGTGCTTTTCAACTCTCTCAAAATAGAATCTATTACAAACATATATGCCATGGTTCCTTAATTTGACAAGGTACAAAAATCCCAATTTAATTTATTTAGATAGCTTTTCAGATAATACTAAGTTGAAGTCTTTTGCACTATTGACCTCTTGCATTTATGTGAAAGGTTTGTACCATTTCTTCTATTGGTTTATGAGATTTTCAGGTACAATTTGCATTCCGTATTGACAAGTGTTCATTCCGTATTGATTTACAAAGGAAAATGGTTAACAGATACTAGTTGAAAGAAAGGGGTATCTTAGAAAGAATAGATTTGGTAGTGAAAGAAGATGACGAACCAATCTATTGCTCTATATATATATATATATATATATATATATATGTAGTCTGGTAAGGAAAAAGAAGGAATTACAAGTGCTTTTAATAGTATAGCTTCAGCAAGAGCTCACAAATAACTAAAACTATTAAGACATAAAGAGAAGAAAGACATGACAAAAGCTTTCCTGTTTTACATGGAACATGTTCTTAACGAGCCATAAGCATGTCATTCTAAGTGCGTGCCAAAGGATCCATAGTTGCCCAACCGATGAGTGCAAGTGTATAAGCTCTCAACGCTCGTGAATTGTAAGACGATTCTTCTTCTTCTTCTTCTTCGTCCTCATCCTCCTCGTCCTCACAGTTGATCTCGCTGACGTGAGTTTTGTTTCTATATGGAGGCCATGAATGGTTTCTCAAAGAGAGTGAGTGGGGAGGTTGCTGGCAGAGCTTTAAAAGCAATAAAGCTCAACTTTGTGGGAAAGGATCTTCCAAGCATATGCTTCAGCATTAACAAGATGGCCCCTTCTGTTTCTTTAACTCTTTCATTAGTTGTATTTTTATGATTAATTAATTTCTGACAAAAACCAAACTATGAAATGACCCCAAATGAAAAACCAGATGATCGCATAGCATGTAAATTGGACACAGAAAAGATAAGACAGATAGTCTTTGTACAATCAAGTGGCTATTGTGCGCAACAACATTCCTGAATGAGTTGCACCTCTAAATCATACCTACAGTAACTTTTAACGACCACTGAGCCACTTGAGACAGCGAGGAAGGAAAACTACCTTTACTCGACTCCATCTTTGGTAGGGATGGCAATTGTATTCGAACCTGATGAGTATTCGATAAAATTATCCGAATGGAGGCGAGTATGGGGAGCAAATTTTTACCCGTGGGGCGGGTATGGGGGGTTAGCAAAAATATCCGTCGGATATCGAGGTGGGTATGGGGATACCAACCCCCATACTCGTTTACTCGTTTACCCGTTATATAGTAATTACAATTTTGCCATTATATATATATACATACAAATCCAGCAATTAAATAAAGATAAGCTTATTTAAATTCAGTATGTATGTATGAATGTCGCATGAAAATTTAAAAGAAAAATAAATAGTCCATTCATATTAAGTAAGCTTATCTTAAAAAAAAAAGAGACGGGTAAACGGGTACCCGATAGGGGTCAAACCCCTAACGGGTATGAGTATGGGGGGTGTCAAAAAATCCTCAACGGAGATGGGGGCGGGCATGGGGGTGGGGGCGAGTTCATGGGGCGGGTACGGAGGATGTCATACCCGCCCCATATCCGCCCCGTTGCCATCCCTAATCTTTGGTCTGAGAGTTAAGGTTATAAAGTTTTGGCTATGTTAAATTAGGTCAAGTCTAGCTCTATTTTTTTTTAATTATTTGGGTCGTGTTGTAATCTTTTGGTTTAGATAATTAGTGTAAACTAAGATATTATAATATTTAATCTAAACTATACTTAAAGATAGAGAATATGGCTATGAATCTTTACTAAGAGTTATAAATGTTTATAACAAAATTTGAATTACAGGAAGATAACCATGATATTTATGTTGATGAGGAGTTCCAACAATTATAACTCACACATGAAGGAATTATTAAGTTTGACACTTCGAACAATTATAATAGTAACTTCAACCACTCTCTCCCAATTTTCACTACCCCAGTGCATGTTTCTTGTAGTTTTTTGGATTTTTCCTGTTCTAAATTATCACATTTTGCATGTTTTAAAACTCACAAGATGAGATTTGGTTCGAAGAGTCTTCTAAAATATGGTGGATGTTGAGCAAGTTTTATTTAATGTAAAACCCTCAATATTCTGCAAGCATATGAATCGTAACTTGTAGTAATTGAGGTATCGATCTCACGAAGAATTAGCTAAAAGTAATTGAATCCTAACTTTATCTAAGGTTGTAAAAATGAAATTTAAATGAAACTAACAATAATCAAAAAATTAATCAATCAAGTATGTGTTGAATGAAAATAAAATTTCGAAATTAACACAATTTACTCAAATAAATCACTAACCACTTAACAATTGAGATATCGCAATAAAACAAGATCAATCAATTGTTAGGACATAGGATTCATTCTATTGTCATTTTGCTACCTTAACCGCTTTTGATTCAATCGACATCAACCCTAGATTTTTTGAATGGTTGATTATCATCTCTTAAGATCGAATCATTTAACCCTAATTATTAATCCTTAATTATTTCCTTCTTAATTAATTCCGAACAAGATCGAATCATTTTCCAATTACAAATAGAAATTGGATACAAATGTGGAGCTTATAGGAGCGAATACAAATATGGATCAAATAGATTAATTGAAAACTGAAATTTCAAAACCCGACATCCGAAGCGTGAAAGTTAGAAAACTTATCGCATTGGAAACCCTTATGACTTGACTTATCTGACAGTCGATGTACATTTTTTTTCCTTCTTATTCATTTCTTTCATCAGAACGAGCAAATAATTTCCCTCTTTTGGGAAACTTATCCTTCAACTCATACTACTCTCATATTTTCTTGATTCTTC
>JANZLF010000008.1:35946484-35965081 GCA_026546835.1 Erythroxylum foetidum | reverse complement strand
TATATCATGGACTTCATTAATTTGCTTATAGATCAATATCCATTCATAAATAATGAATACCAAATTAATGAAATATGTCTTTCTTTATTTATTCATAAAGTCTGTACACAGCTTTGTACAAAACGCGCTAAAGGCGATTGCCTTTAGGGCACTACTCTAACACCCACTTCGAATAGGCTTGCCATAAAGTTTCCAACATTTTTTCCTAGTATGCTGATGTTTCTTGCAGTATGTACAGAATAGGGAATCTCGATTAAAAGGTTTGGATGAGTCCACTCTAGTAACAGTTGTAGGATTGTTAGCCTCCTTCAATTCCATGGCCTTGGTAATGAGTGTAGAATCATCTCCTCCTTGTGGTTCAGGCATAACACTTTGACATCCCTCTTCCGCATGTATAATAGCGACCGTCTCATTTAGAGACAGTAGGTCTTATTTTCCCAAAATCTGCACCCTTATAGCATCAAATTCCACTTTTAAATATGCCAAAAAAAATCATAAATACGATTATTTTCCACAAAACGCTTTAGAATTGTTGCATCTTCAGTACATCGCATTTGGATACATTGATAATAATCCATCTCTTGCCACAAGCTTTGTAAGAGACTCGAATATTAACTGACAGTCCGAGTCTCCCGTTTAGTTGTTGAAACTTTCGTCCTAATCTCTTAAATCTGTGCAACATCATTAACTTTGGAATAAGTCTGCTGAATAGCTTCCCAAATCTCTTTGGCAGTTTCGAGGAACATGCATGTGTCACTAATCTCTAGCAGCATTGAGTTCCATAACTAGGACATCACTATGGAGTCTTGTTCATCCCACGTTGCAAATTTTGGATCATCCTATGAGTGCCCATTAAATGGCTCAATTTCCCTCTCCCTTTTAGGAATGTGCGAACCAATTGTGACCAGTTTAAATAGTTCTTCCCATTCAGTTGGTATGCAACTTGAATATTCTGCAAATCTCCAGGTATAACAGCAGCAATATTTTCAACTGTAGGGCTGATAATTCCAGCATAACCACTAGGTGAGTCCGACATGATTAATTAGGTAGGACTAAGGAAAGGAGCAGGAAAAATTGAGTTATAAGGCTAAGACACTGAGAGGGACAGTGGAAATGAGGCTCTCGGTTAGTATGACTAGAAAAAAAATCAGAGTTTTAGGAAAGAGCGAATAGCTCTAATACCATGTTAAATATTGGCAGAGAAGAATAATTTCATTCTCATATATAACGTAGGTTACAGTCATATGATATAGATATGCAATTGTCTATACTAAATATAGTAATAAATTTCCTAAGATACATCGCAATCTGTATCTTATTCTAATCCCTAGAAATCAGGGATTTATATGATAACTATACAATCTTCTAGATAATATTTACATATTCCTACATAATCTGACAATAATAAATGGCTCAATTATAATCCTTAAGTAATTATATACTCCTTTTTTTAAATACTCAAATATTTTTTATCGTAAGACATACTTAAGAGTTTTGTTCCCTGTATGATCCTATAGATGCATAATCTTAATGAAACTATATTTTCAATGAAAAGATTAAAATATCCATAACTATATCATGAATAAGATAATTTATTTCATATTGGTTAAGTTTTCTTAAAATATAAGCAATTAATTTACCATTCAACATTGACACTTATAAACTAATTCAAGAGGCATCAAAGATAAGGAAGAGATAAAAATTGGCAATCAGACTTTCCTTCAACTTCTAAACATTCTTCTTACAAGTATCATTCTAACCAAACTTGATTTTTTTGTTTGTAATAATTGTAAAACGTGAAGTAACTTTTTTGAAACATTCTAATATATCCATCCATCCATCTATCTATCTATTTATATGTTTCAAAAAAGTTACTTATATATATATATACCTTCCTAACTCTTTATCTTTATCACAAAGTTGAGTTTGAGCCATTTACTTAACTATATGAATCTTTTAAGTAATTATTAAAAAGATTCTAAACAAATCTTTTGTAAAATTTTGATTAAAACCTTAATTAATGACCTAAATCTTTTTCTTTAGATCAACACTGATCTTATAATTAGGTATTATATGATCAATAAGATTAACTAGTTTAACCAAAATTCACAATTTCAAAATTTAACATATAAATGATGTTCACTAAGAATTTGAATGACCAATATCAAGTATTCCATAGTCTCCTCCTTACTATTAGAATATACCAAAACATTATCAATGAAATAATAAAAATAATAAAAAAGACTTATCATGAAACTTATAAAAATTGTAGGTGTAATTGTCAAACTAAAGGATATTACCAAAAATTTATAATGTCTATGTTGAAATTTAAATAATTTCTTAGATATATCTTATTTTCATAACCTGATCCCAAATTATTTCTTAAAAATAATCGAATTTTTACATGAGAAATAGGCTACTTATTTTTATCGTGACCTTATTAAGTTACTCGTAATCAATAAATAACCTTCTTTATAAAATCTATCATTACTCTATAAGGTGAAGAAGTTGACTTGATATATGATGAACATTTTTTACTAAAGTTTTAATAATTACAAATTAAGGTAAGTGCCCATTCATTTGGTAGTAATACAATGGAGAATAGAGTATCTATCAAACAAGGAAGCTGTAGGAATCAACAAACTCTTTTACTATTACCTAGACATGTAAAATAAAAGGATTGAATAAAACTAAAATTACACCTAGGTAAAGTAAGCAATCACTAAAGAGCGTAATCAAGAGAAAATAAAAATAAATATCATCTAGAAAGAAACTCCCCTAGTCATCATCTTCGTATTCATAATTTAATAAATTCAAAAGATTTTATAATATAGATAGGTGAAATTTCCAAAAGTATGCATTTAATCTCTCTCCAGTTACAAACACTTGTTCCCGAGCTAATATATCTATTCAATTAGAACCCCCCAAGAATGCGTTAAAATTTACTGAAATGCTTGATCCTAACACCAGAAGATTTACATAAGCCCAGTACTCCATGCAACTCCTAATGTCTATGCAATGGTCTACTAATAAGGGACTGATCCTCTATTCCCTATCTTGTTGTATTGAATCTCAGTCATTTATTTGTGTAGATCCTACATATATAAATGACTGAGATTCAATGAGACATGGTAAAGAACAGAGGATCCTGGCATCTACTAATATGCTCCTCTTGAATCATCTATATATAAATTATGATCTGATGCAATCATTAGCTTTAACTCAATCAATATCAAGAACATTCAAAGATATTTCTAAAAAATAAAATATCATTTTATAAATAAACTTGAATCGATCCATATAAAGACACCAGTAATGTTCCTACTATCTAGGCATTTAATAAACCACTCACAATGTTTAAAAATAAAAAATAAAAGAGTTTTAGAGTTGATCACAATATTTCAATGTGACCTCGAGCTATTGGCATGATTTTGATCTTCTTCTTTTAAAACAGATGCTTTGTGCTTCTTTAAGGTGTTTTTCTCTCTCAGTAGCTAGCCCCAAGTTTAGAACAAAAGAAGTTTTTTGGGGTAATATACGTGATCAATAGAACTTCTTCTGCCCATTGTGTAAAGGACACTGAAAGAGAACAAGCAAAGTCTATGACCATTTACATCCTGTTTACAAATGTTACTGACGACTACACTGTATAGATACCAAGTACTTATCGGGATATCTTAAGCAATCAGCAAAACCATAGTTGGTACAAGCAACCATTATCCACACATCTCCCTCACGATTAAATAATGTTATAGTCACTTCTTAACCCATCTCCAGGTCCGGCCTTCTGTCAAGTGCTTCCTGCATCCCTTCATCCGGAAATGCATCTGGATAGGCCGCCAAAATTTTTGCCTTCATATTCCTGGTGGAAAAAAAGTGGAGACTGACAAAACAATGGAAGTCGAAACGGAAATAATGTGGAAAAAACTGTAGTAGTAAATCAGAACTTGGACTACATTCATAATCAACAAACATGTCATTTTACTTTCTAGGATTGATGACACCTACAATCAGGAGGCATCCTGAGAGAATACCACACAACTAGTCATCATCTTCCTCCATCAACAAACAATTTGTTTAGGAATATTTTTGACTGCATCAGACCTTCTTTTCAGAAAATGAGAGCAATTCTATAACTAATCCTACCAATTTTCATGTTTATGGGATTTCACTGCAGTCACTGAAATTAGGTCACAAGTTTCCCGATTAAACATATTGATAAGGTCATTGAAATGTGCAATCTAGTTCAGTCCATTCTTCACTTTCTTGCACTCATCAAGAAGTGGTGGTCCCAAAAGACTTAGTCATCAAATGCACAAAAAGTAGGAATATCGGACAAGTTTCATACTATTCTTTCCCCATTTGTATTACACATTGATATATAATTAAGAATGAAGCATTCACATGAAATGACAGGCATGGAGAACGGTTCACTTACCTTAGCTTCTGGAAGATGTAATCAAGGTCAGACTTCATAGACTTTAACAGACGAGTATTTCTGGAGAAATCAGCGGAAACCTCTCCAAAGCAATTCTCTGAATATTCATTATAATGAGATAAGACTGCATTACTGTCCTGCAACCTTCCCAATCTACCTTGTGCACAAAAAGGGAAAAAAGACAGCATAAAAAGAAATCAGTCAAAGATCGCTATTTACCATCCATGAAAAGCAAATGTAGCAAAGAAAGACAGCAATGTGGATCGTCAGTTGAAGAGTTTTGGTTGCTGAAAATTCATATTAAAAGTAACAAGTAATGGAGGGTAAGGAACTAAAAATCGCTCCTAGAGTCTAAAAATCACTCCTAGAAGAAAACATCACACCTTTTAATTGAAAACTCAAGTTTATATAAAAGGGTTCACACACACACACATACACATATATAAAAGTTCTTGGAATCTTTATTCTACTAGTAAAGAAAGCCTAATAAAAATCTAAGATAGAATTGAATCCAACATTAATAAGAATTCTTTGTTCTCATCTCATAAGCAAAACTTAATAGAAAATAAAATTTCATCCCTGATGTCCTCGAGTTAATTCTATCAAATTAAAATTTGTGATTGAGTGAGTTACCCTCTTTTATTTCTTTTGTATACCATTTAACTCTTTTGTATCATATAACCTTCGTGCTAATGAAGCACTGCTTCTTCTTCTCGCAACACTAATTCTTAAGAATTCCACTTATTGGTTATTTTAGTCTATTCATGTTAGTTTTGCAACCCTACTTGTTGGACTAAATTAAAATCCTAACCCATAGTTTTGACGATAACAAAACTTATTGTTATTAATGAATTTAATTTTGGTAATATTAGTAGCTTCCATTGTAACAAAATTAAACAAGATATGAAAAATAAAGTTTAATAGAAGGGTAAAATAAGCAAATGAGCTAATTAAAAAATTAAGCAAGCAAAAGATGGAGAAGATGAGTGAAGTGGAGCATAGATACAAACTAAAGGGGTTGCAAGGAAATTCAAGAGAAGAATCAAAAGAAAGTAAGAATCAAACACATCAAGATTTAACAAATGATTATAATTCTTGTAACTTTCTCTTGGTCATCTTCATGTAAACAAGTCATCCATGGAATTTTTTCAATTCTTATCGCTAAGTGTCTCATAAAGTGTTTGCGGTATGAGAATTGAATTTATTTTGTTAAGAAGCATTTATGGCTTGAGGAGCATTTTTCAAGGAAATAAAATGTGTAATTGAGCGTCTGTTGCATGTTTGTATTCCCTTCCTAATAGCTATAGAAATACTTGAATCATAATATTCAAGCTTTTGGATTTTAGTACCTGATTCTGGATTAGATTATTCGGCATGAGTAAGGTATGGACTACATTCCTTCACGAGTTAACCAAGAATGGCTTGTTATTAGTAGATGTTGGTTCAAGAGAAACAAGATCTTCTAAGGTGTTAGGTCAGACAGTGCTTGGCTCAACTTGGGCAACTTTTTCCATAGTTTATAGGAAAGACAAATCAAGCAAAATAAACTTATCTTCCTTACAACGGTCTCTCACCCCCTAAACATAAATAGTAATAAAGAAAGGCTCATACTCAATAAAGGACACATCCCTGGAAATGAAAATGTTATGTGAGGAAGGATGATAGCACTTATACCCCTTTTATATAAGAGAGTAGCAGACGAAGATGCGCTTTAGGGCCCCTGGGTCAAGTTTTCGAATATGAACAAAAATGACACACCCAAACACTTTTGGAGGTAGGATGTTCTTTATGTTTAAGGTAGGAAAAAGCTATAAAGAGCTTCCAATGGTTTTTTAAACTCCAAAGGTCCGAAAGGTGATCTGTTTATTAAATGGTCCCCCATTAGTTTTAGGAACATTCACTTGATACAATAAGGTTCTAGTCACTTCAAGTAAATGTTGATTCTTACATTCAACTACCCCATTTTGTGGAGGGGTGTCAACACAGGATGAATAATGACCAACTTCCTTCTGAAAGAATGAAGGTAAGGTTTGATTGAAGTATCCCAAGCATTATTGCTCCTTACCGCTTTTATGCTCACCCCAAACTAGTCTTTTATCATTTGGAAAAAATTAAAGAAGATTTGACTGACTTCATAATTGTTTTACATGAGAAAGATCCTGTTACCCTAGTGCAATTAACAATAAAACTAACAAATCACTTAGCCCCTCACACATCAATTATCCTTGATGGTCTCTATATATCATAATGAATTAAAATCAAAGATAATCAAGATTTATTGTCACTTAGAGGTGACAAATTTTTGAGTAAATAGGCTTAATTCCTTTTCCTTGATGATTCTCTCTATAAATAAAAATTTCTGTACAATCTATTTTTGGTCATAATCTATAGACAGCTAATTACCTTAATATAAAGCTAATGCACTAATTACTGATATTCTATTCTAGGTAAGAATATATACACAGATCTTAGGCATAATTTCTACCATAATCTTTGCAAAATTCTACCATAATCTTTGCCATTAATATCCCCCCTCCAATTGATGTTGAGTGATCAACTAGCATCAATTTGTCAACAAGAAAGTGATGTCGATGTTTGGAAAGAGCTTTAATAAATATATTAGCTGTTTGGAGATCAGTAGTGATATGTGGAAGAGAGATGACAAGAACGTCATATGCGTCACGAATAGAGTAACAATGCACTTCAATGGGTTTGGTTTGCTCATGAAACACTAAGTTAATAGCAATTTGAATAGCACTAATGTTATTTGCATGGAGCAGAGTAGGCTCAATTTGAGGAAACCCAAGCTATCCTAACAATCCACGAAGCCGAACAATTTCAGAACATGTAGAGGGCATAGCACGATACTTAAAACTCAGTAGAAGACCTAGACACCTGATCTTCCTTCTTGCTTTTCCAAGAAACAAGAGAGTTACCAAGAAACGTGCACCAACCAATAACAGAACATCTAGTATCAGCACAAGCAGCCCAATCAGCATCATTGTATGCAACCAGACCAATAGGAGAGTCTGCTGAAAAGAAAAGACACCAGGCACACTTGCCTTTTAAATAGCAAATAATGCAATGAATAGCTGCCAGGTGAAGGTGCCTAGGTGAAGGTGCCTAGGTGCTTGCTTAAATTGACTAACTTGTTGAACAACAAATGAATATTAGGCTGAGTAATGATCAGATAGTTTAGGCTGCCCAACAGTGTAAATATAGAGAGGGATTAGAAAGAAAATCACCCTCATCATAACGATATTTAACATGTACTTCTAACGGAGTATCAACTGATCGACCATCTTGAAGACTAGCCAAAGCAATTAACTCCTGAATGTATTTATGCTGGTTTAAGAAAATGCCAGTAGAAGTGGAACACCTCAAGACCTAAAAAATACTATAGAAGACCCAAGTCTTTCATATGAAAAGAATTTTGAAGGTGGTCTTGAAGTTGAGAAATCAATTTAGAATCAATCCTTATAATAACAATATCATCAACATATACTAGAGGTATGACAATTCCTTTAGATATCTTGCAAAGAAACAAAGAGGAATCATACCAACTTTAGACGAATGATAAATTAATAAGTGTAGAACGAAACTTATCAAACCAAGTACATGGAGTCTGTTTCAAACCATAGAGATATTGGTTCAGTTTACAAACATCAGATGAAGGTGTAGAAAATAACCCTAATAGTAGTCATATAAATTTCTTCTTTAAGATCTCCATGTAACAAGGCATTCTTAAAATCCATTTGCCTTAACGACCAACCATTAGAAGCAACAATAGCTAGAACAAGTTGCACCATTGTCATCTTTGGTACAGGTGCACATGTCTCATAGTTTACTCCATATTCCTGTCTACTGCCGAGTGCCAACAACCTTGCTTTATATCTATCAAGGGAGCCATTAGACCATAGCATAATGGAATAGACCCATTTACAACCAATGGCTTAACAACACTCGAACAGGGAACAATGTCGCAAGTAGGATTCTCCTATAGAGCCTGAAGTTCTTCCATAGTATTGACCAAACATGCATGTTTAGTTGCTTGCGAATAAGAGGTAGGAACTACAGTATTAGCTAAAGTGGCAAAGAAACCATACCTATCAGGAGGTTGACTAATATGAGAATATCTTCAAAGAACCACTAGAGTAGGCACTAGATTAGGGTTGGGAATCGGTGACAATGGGGGCCTCGTCATTGATAGACAATGTAGGATTTAAAGCACTTAATTGGTGG
This sequence comes from Erythroxylum foetidum, assembly GCA_026546835.1. NCBI lineage: Eukaryota > Viridiplantae > Streptophyta > Magnoliopsida > Malpighiales > Erythroxylaceae > Erythroxylum > Erythroxylum foetidum. The sequence goes on along the minus strand of JANZLF010000008.1, from coordinate 35,956,401 downwards.
AGAGATATCATCAAAGCTAGGAAGGAGAACAGTATTGGAAGGGAAAACATGATGATGAAAATAGTACTCATGCTAAAAAAATTACATTTCTAGAAATACGCAAACAATTAGCAACATCATAACATAAAAATCTCCTGACTGGTGCTATAACCCATAAAAGCACATCGAACTGACTGAGCTATAAGCTTATGACACTTATGAGGTGGCAAATAAATAAAACAAACACAGCCAAATGTGTGTAGCATGTGATAATCAGGATGCACACCAGAAGGACGATAATAAAGATGATCAAAACCCAGTTGTTGAAAAGGCAGACAATTAGTTAAGTACATTGCAGTGGACAAAGCTTCAACCCATAATTTAGATGGCACTGAAGATTGTAAGAGCGATGTTCTTCTATTGAGCAGTATAAGGACATGATTACTGAGATATAATGCCTTTATGTTGCAAGAAGGCTTGAAAATAATGTGACACATATATGCCGCCATTATCATACTACAAAATCTTAATATAGGCAGAAAATTGTCTCAATGTAAGCCACACAAGTTTGAAAAACAGTAAACACATTATCTTTGGTGCAAAAAAAAATCCATGTGAAGCGACTATAATCATCAATGAATGTCACAAAATATTTATACTGTGCACGTGAAATGACAGGAGTAATGCCCCAAACATCACCTTGTATAATGTCACGAACTTGGACTTTTGTCAATGAATAGTGCAACACTTGATTGTTATTCTACTCAACCAAGTCAATCATTCTCAAAAATGCTAGGTACAAGAATAGCATAATTGGAAAATAACTCAAGAGATTAAAAGAGAGCTTGGAGAACGCTTGTAAAGAAAGCGTCTTCTTGAAATGTAGGATGTAGGATGCTTACAAATGAAGTCTCTAAAGCTATTTATAGCCTTTCATCCCCTAAATGAATGGCTATGATTTATTTGATTTAATGACCTATATTGATTCTCTCAAATATTCTATACTATTCTACATACATTAGGTACATCATGTACTTCGTTACAAGATTTTACATTCTTCCATATTGTTACACAATATTTCACAATGTTCCATAAGCTTACATAAGATTCCACCACATTCTAGAAGCTTCCAAGGTCTTCCATAAGACTCTACAAGATTATAGAAGTTTCTAGAATCTTCTTTCCTCTTCTAGAATTTTGAGGAGAATTCTAGAAGACAATGTGGCCTAATCTCTTCATGTGGGCTTTGAAACATGCGGAACGTGACATTTTCCCCCCACTCAATATGGTGTCATCCTCAACACGTCCTTGTAAGTCTTGATCTTATCTTTGTGGTTTCACAGTTTGAGCTCATGCTCCCAACTTGCTTCGCCGTTAGCTTTTATTTAACAAAGTAATCAAAATAACTTGGATAGGTACCTCTTATTGGTATAACACAATGCGTCGATATCTCTTCAACTTCATTTTTGAGCATCACAATGATGGCAGTAGGGGCTCTCTTTGATTCACCCTTGCTAGGCTCGTCTTTATCTTCATAGTATGGTTTAAGAAGGCTCGCGTGAAATACAAGGTGCATCTCTAAATGAGAGGGCAATGTTAAATGGTAGGCAAGTTTACCAATTTCCTTTTTTATAGGAAAGGTCCCTCGTAGCACCTCACTAGCCCTTTATACACCTTAAAAAATCAACTTTGGTGAGGGAGAAATTTCACCAAAACCAAGTCTCCTTAATCAAACTCTACATGTCTCCACTTAGCATCAACCCACTTCTTCATGCTCTTCGCAGCCTTTTCTAAGTACGCTCGTGTCATATCGGTCTTCTCGTGCCAATATTTGGCAAATTTGAATGCAACATGACTTGGACCATTATATGTGACGGCAAGAGTGTGTGTGGTCATTAGTTGTTGGACAATTGCAATTTTGAATGGGCCTGCTCCTGTCGACTCACTCTTTTGCAAATTTTATGAAAATTAGGTAACATCGGGCAACTTTGCCCAATCACTTTGATCGATACTCACATAGTGCCTCAGGTACAACTCCAATAGTGCATTTGGGAGGTGAAAATTGGTGGAGAAGTTAAGTTTGGACACCATTGACTTGAATAGCTCCATCCATTCTTTGTGAAGCGAGCATCTCAGTCACTCACAATTGTCTTTGGAATACCCTAATACTTCACTACATGCTTGAACAATAAGAGCTCAACATCCTCGAATGTGAATTTCACTGATATAGGGATGAGAATACCATATTTGCTAAATCGGCCTACCACTACTATGATGTTACCACATCCTTCAGACTTTGGTAGACATGTAATGAAATTCATAAAGATACTCTCCCATGGCTTATTTGGAATATGTAATGGCTCTAATAAACCCGCTGATTGGCGTTGATTCGTCTTGTCTTGTTGGCATACAAGACATGTCTTTAAATACATCTCGATGTCATCGCGCATTTAGGGTCAATAATATGTGCACCCCATCAGAGCCAATGTGTGAGTTACTCTAGGATATCCTGCCCACTTAGAGTCATAACACTTCTTAATGATTTCCTTTCGCAACCCTTACCATTTGGGCACATAAATTCTATCATCTCTAATGATAAGCCTACCATCTTGAAACCAAAATTGTCGTGCCTCCCCATGTCTAGCTAACTCCACTAAGCTATTAGCTTGAGAGTCTTGCTCAAGTCCCTCCTTTATCCGATCAACTAGAGGATAACTTAGACTTGTGATAAAAGGCTAGCTCTCCTTTTATACTAAGGGCATCGACAACCAAGTTAGCCTTTCTGGATTTGTACCCTATCAAAAAGTCAAACTCCACCAAGAATGCTTGCCATCTAACTTGTTTTAGTGTCAGCTTCTTTTGTGTGAGGAAATAGTTAGTGGCAAAATTATCCGTCTTCAACATGAACTTAGACCCTAACAAGTAATCTCTCCAATTTCGCAAACAATGCACCATTGCATTCATCTCCTTCTTTTGGAAGGTGTAATGACGCTCGACATGATTTAGCTTACAACTCTTGTAAGCAATTAGAAGTTCATCCTGCATCAAAACACCACCAACTGCAAAATTGTAGGCATCGATATGTATCTCATATGGCTTAGTGAAATCAGGAAGGGTCAGCACAAGTTCCTCCGTCACCTTTTTCTTTAGAGCCTCAAATGCCTTCTCGCACCTTCCATCCCAACTATATACTTTTTCAATAGACCGATAAGTGGAGAAGGAAGGGATGAATAACCTTTGATGAACTTTTGATAACAATTGAAGAGACCAAAAAAGGAACACGATTTAGATACCTTTTTTGTGGTTCTCAATCATATATAACTTGCACCTTGGACTTGTCCATTCGTAGCTTGACCCCTCCAACAATGTGCTCCAAAAACATGACTTTGTATTGTGCAAAAGCACATTTCTCCTTCTTCATGTACAACTCATTTTCTCTTAAAACTTAGAAAAATTGTCGTAAGTACATAACATGCTCTTCTAATTTTGCTATACAACACAATATCCTCCAAGTACATCACAACAAATTTATCCAAAAAAATTGTAACACTTGATTCATGAGTGTGCAAAATATGGCAGGTGTATTACTAGTCATTTGGATAGTTAGCCCTTACCACTCATAAACTCTTTTAAGATTTTCATGTTTAGGCAATATGGGATAATCTAAACTTTATCCTTCTAGTTCAAAGTGAATATTGAGGCTGACGAACACGATTGGACATTTGATAATCTAGTAATGTTATTCTCACTCTCTTCTAGAATTTATTATGTCATTCTATGATGAATATTTTGGGATTAATGTATGAATGTTTTAAACACTTCAAGTAGATTATTTATATATGAACCTATTCTCAAAATATAGCTTGCAATATGTAATCGTTGTACATTTGATTCACTTTTAGTAAACTAATGGTCAAAAATCACTAAGGATAATATAGCATAGGTTAAATGATCCGAGCCTATGTGGTTTTTTCCTAGATTAACATATTTTCTTATTACGTAATGCAATTGTCACACTAAATTTAGAGAACTTATTATAGGTTGTCTAATAATTAGACTTAGTTAAAAAGCTTATTTTAATTAGATACAACATAAGAAAAAAATAGGGTTAATAGAGCTGCTTGTTAATCTACTGTTAATAGTTTCAAAAAGGTATGAGAACAATATGACGATTGATTGTGCTTATTCATGTGAAGGTTGAAATCAAACTACGGACTGGATTTGAAACCCATTGGTTAATTTTATCACTTTTGTACTCTTTAATTTTATTGAACTTCAATGGTTTGGCTTTTCTTTATTTTATTAATTGAAATCAACCACACCCCTTAAAATCCTAAACATTGGTTTATTATTACAAAAGTTAAACACACACTCTCTGTAGATACAATCCTTACTTACCTCTATTACAAATTTACTTGTGCATAGTTAGGTTTTTATTTTTGACATGTTTGACGCATATCAAGAATTTTTACACTGTTGTTGGAAAGTAAACTAATTTAGTTTTTTGTGTTTGATACTAATTGGTGTTTTGCATACATTGTCGGTGGGATATTATGACTAATATTCCTCTCAAGATGCTATACAACTATAATTAGATTATATTGAGATATAGCTAGGTTGTATATAGTTAATATAGAATAAGTTCGAAATCCCTTAATTTAAGGGATTAGATTAGATTAGATAGATCTAGATAACTTTCCAGATTTAAGCTTCTACTTGTAATAGCCTGTACATGGCTGTATACTTTCTATTCAAGAGATTAAGTCCCCACTTTGTTCATGGTATCAGAACTATAGCAGAACACTTGGGAATGATTTCGTTTGGGTCGATCAAAGCCATGCAGGTCAACTCGGAGGAGGTCTCTGCCGCTGGCTCGTCTGGTGTGGCTCCACCAACATCGAACCCATCCTCTCTCCAAAACAGTGCTGATAACTCCCAAACCAGCATAGTCAGTCATAGACTAAATGGGAATAATTATCTACCATGGTCCCACTCGGTGCTCATGCTCATAAGAGCGAGAGGGAAAGAAAATTACTAAAGCACAGCGCCGCTTGTTGCATCCGACCCGTCAGACCCAAAATACCAGACTTGGATGGCTGAAAACAACCTTATTATGAGCTGGTTGATCAACTCAATGACCCTGGAAGTCAGCGAGCAGTTCGTCTTAGCCACATTTGCGAAAGAAATTTGGGAAAACGCCAAACAAACTTATTCTACTATCGAAAAAACTGCTTCTTTGTTCCAAATTAAGGGTCTTTTGAGAGAGACCAAGCAAGGAGAGAAGACAATGACTCAATATTACACAGCATTGGTGAAGCTATAGCAACAATTGGATCTTTATGATCCTCGCCAATGGATGTGCAATGAAGATTTGACTTGCTACAGGAGGATTGTGGAACAGGAACGAGTGTGTGAGTTTCTACTGAGCTTAAACTCAATTTATAAGCATTGGGAACGCTTCAAGAAGTTATGTGCCAATTGACCTCATCACAATATCATGAACAATTCCTTATCTAGTACTTTTGCAAATGACTATTGCCTATGGATAGGAGCCTAGTTGATGCATTAAATGGTGAAGCACCATGTGAAAAGACCTTCATGAAGGTCAGAACTTTAATCAAGCACATGGAGGCAAACACTTGATAATTTGGCATTCGCAATAATGTTCGTAAGGTAAACAGTTCATCCGTAAAATATCATTTAGATGAACTAACATCTTTTGTTAAACAAATTGTTGTAGGGCAGGCAAGAGTTAAAACTTGCGGTATATGTGTTAATATGAACCATTCGACTGATGGGTATCTAACATTGCAGGATGGGAAAATAAAGTATGTCAATGCTACAAGGAGAAATTACCCAAACCTGAGTTATGGAGGGAAAAGATAGCAGAACTACTTCCCAAATAGGTCACAAGGTGCGTAACAGTTCTAACCTATACCACAAGCCTCTTCTTCCAACTCAGGTACATCTCTAGAAGATATATTTAAGTCTCTTGTCACTAATAGTTTGTAATTCCAACAAAAAGTAAAGCAATTTTAACAAGAGATAAGATCTCAATTTCAAGATACAAAATCTAGCATCCAAAATTTAGATAGCCAGATAAGTTAGATGACGGTGGCTATCAATTGCTTAGAAGCACAAAGCATAAGGAAGTTGCTATCTCAACCCGAGGTAAATCCTAATAATGTTAGTGCAATTTCCTTAAGGAGTAGTAGGGAGCTTGAGGATTGTGATTGCATATTATAATGAAATGACTATAATATGGCAGAAGTTGGATCTGTTTGAGGAACAAAGTGGAAAGATCCAGAAGATGCAGCCCAATATAGAGAGAAAGTTGACAGGGGATGAGTGTTTGAATTTCTTGCTAGCTTGAAGGCAAAATTGGATGAAGTCAGGGGACATATTTTGGGACGCAGGCCACTACCCCCAATACGAGAAGTTTTCTCTGAAGTCAGAAAAGAGGAAGCTCAAAAGAGTGTCATGTTGGGAAAACATGGCACCATGGACTTCCAGAATGAAGCTCGGCATTTGTCTCAAAGAATAGTGACAGTGAGGGTGAGAAAGGTAGAAACAAGCAAAAACCTTGGTGTGAATTTTGCAAAAAACTATGGCATACAAAAGATACCTGCTAGAAGATAAATGGCAAACCAGCAAACCGAAAGAAAAAATAGGCTAGTGGAGCAGGAGACAGGAAAGCTTTGCAAGCTGGGAACAGTCCTATACAATTGGTAACACTGTAATTAAGATAGCTATGCTAGATTTAAGAGCATTAATCAACGATATGTCTCGCTCTATCTATGCTTCCTTAAACTTGAGTGCTTTAAAAAAAACCAGTGTTATCATACAATTAGCTAACCATACTAATGCTTACTTTAATAGAGAGATTGAGGATATTTTACTGCAAATGAATAAGTTAGTGTTTCATGCAGATTTTTATGTGGAAGATAAAAATGATGAAACCTCGTATAATCACATACTTATCTTACTAGGGAGACCGTTCTTAACATGGCTCCAACTGAGATATATGTTTGTTACGACACCCTTACAATGAAATTCGATGGGGAAATAATTCATTTCAATATTTTTGATGCTATGAAACATCCTCAAAATAATTATTCTATTTTCCCTATGGATGTGATTGACCCCTTAGTGCAAGAAATGTTTTAAGTTGAATTGTAGAGATCAACTAGAAGCAGTTTTGACTGAGCATCTAGAGTTGGAAGCCACTGATAATGTTGAGTTGGGAGATGAGCTAATTGAGATGACAGTTACCTTACATTCTTTGGAAAACTCTCTTACAAGATCTTACAAAATATGAACTTGCCTTCATGAAGTTACCGAAATCTTACCAGACACTATTACCTTCTAATGTATAGGTACTTGATATGAAGTTGAAACCACTACCCACCCACTTAAAGTATGCATATGTAAGAGATAATTAGACTCTTATTATATCTGCAGTTTTGACTTTTGATCAAGAAGCTAAACTGGTTTGTGTGTTAAGAGAGCACAAAAAGGCCATTGGATAGACAATTGCAGATATTTGAAGAATAAGCTCTTTTATATGCATGCTTGGCATTTTGCTTAGTCCACTAGACAAGCAAAATGTAAGTTGGATCCTCCAATAATGGAAGTTGTGAAGAAGGAAGTATTGAAGCTTCTTAACACTTAAGTTATTTATCCTATCTCTGACGGTAAGTGGGCAAGCCCAGTGCAGGTGATTCTGTGACTAATCAAGGTGAGTTGGTTCTCACCTGCGTTGAAAACGGGTGACAAGTATGTATTGGCTATAGAAAGTTGAATTTTGCAACTTGTAAATACCATTTCTCCCTTTCATTGATTGATAAATGCTTGAAAGACTAGTTGGATCTGAACATTATTGTTTTGTAAATGGATTTTTTGATTATCTTCAGAGCCCATTGCACTAGAAGACCAAGAAAGGATAATCTTCACATGCCCATTTGGTACATTTACTTACCAAAGGATGTTGTTTGATTCGTGCAATGCACCTGCCACTTTCTAAAGATGCATAGTGAACACTTTCTCTGACTATGTTGAAAAGATCATATTAGTATTTATAGACGATTTTAGTGTTTATGGTTCTTTTGATGATTGCTTAGAGAATCTTGCATTTATTTTAGAAACATGTATCAAAAATAATCTTGTACTTAATTGGAAAAAAGTCATTTTATGGTAGAAATTATAGTTATAGGGCATGTTGTATCTTTTAGGGGTACAGGGGTGAATAAGTCTAAAATTGATCTCATTTTTGTTTTATCTTAACTCTCAAATGTGCGGGAAGTTCGTTCTTTTCTTGGGCATGCAAGTTTTCACTCCAGGTTCATCAAAGATTTCTTGAATATGGCCTCTCCTTATGCAAGCTATTACAACAAAATGTCTCTTTTGAGTTCGACGATAAGTGGAAGGAGGCATTTGACAAACTTAAGGAGCTCTTGATGTCTCCACTAGTGATTCAGGCTTCAAACTAGAGCCTTCCCTTTACAATCATATGTGATGCAAGTGATTACGTAATAAAGGTGATTCTAGAACAAAACGTGGGCAAAACTACACATGCCATCTACTACACTTTGGAAACTTTCGAGTCCAACCCAGCTGAATTATTCCACTATCGAAAAAAAGCTTTTATCTATTGTGTTTGCTTTAGAAAAATTTCATACTTGTTGAGCACTAAAGTTATTGTTTACTCTAATCATGTAGCTTTGAAGTACTTGCTTACCAAGAAGGGAGCAAAGCCAAGATTAATCACATGAATTCTCCTCCTCCAAGAGTTGATTTGAAAATAAGAGATAAGAAGGGGTAGAGAACGTGGTTTACTGATCACCTTAACTGCTTGATAAAAAAAATGATATTCCTTTTGGAGAAACATTTCTAGATGAACATTTGTTTCCACCAATTTGACATCTCCAAGGTATAAAAATATCGTGAATTTTTCAGGGACTAATATTACTTGTACGTTTGTTAAAGGCTTAAAGGGACAAGTTGATGAGTGAAGCCAAATACCATGTGAAGGATGACATTTGTCACATTCCGCATGTTTCAAAACCCACAAGAAGAGGTTTGACTCAAAGAGTCTCCTAGAATTCTCCTCAAAATTCTAGAAGAGAGAAGACTCTAGAAACTTCTAGAATCTTGTGGAGTCATACGAAAGATTATAGAAGCTTCTAGAACATGGTGGAAGCTTATGGAAGCTCGTAGAGCCTTAAGGAAGAATGAAAAATGTCGTCAATAATGTAGATATATGTAGCATAGTATAAAATATTATAGAGAATCAATGCAAGTCATTAGATCAAATAGATCGTAACCTTAAAGGCTTCATTTGTAATCATGTCATATCGTACATCATACATCCAACATTAAAGAAGAAGATTTCTTTACAAATACTCTCCAAGCTTTCTTTTAGTCTCTCAAGTTATTTTCTAATTGTGATAGCCTTATACCTAGCATTTTCAATTAGGGCTAACTTGGTGTAGTAAAATAACACTAAAGTACCACACGGTTCATTGGTAAGAAATCCAAGTCCATAACAATTAGTATTAGGGCGCTAGGTTGAAGATGTCAGGAGTACAACGTCAGATCATCGATGTTAAAAGGTTCCAAGCAATAGGGGTGTTCAAAAAAACCCACGAACCTATAAACCGGACCTAAACCGCATGAACCGAACCTATAATTAAGGTTACCTGAATCTAAGTTCAAGTTCGGTTCGAACCGAACCTAAAAAATTAGGTTCATGGTTCAGGTTCAGGTTTCTAACTTGCGGTTCTAAATTAACCGAACCTATTGTAGGTTAACCGAACCGAACCTGATTTATAGGTTTAGGTTTAAACCTGAACCTGAAACACTAAAAAAACCTATCATATATTTAGATGTAATTTAGATATATTTTACAAAAATATTTTATTATTAACATTTTAATTGAT
>JANZLF010000008.1:35810923-35823019 GCA_026546835.1 Erythroxylum foetidum | reverse complement strand
GAGAGGCTTAGAGAGAAAAAGGGGAGGAGAAGAAATGAAGAAGAAAGAGTAAAGGGGGGTATATCGTAGTAGAAGGGGGTTGGGCTCGAGGGGCGGGGGGTTGGTCGCAAAATTTTTTTTGCACTTTAGTCCTTAAAGTTTCTGAAAATCCAGAAATTGCTCGGAATTTTCTGAAATGTTGAGTACCGGCTGGTACCGGTATCGAGGGTGAGTTCCGAATTTCGTTCTCCGACCAGTACGATACGTTCCGGCCGGTACCGGCTGAAACGGAACGGAATTCGAAACTTTGCTGCTACTTTCTTAATAAGAAGTCTATATTTTTTTTTTTCCCAAACACACCTAAATTCCAAATTAAGATCACAGTCTTTTCAATCCCCACCACTTTGAAATAACTTCGTATTGGCATTTGAGCATAAAGTAGCCACAAAGACGTAAACGTAATACCTAGGATTCAACTGGTTACATTGTTTGTTTTTCCCATGTATCAAAAGTCAAAATCCTCGGGTCGAAGAAAAGGATTAAACAAGTAAAATTAAAGACCATAGCTCCGAAATTTAGGCCCATAAATTTTTTATCCTTACAAAGACCAAGGTACCAAACGTTGACCACTGCCCAAAAACTCCAAACTCAGATGGACAAGATTTACAAGGTTCGATAAAGACTCTTCATGGGAGTCCCCAACTCTTCACTTTTTCCCTAAAGGAACGTGCACGCCGTGCCGTGACTTCCGATCTGCCAACTACTTCCCCCCACGCATTTTGACCTGACTACGGTACCACCATGTCATACTTCTGTTTTGGATTATGCTCTTAGTTTCCGGTCCAAACTACAAAGTTGCATTTACAGAGAGATTTTTTCACATATCTCATTTTCAAATGTTAGGAAAATCGAACCTCTTGCTTCCCATTCCACTAGTACTTTCGGCATTAATGACCTTTTTATTTGGAATTGTCTTTGTCTTCCGCGGTATGCATTTAGTGCCTGTTCCTTCGCTCTCATTCTCTTGCGTTTGCAATCGGGAACTCTGGCTGGGTAAACATAAACAGGGGTGAAGTTGATTAGTCAAGAAAAAAAAATATCATGACAGTAGAAAATCCTGCAAGATTTAACTTATTTAGTGAGGAATCAAACAAAGACTGAATACAAAAGTGGGGCTTCAGAAGTTCACACGAGTAGAATTCAATTTTAGTATAAAATGGTCCCACCAAAGCAGGACTCTTAACTAAGCAAAAGTCAGCAAAGACCGTGGCGTTGGAAGAGATCTCTTCAATTAAATTCCTTACTGTAAGAAATTAATTCTGGAACCCACCCACATGGAGCAGAGTACAGCAAAGAGGTGTATGGCAAGGCAGCAAGGTGGCTTTTCCGTATATCAAATCTCGTAAAAATCTTGGAGACCAAATCAAGCCAAAAAGAGCCCACACAGAATCAAAAGTATTTCTGACACAGAATTCTCAAATCAAAGAGGGCTATCGCTGGTTTAAGAATTTGCTACATTTTTTAGAGTTGAACTTTTGACCTTTTGATTAAGCGATGGAGGTATGTGTCACCTATCTTAACTTATCGGATTACTGACACAGAATTGTAAGAATGAAGAGAGGACGAAACAAAAAGAGTGACACTTTGCAAATTGTAAGTAAAGATTGAGGCAGTGGTTTTGACGTGAAATTAAATCCCTTGAATCAAATTTCACTTCTAGAATCATATTGGCAATGACATTTAAAGAAGGTAAGAAAATGGTTACCGGTCTTCATGATAGGAGTTGGACCGCTTCAAAGTCTGAATTTCTTCTTTCTTGGTCTCGACTAAGCTTCCGCTGAAGTACTCTTTATCTTCCAAACTTACCCCTGAAAAATTCGTGATTTCCCTACCCGTGCCAACACAGCTCCCTCCTCCTCCACCTCCACCTCCACGTGGTAACCTTCCCTTGTAGTGCCCAGTCAAGGACAAACCTTGTTGCTCTTTCACCGCCGTCGCCCCACAGTCCCTAAACGAGATTGAGCCGCAAGAGATCAACTGCATTAGAACCGTCGACGCCTTCATCCTTCCGCAGCTCTCCAACGTACGTTTCGAACTATCTTCATTGCCACTCCCAGCGTGGTTCAGTACCAGCCGTCCACCAGCTTTCATCAACGATTCTAGAGTCTCGGGACTAGAATCCGAAGGTGGCGGCGAAATCTCAATCTCTTCTCTAATCAACTCCGATTCGCGGTTCTGCTCTCCCTTTACTTCCTCAATCTCCTCCTCCTTCTTGGCCAGTCTTCTTCTCCGCCTCTTATCATCGGTTTGAGTTGACGCGTCGGCGGCGAGTTTGCGATCCGATTGGGAGCCAGGCTCGGCTTTATAAACCTTGTACTCATTAAGGTCGATGGAGCTCCACGATTGGTTCCTCCGCCGAACAATAACTGGGAACTCCGAGTCGTCGCCGGGGGACTGTTTTCTGGCCTCAGGAGGATTCAGTGACCTAGAGGACGGTGTTGATTCAAGAAGATTTTGGATAGGGCTAATAGAATCGTCGAGAAGCTTAGATCCTTTGAGAACGTACTCGTTGCCGTGTGTTGGGTGGATGAGGTCATTCTCAGCCAGGTCGTGCCAGACGAAGCCATTTTTGTAGTTCCTGGTGATTTGAAGAACCGAGCGGTGATCAGAAAGGTGGTAATTAGATCAGACGATTGAAGATTAGCTTACTAGTTTCTTACCTTTTGGCGGACCAAGAGTAGAGGCTTGCCATGCCTTTGCCTCGAAGGACGTTTAAGCGGTTGATTACATCTGACATTATGAAAGTTAAGGCAATAGGATAACGATATCATGCTCTGTTTGGTTGCAAAGAAATCATTAAAAAAAATGTAACTGAAATACCTCTGAGAAAGAGGCCATCGGTAGAAGAGAGGGGGACCTCCATGAAATGTGGGTGTTCAAGTTGGCCATTTGTGGAAAGATAGTAAACAACCGGGAGTTTTCTCTGACTAACTCCATTGTTGATGTAAAGCTTATGCGAAGAAGGTTGAGACCAAATTCTGGTTCTCTCAGGAGTAGCGTCTCTGTCTTTCTGCTGCGCCCAGTCTCGTGAAACGTGGAGCTTCGCGTTCCTTCCCCTATTAAAACTCGCTTCCATTTCTCCCTGACAGCAAACATTTTCAAAAACAAACAAACTGTTAATAGTGACAAACAGTAACCAACAAATGAGAGAGAGAGAGAGAGAGATTTACCATGTTGCAGAGGAAGTGAAATGAGAGTTGGGTTGGTGGTGTTGGTGTGTGGGATTTATAGGAATACGACGGTTGGACTTCGGTCGGTGGTGAAGAGATTCGGATGCGGTAGACAACAGCTACGCTACAAAAGACCGCTGTTTTGGTTTCAGAAGTGGCAGTCCTCTTTCCGATCTCCCACGCCGTCTCCCCATCTTCTATTTTATTTATTTCGTGTACAGTAACGGTGTCGTTTACCTTCTAACCTTTCATTCAGTATGGTGCGAGCTCGATTTCGCATGATATTAGCTAACAGATGTGACGGATAGGAAATTTGGGGCTGATGGAAAACTGATGTTAAATAAGGGAGTCAGTAATTAATTATTAGCTGAATAATTTAAAATATGTGAAAATTTTTTGTGCGCAGAAATATACAGGCTACGTAAGAACCTGAGGGATCTTAAAGTTTTAGATTTACATCCTCTAGACTCTTGAGGTAAAGTTGTAGGAGCTTAAGATTAGTCTGACTAAATCAGGATATCAAATATAATAAAAAAAACAGATGTGACGGACAGATTTAAAGAATCTAAATTCTAATTATAGAAAGAGGTCCTCGTCCATCCATTTTCCCATGTTTCCTTTGTGCATAATGTGAACCCGTGGAAGAAAGAAAGAAAGTAGTTCTTGCACATTCAAATCGGATTCTGAAATAAAATAATTAAAAGCGGCTGGGAGGCATTGAGCTAGGGTCAGTCAACGCTGTTGCTCCTGCTCTATCACCAAACTTTGACTATTGCTCTGGGCTAATTGCCTCAGACATCTTTTATTTTATGTCGGCGGACATATTGTACTCAAACAGGATATTATTTAATTCATTCATTCTGTTTACATTTTATATTAAATTATTTTAAAATCCTTTTTAACAAAATTCAACGCATATATAAAACGTCATGTATTTAAGCATTACAGTTTTTGTTATTGTTTTTATTTTTGTTTTGGGCAGGTATAAACATTAATGTTCTTTTTCTTGAGTAATTAAAAATGAAAAAAAAGAAGAAGATGTGACTACCCATGCCAAACTTGGGAATTAAAGTTTTGAAATCAGTATACTTATTAGTGAAAGTTGATTCTGGAATCATATCCACGTGGTAAGAAGTAACGTTTGACAACCTTAATCAATCAGGAGATGATATGAGACTGACCCTAGACAGAGTCTGCAACACGTGAACGTGAACCTGAACCCAAGATCGGGCACTAATCAACGGTCCAGATGAGCGAGAAAGGTCAATTTGTGTGACCAAATAAGGCTTTACTTACGACCCATCCCATCCCATCCCATCCCATCCCATCCCAGAGCTCATATCCATCGCGCGGTCATGATTTCTCCACGTTCTGTTGGTGGGAGAATTGATGTGCAAGGAACGGTAAGGCGGATCTTAGGCAACAGGCGAAAGATTTCCCGGAAGTGGGACAGAGGTATACTAAATTTTCCTACGAGCAGATAGGTCATATCTTTATTGTTTCAAAATGATAAAATATTTATGATATAATTTATAATTTTATATCAAATAAGTCTTCAAAAATTATAATAATAAAAATTTATTTTTATTAATATTATTTTTATATATTTCACATATAAACAATATTCATAATTAATATAAAAAAGATCATTTAATCGTTATAAAATATAAGATTAAAGAGAACATAAAGTATTTAAAATGGTACAATTTTATCATATAATAAATAATAATTTTATCAAAACATCAATAATAATAATAATAATAATAAAGATCCATAACTCTTTAATATTATAATAAGAGGTCGTAATAGGAAAAAAACCGATTAAAAATGAAACTTGAAATAAAAATATTTACAGCTATATTTATATTGCATATATAGAATTTAACTTATATATCAAATATAAGTGAAATTAAAAAATATAAGAAATGAAAACATAGAACTTATTTCAATCAAATATTCGCTCAAATTACATTAACCCAACTCTTGTTTAGCATAAAATTCTTATCATTAAGAGGGGTATCATCATCATCACTCAAATTCATTGCACCAAATGATATGTTAAAACTTTTACATCTAAAATTTTCTTTCAGGTCACTCTTATCTATCAAACTTGATTCCTCAAAAATCCAATATGTCAAAAGATTGATATGGTCAAAGCAAATTGAATATACATAACTACTTGTTCTATTAAGAGTCTTAGTAAATAAATAAAATTAAATTATTAAGAAATTACAAGAAACTATATTCAATATAAAAATGATAATAATACACCTTTCCCGAAGCTTTAAATTGTATCGGATAAAGACAAAGTCATTTAATCTTTTTTTGTTCCAATCTAATCATTTTCTTATAATGGATAAATTCAAATATACTCTAATTTTTTCACACCCTGTTGCACTCATATATTGACTCAGAATTTGAATTACAAACTTTATAATTCTGAAACACTACTTCCAAATTAGTCTCATTAAGCAATTGTATGACAACAAAAATAATATTAATAAAAAATAAATTTATTTTTAATTTTTAATAAGTAACACAAGAAAAGAAAAACTTGGGTTAAGTTTGTCTGACAAAAAACAATAGGCATCGTAAAATCACCAAAAGCATCCTTCTAAATCTTCATTTATGAGCATAAGAGATCTTGCATCATCTTATAGACTACAATAGTTATAATAGTTAATAGAATTCTCCTATTAACTTCAACTTTTTTTTATAAAACTTGATATGAAAATAGACACTAGGATTAAAATACCCTAACTATAAATAATAAAGTGCAAAGTTATCTTTCTCATCTCTTATTGATAATTACAAAACAAGGCGTTTATAAAAAAAAGGCCTATTTTTTTAGATTAACCTTAATTTAACCTTTTTTATGACATCATAAAAGTAACACATTGTTGTCTTCTCATCACTATCATTAAGATAAAGTATCATCATCAAAGGCTTACAAACTCGATTGAAAAATTGATATTATGACTAAAATTTATGATCTTCAAGTATAATTTTAGAAACCTCCAATCTAGCATTAGGCCTAGCATATTGAGATGTAACTTACTTATCACTTGTAAAAATTTGTCTCAACTCATTCTTCACCAGAGTAAAACATTAAAATGATAAGAAATTAGTTGCAAATCTTATAATAGTAGGGCGATACAAATTCCTACCATTTGTGAAATCGTTTTTTATTACATTGAGGAGCCATACACAATTGTAAATGAACTATGTTACCTTTTTTCCTTTCTGCACAGTCTCATCAATAATAGAAAAATATCTAACATCTCTAATATTTTCCAACTTCAGGTCAATGAAATGTGCAGCACAAGGAGTCTAATAAAAAGAATTATACTTGCTTTGCAATCTTCTTCCATCTGCTTTATAAGTATAATCATTCTCAGTACTGAACTGAATAATATTTTATGGCCTAACTTCATCAAATATTTGAAATAGAGCATTAACATTCCTAACAAGGCCAGATGCATCAATAGATTTCAAAAACATTATCCCCTTTGTAGAATAAACAAAAAATTAATAATATGTTTATGTCTTCTATTTGTCTAACTATTACATATGATTGAACACTCATAAATAGCCCATAATTTTATCTAAATAAATTTTTATTTCATAAACAAAGCTACTAAAAAGTTTACCTTTATAATCATCAATTAAAGGATCTTTGTATCCTGGATTGTAAGAGGCAATATCATCTATCATAGACTGATAATAATAAGATTGACTATACAGAATGTTATAATTGAATCATAACACCATCTAGCCATTACGTTATTCACATTATGAGCCACTTTTTGAGATTGTAAGGAATTATGGATTGAAAGCTGAGCTCTAGGAGTTGTTCATGATGTAAAAAAATTAAACAGTTGTCTTCTTCTTTACCTAACATTAAGTACAACATTCCTTTCTTATTGGGTAAGAATACTACCACCTTCAACATCCCCACTTTCATCCTAACCAGCAACAAAAGAACTTTTACTACCAATTTTGTAGTTCAATATTTTCCTTCTTTCTCAGGTTGATACTTTTTAAGCAAAGCCTTCTCTTGTCATTTCACAACATGACTCATTGTTTTTACAAGGCTTCATATTAGCTTTGACTCCAGCTAAGTGCTTCTTTAATATGACGATCCTCCACCTTTCAAATGTTGGTTACAATAAAAATAAATGGTATGATTACTTATTCCATGAACTAATCTAGCATAAGCCTAAGCTAGATTATCGAATCTTCCTAAACTAACTAAATTATCAGGAGTATCTAAACTTCCTTCTATTTATCTATAAAAATAAATGAAGAAATATATCAAAATTAACTTAATAACTTCGTATCAAAATAAATTTGTAGAAAAAAATGAAGAAATAGATTAATAATAGTTTTTCAATAGTTCATGTTTCTTTCTCAATCCAAACATCAAATATATACATTGATTATTGCATTTTCACAATTATAACTCATTTTGTGTGATTAAATAATTAAAATATAAGGTCACAACTATAAACTATTGTGTGTAATTATATAATTCAAAAATAAACTTACAACTATAACCTATTTTGTATGATTATATAATTCAATCATAAACTTATAAGTCATAACTATAACTCATTTTATGTTATTACATAATTCAACCATAGTCTCACATTTATAATTCAATTTGTGTAATCACATAATTCAACCATAAAGTTACAATTATAAAATATTTTATGTGATTATGTAATTTAAAAATAAGCTCATAATTATAGCCTATTTTGTATAATTATATGACTCAACCATAAACTCGTATAACTTATTTTGTATGATCATTGGTTAGTTGATTAAATAATTCAACCATAGATATAAAAAATCACAACTATAACTCAATTAGTATAATAGTTGATTATATAATTCAATCGTAAATTAACTAATCCATTTTGATGATTACAAAATTCAATTTATAATATATAACCTAATATATAATAAATACTAACTTTGCATTCAAATTTCAATATATCTTAATCTTAAATTTCAAACAAAAAATCTCAAATTCTTAATCTAATTTTGAATTTCAAATAACAAATGAATAACCTCAAATTTTTAATTCAATTCAAAATTCCACTTTCTAATCATTATAGAAACATAACCAATTCTAATTTCCAAACATAACCAATTCACAAGCCACCTACCACAAGTCCACAAGACCATAACACAAGCAATAACATTATCAATATATCAATTATAACATATTTGTACTTGCAAAGTGCAACCTTGGCTTTATCTTTATCACAGGCAAAAGTCCATAACATTAGAATTTTAAAACACAACACAACACAAGGTGACAGTGGAGGGTGATGTGGTGTAATGGTGGAGGATCAAAGGTGGAGCTTGGAGGACGACTTGTGATGGGGCACAAAGTGTGTATGGTGTAATGTGACGGTTGGGACTGCTACAGATTGTAATGGGCGTTAAGAGACTGAAGACTGTTATAGGTTGTAAGAGATTAACAATGATGATGGCAACTGACAAACTATAGCAAGGAGATGGGTTATTAGAGATCTTAGCTATAGTACCACTACCATAGAGCAGATGCCTGAACATCCAGAGGACATTCGAAAGCATACCCTACGAGAATGACATGTTAGAGTAATCACACTCACTTATTATGGCATCACACATAGCACAAGTAATTTAACAATATCAAAATGCCTCATTTCATTCACAAAATGAAACTTACTTTTCTCATAACACTACAATTCCTAGTTCATATATTTACATCACATAACGTTTGAGTGTTTAGAACTTCATTCAAAACATTTAACATGAAATGAGATGCTAGATCAAAAAGTCCTAACTAGACTCTACAGAATCAGTTGACAAGACCTTTGAGCCATTTTTTTATCCCCAAAATGCAGGAGCTAGAACTCCTTTAGACTTGAGAAATAATGTTACAATTTTGATGAGTTTGTAAACTCAATGAGTGGACTACCATTGATGCCCTCACTCATGTCAGAACATAATAATAATTATAAAGTTTAATTCATCAAGTATAACATGTAATTCAGTAATTCATATACATCATATTCTTCATAGATTTAAAAAATTCAATATTTCACCTTATTTCAATAAGGCACGTTAATTTAATCATTCAACAAGATATATCAATTCAATCATTTAATACATAAGAATGCATATGCAAGTGCACATGTGACTCCATTTCATTTTCACTTTGTTATAACTAAGTGCCTATACTGTCTTGTACCTATCGTAGATAAAGAGCTCATTTATGTCCCGTATCTGTTGCGAATACCGGAATCATTGTATCTGAACGTGAGGCTCTTTATCACATTTCTAAGCTTAGAGCTCTTTTTCACACGTTGGCTACTCTGGTCATAACTCTTTCATTTGTTCATACATTTCAATGTAATGAGATGGGACAATTTACAAATTATACACTCAGTATTCCTCATTCGATGTACGCAAGTCATAAATCGCTTTCTTCATATCTAAGTTCAATATTTGCATTCCACATTTCATATATAATTAGAAAGCACTTTCAATACATTCTTGAATATCAAACTCTTTAGATAAAAAATGTCTGGAATCATCATGTTCATATAAATAACAATTCAGTAATTAAAAGTTAATCAAAATCAATTCATTTATAGTGAGAAACATCTAGGTTAAGTCACTACACATATAAATCAAATAGAAGCACATATATAATTGAGTTTACACATCTAGGTTAACTTACTGTATGCTCTAAATAAGCAATTGCTTTGATGATATGGGAATGTTTGGATGCTGACGATTAATTTGTTCTTCTTTTATCATGCAATACACACATAATTCACATATTACTAAGTTGATCAATCGTATAATTATTCAACCATGCACATGAATATGTATCATGTTTAATGTATGCTCAATTGACTCTTCCTGGGTATGTATCCTTAATCACAAATCTTAATCATTCAAATATTATAGTTTGTACATAACTTTTTTTGTAGTTAGGTTATGACTTAAGTAAGTTTGATTACTCTAAATTCATCTCTCATACACTCACCATTTCTTTTCTAATGCTTTATATTCATACAATTTTCCCAATTCTCATTCATTTATACCTAATTCACATTGTTCATATCCTTTGGAACACATTTGTATTCATAAGAACACCTTTATTCCTTTAATGACTTATAAATTCTAGATTTAGGTACATTGATGTCAATCAATCTATTCCTTAAGTTATATGGCATGACCTGATAGCACATTGAACCTATGACAACTGCTGCATACCCGGGCTAAGCACACTCATGGTATCTTTAATCTGACTATGCGGGGCTAACTGAATATCTCTTCTCTTTTTTAAAAGAAAATTGGGCAGTACAATAGCTATATTTTAAAAATCCCAAAACTCACTCAAATACCTACAAACAAATTTTTAAACACATTTCTATATTCACATCCAACCATAACTTCAGGACTTTAAAGTTCACTCAAGGCAATCTCAGTAATAGTATCAAAAGTTTATACATAAAGTCTTTTACAACAACAAAATAGTCCAGAGTTAAATTTATATAATCATAAAGTATATCAACATAACTAATCTAATAAAAACAATAAAATGGTTTATGAGCCACTATGCAACTAAAATCCAAGACAGAAAATTACCCACGTGCTGTAATACTCTGAAATGTCAAAAGACCGCACGATCCATTAAGAGCTTCAAGCTCACTAAATTAACCTTCATGGTTGGAAAGCGGAGGGGGTGAGTACATTATGTACTCAGTGAGCAGGAAAAACATATATCACAAATAACACTCAATGTACACCAAGAAAATGCAGATAACCTATGAAGTGAAACATACATCATATAGAAACACATAGGCCTTGCCTATGACTCAACGTATACTAATTAGGAACCATATAAGCTTAGCCTATTAATCACTCATCTAGAGAACATAGATTCTAGTTCCAGTACACAAAAGTTGAAAAATATCACATGTATAAATCAAAACTTGTTAGAAAACAAATCCCAAAATAAGCCAAAACAATCCACTAGTAGGCCAAACTAATATGCACACCCACCGATCCTCGATGTTGGCTCGATTTTCATAACAAATTCCAGAATAAGCAAAACAATCATGTGTGATACCACTATTAGGCCAAACTAGTGTGCACACCCACCGATCTTCAATGTTGGTTCAATTTTCATCCATGGTGAGTCCGGGCTACAGTCGACAATAACGTCATGACCCTAGGTGATGGCCTCGTCAGTGTCAAGACCTTAGGTGTGGAATCACCTGCAAGTCCAGTAGAAAGGTGTTGATATGGGGACTAGACTTGTATGTACTAGCATCAAGGCTACAAGGTCGCTTAATTAGTTAAGCCTAGCACACGATTGGCAAATTATTAACTCACCAATCACAAAAATCATATAGAAATATTAAGTATAAAAATCAAGTAAGGTACTATACCTTTATTTATTGGTCCAACCGATAAAATAAAATCTTAGCATAGCTATAAGCCAAAAGAGAACAAAAACATGCATCATTCATGACTCGATCATGCATATGTAAATTCCAAAATATTACTTCTTGCAATAAAAGTCATCTTTTGCACTCCAAATGTAAAATTGTTCAAAATAGTGTCGTTTCGTAAATACATAAGCATATTAGCATCTATTTAAGATTCAATTCTACTATGCATTACCTAGGTTTAAAATTCACACACAAGTTATCATACATGTCTTAGGATGATCTAATCTCATATGAGAAATATGGCTTCCCTGTTGGATCGCGTATGGTCCGAGTATTCACAATACGCTACGGAAAAGACCATACAAAATTATCAAGTATAATCGAAAACACGAGGATTAACGAAAATACCTTATTTTCGTGGGTGG
>JANZLF010000008.1:35773826-35789947 GCA_026546835.1 Erythroxylum foetidum | reverse complement strand
AGAAACTCTGAGGACTGGACGTAGCCCACGGTTTGGGGTGAACCAGGATAAATCTTCGTGTCTACCACTCTTACTCTCTATCTCTATTTCAGTTCCAAAACTTCTTATTACTTACTTTTTATATACACAGTATTGAAAAGTTTGATTAATCAGAATCTATAAAAATTCTGTAAAGAATTTTATTTCTAAACAATAGTTCTGAAAAGAGTTATAAAAAAAGGGGAATACACAATTCAACCCCCTTCTCGTGCATTCTATTATTGTTTTCTAAGTGCTGTATTAACTTGTGATTCACTTCAAACCTACTACAAATTCGATAGAAATTATAGACATGACATTAAGTACTATAAAACATGAAATGCACTATTAAGGAACTTATATGAAGAGGTCACCTAGGAAAATATACAAAAAAAATAAAAAGCTTCTTAGCCAATTGAGTATGTTCTCAAGATACTGATGATTACGAAATATTGAATTACTAATGAACTTTTATACAAGACTTAGAGAATAATGTGCTTTTATTTACTTGGAGAGTTTATTCAAGTTATTATGGAGTTACTTGAAGGATTCTAAGAGGTATTCACATGCTTTAAAATACGTTAGAAAGGTTTTAAGACATAAAAGAATTAAATGAAGCATTGCAAGATGAGAAATTAATTTTTGATAAGAATTTTTTTGGTTAGTAAATGTCGTTTAGTTGATTGGATAATGAAGCTACAAAAAAACCATGATCAATATCTGATTAACCAAACTAAATCAATAAAATAAATTAAACTTTGTTTTTAAAGCACAAACCATTATATTTTGTCCCATATGAAAAGGAATGATTTTAGAAACAACTAAAAGGTTGGAAAAAATATAAGAAACCATCCATAGAATGATGATGCACAAGAGAAATAAGAGTAACAAGGGAATTAAAAGTGTTACAAGAGATACAAAGCTTATTTTAATAATTTTGTTGCAATTTCTGGAGTGAGAAAAGAAAATTTTGTGGTATTAAGAATACTATAACCAGAAAGAAAAATTAAGTGATGAAAGGCTTATGACTTTATTGGAGAGATTCTAAACACCTATTGCTTTATGAGGTTTGTCCTGAGCCTTAAAAAAACACAAGTTTTAGAAGTTTTCTCTTTATCTTTCAAATAAGAGATAGAGGATTCAAAATATTCAAGTGGAGCATGGGGAGTCAAAATAGGTCAAGGAGGATTGAATCACTTGCAATCATAGTGTTCATCTTTATCCATAGTTCTTTAACTATTTTAAGACACTAGAACCCATATACTTTTGATCTTTTTTCACTTTAGTCCTAATTTTTGAAAACTATCATTTTCCCTTTGAAATTATGTTTTTGTATCACATGTGCACTTTAGCTTTATTGTTTGTGATAAAACCTAATGGAGAATTAAGAAACAACACAGTATTGCTTATGTTACATGGCATAACCAATTTAAGTGTTATGCCATGTAACTCCTACACAAGCAATACAATGTCATTTCTCCAAGCTCCAGTAGGTTTTCTGACGAAGAATGAAGTCAATGGATGCAGGCAACACAAAAACATAACTTGGGGGTTTAATAATTGTGAAAAATTAGGGACTAAAGTGAAAAGGTCCAGACCATAAAGGGGTCTAGTGTAATTTACGCATTATCCCATATTGATCTTCTATTATTATTGTCGTCTTTGTAATAGTATGAGCTTGTGTGAATTGTTGGTAAGGTATACTTGAATATATCGATTAGAAATTAGAGACTATAGGGCAATTAACTCAAAGACACTATAAATACCTCAATATTTCCTTTAATATTTTCTCTAATTTAATAATGCCACCTATTAAATACCAAGCAATTTTGCAATTGTTTTATGATTGTTTTGACATTGTTTTTAAGCATATAGAGTAAAAAATATTTTTTGCATACTAAGTGATTGATCAATTGTATAAAAATAATTTCCATAGTTGTATTCACCAATTATCCCTCTATAAGTATCTAACTGTATTAGAGGAAAAGACAATGGCATATATTAAGAGACACAATATTAATTATCACTTTACTTTAACAATAATCACTAAAGTTGTTTTTACTCTAAAGTTTTATCTATCTCAATATAAATACTCACAACCTATGGTAATTGTGCTTACCATTAATAAGTATATAGTAATAAATAAGTATTGATCCCATAAGGAAGATAAAATAGTTTAGATTACTCTCTTACTACTAACTAGTTAAAGAATTAAAATAGATTGATTAATAGTGGAGTTAAAAAATAAAACAAAAATAAATTAATAAGAACAAAGCCTAGCCACAAAATAGAGAATTAATATATAAGCAATGTCTAAATAAGGAATCTCCTAGCATCATATTTAAAGTCATGATTCAATAAACTTATAAGGATTTTATTATTTGGACTGACCAAAACTTCTAGGTTGTAAAATTGCTCTCTTTCGAGTTACAACTACCTTTCTTAAGTTGATTAGTATGTATCGATATCTAATTAAAACTCCCAAAAATCCATTAGATTATGTGAATTTCTATGAAAGGTTTGACCCTATCACCATAAGGTTAATGTTAATCTATCTCTAATACCACATGTAACTCCTAATATCTAACTCATGATTCATTCACATGTATATTCTCTTGAATCATCCATATGAAATTTAATATTATATTTAATCACCAACTTAATTAAATATGATTTAAGAACATTCAAAGACATTTCACAAAATAAAGTCGCACTTCATAAATAATATTGAGCCAATCCTTATCAAAGACAATGTTAGGGTTCACCTTTTCTATACATATAAAGAAATCAGTATCAAAGTCAAAAGAGTTCTATATTAAATATTTGTATTCCAATCATTTATGATCTGTCAGGATGATCTCTAATCTTCTTTTTTTTTAATAAAGAATGACTTTTTAATTGATCTTTTGTCCTATCTCCCAATAACTAATCCTAAGTTTAGAATAAAAAATATGGAAAAGAATGATAAAAGATCTTATTTACTATATTTATTACTTTTAACATGTCAAGATGTTTATCTACCTTTTACTAGATTTATTATGTACATTAAATATATCATACCCCTAAAATGTGGACGAATTTCCTTCCTCTCTTCACTTGTAGGAATTCTCAAATGGCAAGTGAAAAATAAGAGACGATTACTGACAACATACTGCAATTTTGACAGCCTGTTTTGAAGTCTCAACCTTAAGCCCAAATCTGTAGTAAAAGTTCGATGGGCTAGTGCATGAAAAGCCTAACATTGGATTTTCCTCCTTCGAGTGGTTTTTGCAGGCCTGTGGATAACACATGTCTGCGGAGGTTTGAAGGCCTTGAATGCAACCCACTCACCACAGAACAGACCCGTCCATGTCGATTACCCAATTAATGATCTTCCCATTTCTGTGGGATGTACCCACAAGACAAAAACAGGCAACACAAAAACCTCTGCTGAACCAAAAATGGAGAGTGAACAAACCATAATCTACTTGTGTTGATGTAGATTTTATTAAACAAGTAGTACAAGTGAATATGAAACACAGATCCAACGTCTGAAAGACCTAAAAGTTAAGATAAGAAGAAACACAAGTTCTTGTGAAAACCCGAAAGCCTATTGTTTTATTTTAGAGAGTATTCCCAATGGGCCAAGTTTTATGCAGTTATTGGGCAGTGAAACAGTTAAACCAGATGAGTTAAAATGTTTTTCTGAATTTGTGCTTGTGAAGAGAAATGGATATATGTGTAATGTGGATGATACATTATATTAAGTGAACAAATTTATTTTAGAAATAAGTTTTTAAATTTACATATATTTAATTTATATACATTATCCATATGAATGAATTCAACGATACGTTTCTAACTTAATTATAAAATTAAAATTGATTAGTTTAATCTTAATTGGAAATTTAAATTAGTATGTTCATAAGCTGAATATTAGAAATGAGTTTCTAATTAAATAATATATACAATTAGAAACAAGTTTCTAACTAAATTGAAACTACTACTATAATGCTAAATTAGAAATAAGTTTCCAATTGACTTGAATTAATTATATCAAACATTAAGTTTAATGATCTAAAAGGAATTTTTAATGCTTTTTTTTAGCGTTTTAGCTTTAATGATATGCTCATATTATGAGACACATTTCAACTTATTATTCAAAAGTGATGAATATTATTTTTCCTTGAATTCCTTTTTAAAAAAGGTTATAATGAGAACCCCCGTTTCAATTCAAACCTTAACACAACGAAATCATGTAAATTTCATGAAGGCACAATTTGATCAATATTGTATGGTGACTAGGACATACCTAATTTTATATGTTATATTGGTGAATAATATGATACAAGATTTCATCTTTTGTGGTTATCAAGGGTTATCCGGTCTTATAAGCAAAAATGAAGTGCTTTGTAAAACGCTCATGCCCTAGCACAAAGATTTGTTAATTAGAGTGTGAAATACTCCATTAGATCATATTCACACATATAGTTGGCTGATGCAAACTTTCTAAAATAGAATAAGAGAAGAGAAGTGTCTAGACGTCTTAGTTTTAGTGGCACATCAAGGGACATGACAGAGCTAATAGAGTATATGAATTTTAATGATTCATTTAAAGAACTAATTGACTCAATTTTCATAGAGTTCGTCAAATTTCATATCCGTAAGATTCATCATATTTTATAATTTTAATAAAAAGTGAAGATTCATCAAATTTTATAATTTTAGTCAAAAAACTGTTAGACACTTTTTTATTCAATGTTTAATAATAGTTACGTGGCATTTGTTGTTTGTTGTATATGTTAATTTTTTTAAATATTATGTGTCTATTGAAATGTATTGTTCTTTTAGTTTTGATTATTTTATATGTATATGTTATACAAATCTCGAAAACAACATCTCTATTAGGTAAGAGTAAGGCTACATACTATTTGATCTCTCATACCCTATGTTTCAATGGCACTCTTATTGGGTGTTGTTGTTATTATTGTGTTATATAGATCATACTTTAGATATTCATAAATAAATACACCTAAATAGAATGATTAATCGTTGATTAATTATTATGTAGATGATGATTGGAAACTTACTAACCTTTTGATTCCATAGATAATTGTGAAAACAATTAAAGTTTTATTTAGAATTTGTATCATATTCACTGAAATTGATAACAATCATATATTGAATGTGTCATTATGGACATATATGTTTGAGGAAAATGACTATTATATCCAAAAGTGTCATAGAATTCACTAGAAGTGAAAACTTTAACGGAGACAATTCAAAAATTTGGAAGTATGGAAATCTAATATATATTAGAAGAGCAAAAGGCTCTTGTCTCATTACATGAAATCATGATAGTCTTTAAAAAGTACACTATGACTCAACATAGGAAAAATGTGAGTAATATGGCTTATGTAAAAGTAGAGATACAACATATATATTGATGTTATAATAAAGATCAAAAAGTATGACCATGCCAAGGACTTATAATCCACAATAGTAACATGCTATAATGGCATCCTAGTGACTATATTATGAATTCTTATTATGAAGTTTGACATATATACATATATCTAAATAAATAAATAAATAAATCATAAATGAGAATATGAGCTAGGAGAATTCAATGATAAGGCATGTGAAGCTCATGTCAAACATAGTGAATCGAGGGATGTGAGTTATATTTTATCTTATATTGAGCTAGTGTAAGTTGTTACATATTCTTGCCTCCACATTAGGAGCACGTGAAAATGCATTTAACCCATAATATAAATATTAAGATGATATAGGACAGTATCAAGCACCTATCGATAAATATTTTAAGGATTATAAGCCATATATTGAGACATATATGGTTAAGTTATGTTCATAAGGAGTTAAAAACTAAGAAAAGGAAGCATTATGATGAGTCTAAGTGAAAAATAGAAAGAAAGCATTCCACAATTCTTAATATTCCAAGAAGAGCTAAGGCCAACTAAAATGTGAAAGGTAAATGTCCTTTTATAAAGAAAGAGTGTAACATACCACTCCAATAGAGTATATTCCTGAGCATATCAGAAGATATTTGAGGCTATACTTTACTGAAATGATATGTTAGAAAACAATTTAAAAAGATTTTCCACCTTACTCATAATATCATATAGCACTAAGACATTTTAATCAACAAATTGCCACCTGACTTTAAAAAATTCCTTCCATATTTAAACTGTGTAAACCACATAAAGGAAAGTTCAACTTTCTTTTAAATTGTCTCAACATATATATTTATATCAGAACATTTCATAAATCTTGGAATTATATTTAATGCCCAAAACATACACCAAATAGCAACCGACAGTATATCACAATTTGCGTAATATTCAAAAGACATAAAGAAAGTATGATATCAATAAGATAATGTGACAATGTTATTCTTGATGCAAAAAATAACTAGAGACATTTGCAGGTACAACTGATCCCAACTACTAACTCATGTCCAAATGCAGAAGTTATACTCCAACTAGACTAACTAGATCTCTTCAGGACCTAGAAACAATATTGCAATTTTGATTAGTTTGCAAACTCAATGAGTGAACCATCATCGATGCACTCACGTAAGTCATACCATAAAGGACAATTCCAGCAACATATTATTACACATCAACAATCATATCACATAGAACAGTTCTAATCACCACATCATATTATCAATGATATCCTGGTGTATTGTAATATTTTGATTCAATTAGAACATATCATATATGAAAAAATGCAAATGTAAATGCACATGTGATTTATTTGTTCTTTCTTTTTGTTGTGATAAAATATGCCAATTTACATCCTGGGTTTCAAACTATTTTCTATTGGCCAGCTTGATGAGCGTTATAGTCCTTACCACATTACGAGCATCAAGCCCTAATCTCAAATTACAAGCATTAAAACCTAATTTCACATTACGAGCCTTACGTTCTAATTAAGAGCATTTCATCCTAAATGTCTACGTGTTGGTCATTTTAATCACAACTCCTATTAACTCATCACGAATGTCAAATGCAATGACATGAATCATCTCACACATCATTTGCCTTCATCAGCGTAATTGTTTATCCAAAATTCACATTCAATTTGGATCAAATAGGCATTTCATGGATAATTACATAATCAGCAATTGACATTCAATAACAATGTCTAGAATTATAACAATCATATAAATAACAATTAAATAACTAAAATTTAACTGAAAATAAATCAATCATTGTGAGAAACATCTAGGTTAACTCACAGAACACTCCAACGAGCTATTGCCTCGACGTCCCAACAATGTACGGGTATTGACAATCACTCTGAGAGCCTATTAGACATGCATATGAACATTGATCATTGATAATGAATAGTGAGAATATGTATGCAATCCTTAAGTGCAATGTTTATATTTTTTTCTTCCTAATGTTCTTTTATGAACAAGCTGTCTTCTTTTAATCATAACTCTCTCTACAAAAATTCAAATACCATGATTATTGTGCCCCCTGAAAGTAGACTTCTATTAGTCTTAATATATATAAAAATACATGAACAACATCTCCCTTTAGAATACAACCCCCATCCAAATTCTGTCCAGTTTTTTGGTAAGAAATAGGCTGGCAACCTAACAATAAATCATTATCAAGATATCTTCTATCCAAGAAGTTTCAAAGAAGCATTAAAAAGACATTAATAATCATTTTTCATGTTTTATACTTTAACTAATTTGGGTTCTAAAGCCCTCAAAAATTAGGAAATAATACAAGGCTATGTGTTACTAACTTTAGGCTCCATATGTCACTTATTTAAACCTCCATATGTCACTACTTGTAAGGCTACAAATGTCACCAATTGTAAGGTTACATATGTCACCATTTGTAGAGCTACACATGTCACCATTCTAAAGCTCCATATGTTACAAGTACAAAGTGTCATTTGTCATAAATTTAAAGGACCACTTGTCTCAAATTTAAAGGGCCACTTGTCACAAATATAAAGTTCCACTTGTCACAAATATAAAGTGCCACTTGTCTCCAATTTTATCATTTAGGAACTTTACCAAGCCAATTTACACATTGACTCCTCAAACTTCCGATTTTTAACAATTAACTCCAAATTACTAACTTAAATCTATCAATTTCTAATTTAATTCTAATTTATCAAAATCATGTACAAGCATCCCAGAATATGTCAATTGATTAATACAATATGCATGCGCTTAATCTTCTAAACCTCTAACCTTTAAAAATTTAGGAGACGAGATATCACAAAAAGTATTGGTTATATCATGTTTTAGTTAGCCTTTGATTTGATATTAATTTCCATAATGGTCGAAAAGACAATTTGCTTAGAGTTATAATTGTCATGGTTTCATGTGGATGGTTTTGTGGTATTATATGTTGTTTATTAAACAAATAAAATTTGTTTGTTTGTTAATAACATCATTTAGTTCTCAATTTATGTCATTCTAAACTTGATCCTATTCAATAAAATCAAATAAATGGGTTGATCAAGCGTATTTTGTTTGAAAGATGTACATGAAGTAAAATAGTCCACTTGCAAACATTGTCTAGCTAACAAAATAGCACAAAATTTTGATGTTATTAACATGAAAATACATATTTTATCAAATTTATTAAAAATTATACTCATCATAGTTATATTTATTTAATTTTTCAAATTTTGAAATATTATATTATTTCAAGAAGTGTATGACTTTAGCCAAGAATCAATAAGATAAAGTTGATAAGGACTTCAAGAAGTAATCAAGTATAAGAAGTTTCTTTGATCAATTCAAGAGGACACTGAAATTTGAATGGATAGCTAATGACTATCATATGAATCCACCAACAAGATGGTGGTGCAAAGATGAGAAATAACACTTTGCTCATGGTTAAGTCTATAATGGCATAGGCAAACTTGCCTATCACCTATTAGGATGATGTATAATTGATGACCAACTATGTACTTGATAGGGTGCCTAAGAAATCATATCCTAAAATAATATGAAATATAGATAGGTAAGATACCTGACAAGCCATATTTGATTTCTTGAGAATGTGTTTACTAACTATATTCATGATGCCTTTTATAAGTATAGAACTTTAGGTTTCAAAGTGATGAAGAGTATCTTTAAAAGATATTTTTGAACATTCAAAAGGGTATGTATTCAAAGATGAACAAGGTAATAAACAAGTAATTAAATTTGTGCCATAAGATATCTTATTCTTAAAGAGTGATTTTCCAAAGCAAGAAGAGATAGTTCAAAACTTATCTTTATATGAGAGACTTAAATTAGAATAATCTTGTAAGACAAAACCAATTGAATTGTATTCATCTAATTGGGAGCAATATAGGAGATGATGAATTGGTTTATAATCAATGACAATTGCAATCCATTAGGAGCTCTTTATCACTTTTTGATTCGAGTGGGAGTAATAGGAATGTAAAGAGATTCATTTCTCTAGTTGTATTATACTAGTATTTTGAGTAAATTATGTCTCATACAATTTGAAGTTATGTGGTAATTCTAAAAGAAAAATAAAAAGCTGAGGAATATGAAAAGGCTCTATATAGGCTCTAACTATATGAGTTGGATAGTCTTTCAAAAAGACATGTAGCCATCAAGAATAAATGTGTTATTCGAATATTAAGCAAAAGATTAATGAAAGCTTTGAAATACATAAAGCATCTCTAAGGGAAAAAGGATAAACATAATTGAAGAGATTAATTATAAGAAGAAATTCTAATTTGTTGTGAAGTCTACATTAGTTTAAGTAACTCTAAACTTAATAGTAGGAATGGATTTTATGTATGTAATGATTATGTTCTTAAATGAAGAAATATACGAAGGAATGTATATGGTATAACTAATAGGTTTCATTCAAAAAGTATAAGATCATTATACAGTTAGATTGTTAAAGTCAATCTATGGTCTAACACAATCTCGAAGCAAGTGTTATATTACATTAGTACTATAATCATGTTGTATAATTTAGTATTATCGGGAAAGACCACTTAGATATTTTAAAATATCCAATAATAAATGTGTAATCATTTCATATGGATGATATATTTTGGTAACTATTGATAATATATAGTTTGTCATAAGAATAAAAAAATTGGCTATCAACCATGGTCAAAATAAAGAATATGTCTTAAGGTTGCATACTCCTTTGCGGTTAAGATCACTATGCTTCATTCAAGTAGAGCTTTTTAACCTTATAAGCTACAAATATATCAACAAAAAACTTGAAATTTTTTGTATTTTTGATAGTAAAGCATTTTTTTAATGTGAATTGCTAAAGGTGAGCACCTAAATAATATATAGTTTCCACACATGCCATAGGAAGAGTAAAAGATAAAGATGGTTCTTGATTTTGAAGAAATGAGTAGTCTTATGTATACTATGTTATGTATGAACAAATATATTGAATGACAAGTACTAGAAAGCTCAAATATCAATATCAAATCAAACACATAGATAGAAAAAATAACTATGTCTAGGACATAATAACACAAAGAAAAATGAATAAACTTAGTGACTATTCATAATACTTATGATCAATGGTGATAATTTGTTCATCATCGAATACTTGATAAAAATTAAACAACATCTTCTAAAATGAATTTAAATTAAAATTAGGTTATAGAAATATGGGAATGCTTAACTTTGAGTTAAGCTTTTTGTTTTAGAATGAGTGTTCGAAAGAATGTTGAACATTTAGGTCTAGATACAAGAAGCATGTCAGACAGATACAAGATGCCTTCCCATATAGGTGATCACCTTCATTATTTTGTAAGAATAGAGATGAGACAAGTTTTAAACGATTTTTCCAAGTGATAAATGAGAGCTCAAAGCTTAAAACACTAGTGTCAATATGAAGTATATTAAAGGGTGTAAGATGTTATTAGTAATGATATAACTCAAAGAAATGAAATGTTCACCCAATCTATCTTAATATGTCAGATGTGAGCTTTGAAGGGTGGATAAAATAAATAAACAAGCTAAGTTAGGCATTGTATACATGAACTATCATCTGCACAGTATTGGACACGAGAGACCTATGCTTTAAGAAAATAGAGTTAATACGGTAACATAAAAACCATCCTATGTTTGCATTTTCAACCAACAAGGATAATATAAGTCATATTCTCAACTTATATTATGTGGGGATCCTTTGAGGTTATATGAACGTCAAATTTAAGTAACCCTTTTACACAATTTCTAACTTTAAAGAATTGAATTAAAATTTTCTATCTTAGAATGTTATTATAAAATTATAAACGATTTGACATATTAGGACATTCTAGAAAACGAGTTAATTTGATTCAAATGAGTGAAAAAGGAAGATTTTAATTTCAAGTTTACATTAAGATGTATTAAAAAGGGGCCACCTTCTATACAGAAAGCAATATGAATACAAAATAGTTATATAATTATAATGAGATAATGATTAATGCAATAAATGATCTAGGGAATATCATACTAAATCCACTTCAAGATCGATTCAATAGTCGAGAATTCATAGATTCCTAAGAGATGCATGACAATATGTTATCATCGTAAGCTGGTTGTGTAGGTTATTAGACAAGTATGATGTGGAAATCTTATTAACTAAACTTATCATATGTGAGCGGGAGATGATAATGAAAGGACACACCTGATGAGTTAAAAAGGTTTAACCTTTCATTATGATTAACTATTAAAGTAGATGTAACTATAAATAATAGATAACGATAAATTGAAATGATTAATGATAATCTTTTGAAACACACAAATATACAAAGAGATAATTTATGTGAGGAAGCAAAGAGTTTCTTACTAAGAGTCCATTAACCAGTGGAATAACAATCAAATCCAAATAAGTGATTTGATTAATTAATGTTGCATACAAGAAAAGAACTTGTATTTATCTATATGTTATATATTTTCCTACAATATATTTCATGTTTGATCTCTAGCATCTTGTTGTCTTTTATTACGCCTTAGTACTTTTGGAAATATATGGGAAGGCTAATGGTAAATGGTAAATGGTAAATGGTAAATGAATCCTTATAACTAAAAGTTTAAAAATTTTTCAACTATTGAAAAATATGCCTTATAATATTTTTTCCCTCTTAATATTACCTCTAGTTAATAAAAAAATACATTATTATTTATATAAGTTAAGTGATAAAATATGGAACAAATGAAAAATGAGAATTTTTTATATATATCAAAGAGCATGGAAACTCACAACTTGATTAAAAAAAATAGATATTAATGAAATATACTTATTATAATTCAATTATATTTTAGGTCCTAGTATCAATTTGACAGAGTTTCAAATCAAACGTAAAATTTGACGTCTCTTTTACTTCTCTCTTAATTTTATTGTCTTCATATTATTTTTTAGAATTTTTGGTAATGGTACAATGTGATATTTTTCTTAGTTAGAACCATTCTCTAGTTCTTTTCCTTTTCTACAAATGAATTAGCAATAGATCAGAGTTGGATAAGGCATGCTTGTAGCTTTTGTATATCTTCCTTCTTCTTCCTCTTTAATACTAGACTCCTCTTTACATTTCCCCATTCCTTAAGATTCCAGTTCTGGAGTTGCCCCACTAGCTCCTCACTCTTCAAAAACCCTATATTATTCTATTTCATCACCATATCAAGTTCTTTTTAGGAAAACTTGGAGCCAATGTATAAGCGTTGAGGCCTCCTCTCAGGTTCACAAATACTTCCCTTCTAGTTTAAGCATTAAAGGGATTATTGTCTCCCCTCCTCTAGAAATTTTTCAAGCAAGAGCCAAGAGATGAAATTCAACATTGATAAGTTATTTTATTGATAAAAGAGTAGCTTTTTATTTGGTTCAATAATCGGCTAAAGTCAATTAAGAGAAGTGGGAATTGGAGAAAATTTTAACTTATGGAGAGGATTTCTTTATCTTTAAATTTGGGACTAAAGCTAACATGCAAAAAATAAACAATATAGGATTATGATATATCATAAGAAAGTCTCTCATGCTCTGAAAATGACAATCTAGACAAAACCAATATGAAGTTTATAATTATATGGAAATTTTAAAACATTCTTCTAGAGTATTGGACTATTACGAGTTTAAATTATCTTAAAAGTTTCATTGGGAGGCCTCTATACTTGGATAAGCAAACATTAATTCCAAGGGGGATAAGTTAAACTAAGATATGTTTGGAGGTGGAATACTTTAAGAAGTTGTTTGATTTTATCAAAATCAAGAAGCTTAATGAGGAAGGAGGTAGAATAACGGCTAAAATTAAGCTCAATTACTAACAGAAGCAGGTTAAGCAAGTAAAAAAATGTTTGTCGAATAACAGGGAAAAAGTTCACTAAAGGTGAAAATCATGAGTTGATGAACCTCAATATTTTCAATCCTCAATATTCAAAGGACAGTGAAAAGCATATGGTCGAATAAGAGTTAAATCAAGAGCAGACAAATGAACTTAGCATTTTATAGATTTACTAGAACAAAGTAGCTAATCACATGGTTCCCTTAGTCTTTAAACAAATGTTAATATATAATCAAGTCGTAGATACCATCATAATAGAACAAAATTTAGTTAAAGAAATTCTAAAGGAACACTAATATATTTAATGTCATAGCAGTTTTATAAAGTTTTAGAGGGTGAGAATTATGGAAAAGAATTGGTAAAGGAGGCACTATAAGTTAGTTCTCTGAGCACCCCAAGGGATAATTTTAGAAAAGTACAAGGGAGAAGTTAGGTAGGAAAGATAAGAAGAAGGATTCCATGGGTCTAACTTATGAATAATCATTATAGCTTATATGTAAGGGATATAAATTTACCAAAAAAAGAACTAGATAATTGACAACTAATTGAATGGGGAAAAGCCTTGTATTGTAAGGTTTTTGAAGACAAAAATTAAGAAGAATAACTTTAACTCTAGTGAGTGGATCTTTGTGAAACTTTGTAACACTCTTTCTAATCATCAACACCATTATAATGGAAGCTTAGTAGTTGGGTTCCACTCAAAATTGATCAAAATTCATAAATTCCTCACGTTTGATCAATTCATTTACTTGCTTTTTAGTATAGATCAAATCCATAGTCCCATTGAGATCATATTTGTCTATGCCTTTAATTATGAGTTTTAAATAATCTCTATATAGAATAATTTAGAATCTGTTACCTGTTCTGTTCAAGCTATTTAGCTTATAGTTGGAGATTTCAATAGCATTTTCCTCTCATAAGAAAATAAGGGTAAAAGATTAAATTACAAAATAATAAATAGCAAGTCCCCTATAGCTCTCCAATTTCACTAACAGTAAAGCTCCTTCATAGCTCCCTTTGCTTAGATCAAATTCTAACTACATTTACATTTTGTACTAAGTCTCTCAAGCTTAAAATTCATTTCAGGTGTAATAACTTTAACCAAAATTTATGGTTTTTGAGGAGGTTGTGTAACACACTACACCCATCAGGCATATTCTTGAAAGCATCAGAGAATATTTGAGATATGCTCTACAAACATGATATGTTAGCAAACAATTCAAAAGGATTTTTCCACCTTATACACAATATCATATAACACAGAGGCAATTTAATCAATAAATTGCTATAGTTCAACCTAAATTTCGTAACTTTCCCATATTTAACCTGTGTGGAAACATTTTAAGGAAGTTCAACTTTCCTCTTTAATGATCTCAGTAAAAAATGATAACAAAACATTTTGACCATTTATCAATTCTCACATTCATAGTCATTTCTAGTATATGATATCAAATAAATTTATAGAACTTTTCATTATATTACTACCAAACATATACATTAGGCAATAACGTAGTCTCAGCACAAATATACATATATCTCGAACAATAGTATATAGAAATAAAGCATACCAAGCTACATATATTAGTTTCAAAGTTAATAACGCAATATATACAATGTAGCAACGTGTTGTGATATTCATATGCAAAATTACTAATAGAATTTGCAAATTCGGCTGATCGGATCTTTAAACCATGACTTCCAAAACATAGGAGTTATACTCCAACTAACTCTAGACTTCTCATGAACTTGGAAAAAAATGTTGCAATTTTGATGAGTTTTGCGAACTCAATGAGTGAACCATCATCTATGCACTTAGTAAACCATATCACACAGGACCGTTCAAATCCATATTGTAACATCTCGTTACCTTCGAGGAGGTTAGAATAGTAAATAAGAGTGTTCAATGAGAGCTTAGAATTTGCATTTGCATGCTCATGCATAAAATGGCATACTCATACACATGAATAATGCAATTGTGCACATGGAAATAATTGTACATGCATTCATGAATAATTCCGAGCATAATTGGACTTAGTTGTGATTTTAGGGATTTTTGTGAATTTGGAATTTAATTACATTGGAAATTTTATGGGTTAGTGAAATTGAAATATTTGTGAATTTTGGTAGATTTAGAATTTATTTCAAAATTTATAGAGTATTATGGAAAATAGGAAAAAGAAGAGAAGAAATTAAATGAAGATTTAGAGATAGTTGGATTGTAAAGATGAGAGTTAAAAGGAGTTAGTTTCAAAAGAAACTAAGTTAGAACTTAAACCTTAGGAAAGTGATAAGTGTCACTTAATAAGTTCCCTTTATAATTTTTGTTTGATAGTGAGTTAAGATTCCAGAGAGTAAACAGAACTAAGTTATATGTCTAAGTCCCATCTTCATAGTCACCTTCTTCGAATTTCCCTTCCTCCCACACACTCAAAGTTTTCCATCAAAATCCTTTAGAGGGATTTCTTTGTTTTTCCTCCTCCCACAACTCTACCACCTCTGCTATTCATTTTCCCACCCTTAGAAAAACCAGAAGTTAGTCATTTTGCACATTAAATACGTGAGTTTTGCATAAAGTTAGGGCTTGAAGATAATTGAAGTTTTTGAAGTTTTCAACAAATAAGTAGTGAATAAATTTGTTAGAGTTGTGGATTTATGATATAAAGTTGATGAATTTATTGTCAGTGCATGATCATGGCATTTACGTATGTGTGTGTGTGTGTGTGTGTGTATAATGGGGTAGGTATTACAAGTCTCTTTCTAGGGGAGGGTATAAAATATATAGGGGGAGGGCGTATTTCTTCTTATCT
>JANZLF010000008.1:35730388-35749131 GCA_026546835.1 Erythroxylum foetidum | reverse complement strand
AAAACAGTGATTAAAGGCTCCGTTACCCGGGGCCACGTCAATTTCCCGTCTAAAAATTCCCAATTTCTCACAAAATGTAAAACATACAAAAATCCACTTCAATTCCATGTTCAAGCACCAATTCATATTTATCCACAATAAACAAAAATGCCAAAAAATGTCAGAAATGCATGTACAATCATGTGCATTTATAAAAATTACAATTTATGCATATATGGAGGTCATATTATGTATGAACATACCGAGAATAGTTTATACACTCCTAACCCGTCCTAATTGACCAATTTACCCTTCCCATCGGTGATGGGATATTACATAGGAGTCATATAAGATGTGATTGATAAAGTTGTTATCTACCTAATTTTAAGTTTATTTGGTTGGTTGATGAAACCTAGGATCAAACATCTTTAGATGGGATCCTAGCACATTAGAAAGAATATAGTAATCTTTCCAAATAGTAATAAGGGATATTATTTCGAATAAAATGATGGGAATAACCAAATATATGATTTAAGTCCTAATCTCATTTGGTAGTTGTGACATATAATTAATTACTTTCTTTTCTTACATTTATATTTTGTTCCTAGTAATTTGCCTTGTTTAGTATAGTAGATGCTAAGTTAGTGAACTAAATTTCTTGGACATAGGATAAGTTTGAAAGAGTTATCAAAGTTAAATAGAAAATTGTATGCCTATTATGTTATTTTGCTATAATCCCTATTGAGGATTCGATAACAAAGGTTTAAAGATGTGTCAAAATATTATGGATGACAAAATGTAATGTAATTTTGAGTTAAATAATATTTTGCAAACTTTAACGACAGTATGTAAGATGTCTGTTAACACCATTATAGCAAGATACAGGAGGTTGCATAAAGTAGATGTAAAAGGTATAGTACCCTAATGAAATTGTTTCACTTAATTTAGTCTACTAAAAGCATAATTGTGGAATATAATTAAAGACATTTGTTTAAAATGATGATAGTTATCATTAGAAAAAAATGATTGTATAACTTTTCTTACTTATGCTTCATATGATATAGATCATATATATTTCTAGTTCATGCTTATGAGTATTTGATAATGAATTTAGATTCAAAATTATTATAATATTCAAAGCATGATAAGAAATAGATTGTTAAGTAAAAGTAGTTGATCCAATTTTATACAATAGTTTGTATGTGTTGGATCAAAGGAGACTTATACTTATAAATCATAAGAATAAAAGTTGGATAATTGAGACTATCATTTTATGTCATGTTATTTAAATGAACATAATGAGAATCATAAAGTTACATACAAGGATATGTGTATCCTTTGATTATGATTCATATAAAACTTATCAAGTTGAAGAATAACAAAATCAACCTTCGGTAAAAGGATCATGATATTATTGAATTGTTAAATTTATACCTATAATGTATTGGATGGAATAACAATTCATAAAAACACAATACTTATATTTCATTAGATTATTATTGACTTTATGTGATATATATGTATCAAATGAAATAATGATTTAAAATTTTGAAAAGTTCAAATTGTTCAAATCTATGTAGAAATTAAGCATTGAGAATGTGGAAACACTTCGATGAGATCGTTATAATGAGTTTTAAATTTTTAGTTATCTATAGGAATAATATTCTTTAGTAAATACCTTCATAACAAAAATTCATAAATAGTATGGATTTAAGTAAGAAGGAAAATACAATGTGAGATATTATATGATGAAATATTATTTTTCCTATAGCTATATCTAGTACAATCAATTACCTTTAATAGTTCCAGTTAAATCAATTAGCAAGATTTCATATTAGATATGAAATGTTAAGTCTTTGAAAAATTCAAAATTAATGATTTAAGGATTTGATGCTTAACCGAAGCATGTATTATCCCCTAAGTTTAGAACTAAATTTGGTAATAAAATGTTATAAGATATCCAAAAGGTTAGATTGTCGCGACCTCAACCATGGATTGTGATCGACACTAAAGGGTCCAGTAAAATTTTGAATTTTTCAAAGACTTAACGTTTCATATCTAATATGAAATCTTGCTAATTGATTTAACTGGACCTATTGAAGGTAAGTCATTGAACTAGACATAGCTATGGGAAAATTCTTTCAAATCCCTATATCCATAATAAAAATAAGATTCCAAAATGATTAAACTCATACTTTTAAAAATAAAATAGTTATAACGATATCCAATTCTCAATATGCTATAATGTTGAAGTAGTTAATACAAGGTAAATTCAACATATACAAGGCTACTGCAACTCTAGAGTCAAAAGTCACTGACAAGCATAAATCAAATCATCTGAAATGAAGACTGGCGAAGTACCTTGTTACAAGAAATCTAAAAAGAAGATTATGAAAGATGGTTGAGGGGAGTCAGACCACACTTGGGGAATTAATACTATGGTTTTGTTATGAACTCCTAAGGATTTCAAATGATATATATATATATATATATATGTATATATGTTACATCTATAAATGTGATTTCATAACATAATGATAAACATGTATGCATTTTCTATATCAATATCACGTCACATAATCATCATAATCACAAATCAAAAATAATAGTGGAGGACTGAGGAATGACCCTATCACATGCCCCTTACCTATATACTATAGCCATTGGGGGTCACTTGTTCTAAACAGGTCACTTAGCTTGAATATAGTGGATATATATATCTATAAATGTGATTTCATAATATAATGATAAACATGCATGCATTTCCTATATCAATATCATGTCACATAATCATCACAATCGCAAAACACAAATAATAGTGGAGGACTAACGAATGACCCTAAGATATGCCTTTACCTATATATTATAGCCATAGGGGCTCTCTTGTTTTACACAAGTCATTTGGTTTGAATATAGTGGATTGTCGTTCGAGAGCCACACTCAACCGAACTATCACAGCCTTGCTACGACATAATTATCGTCCGAGAGCAAGCTCAAATGAACTACCACAATCATGCCACCATATCGTACCATATATCAGTTGTGTCCAAGAGCAAGCTCGATCGAACTGCCCCAACCGTGTTCTATCTAAATCAATGGATCCAATACTAAACTCAAATCCATACTCGACTAATTGACTCACTGTGTTCATAACCTGGTGACGCCCACTAGGTAGCTTATACCATAACAATCCTCTACATCATAACATATCAAGACAACCATAACAATGCATAAAAAAATATGTATACATGTGTGCTTAAGATAATGATGATGATTTTTATGATAATTATGAGAATGAATTATAATGCTTGTTCATAACCATGAATATTAACTCACAAGTAGAATACGCTCCTTCTCTCCTAACCTAATGTATCGAACTAGAAGGATATGCTCCTGATTGATCTATAGAAAGAAAAATAGGAATGACTATTAGGATTTAAAACCTAAACCAATTTTAGGTACCTCAAGAATATAATCATGACTTAATACTAAACAGCTTTATTTTTGATTTAAAAATGGTGATGTCACATTTTACAAGGAGCCTTTTGAAAATTTAATAGACTTTTCCTTATAAAAAGGACATCCCCTTTCTGAAAGAAGGGTCATTCTTACAATAAAAATACACTTCTATATCCACCAGTAACCACAACTCATTTTGAGTCTCCAAACTATATGTCTATTCCTAATTGAGTCCACATTTACATCACAAAATCTATAATAATCCAATTCATAATTCAAGCATACCAATTTCTAACCCATACACCCTCATTTATATTTAATACATCAAGATATTCTCAATTATAATCAACAATAGCTCAATTTAATCAATTTCATGCATTTATATAAGAACATAACCCTTTCTAAATTTTTATCTCACAAACTAAAAAAAAAATCAATTCACCGCTTTTATGAAAATTTATCTGTATAATATATAGGAATTTTAAAATTATTTCCAGTTATTTATGGGCTAGTTGAAAAATCACCGTCATCACCAGAGCGTGGGATACACACTCTAGAGTCGGAGAGGGTGTTGATCTTCACCACCTACCCAGAAATGTTGAGCTTGCCTATAAGAATCCATTGGCATTGGTATTGTATTGAAACTCCTCCCAGTTTGTGAGAATCGAAGGTTTAAAGCTTAAAGGTAACCCATTTTCGTTCACCAATAAAATGGGTTGATTGGTTTTGAGTACTCCTCCTTTCCTATGCTTTTAGACATGATGGTGGTGTTAGTTTTTCCTAGAAATGACTAAAAATATGAGATCGATAACTTATATAAATGAATCAAAATTTCCATTCGTGATTCCTTTAAATCTAGGTCTTTTTATGAAATAAGTTAAGGAGTTTTTAAAAATATCTTAAGAGCTTTCTATAGAGTTTTAGATAACCTGAAATGGTGGTTGGACAGTGAAGGTGTGAGTGTCAAAAGTTGGGAGTGAATAGTAGTAACCTATAGGGAAAAAAGTTTAAGAGAGAAATGAACTTAAGCTTTCTT
This sequence comes from Erythroxylum foetidum, assembly GCA_026546835.1. Classification (NCBI taxonomy): domain Eukaryota; kingdom Viridiplantae; phylum Streptophyta; class Magnoliopsida; order Malpighiales; family Erythroxylaceae; genus Erythroxylum; species Erythroxylum foetidum. The sequence goes on along the minus strand of JANZLF010000008.1, from coordinate 35,744,657 downwards.
AAGCTTAACTTATACTTTTATAGGCTTTTCTCCTTATCCATTATGAGTAATTTAAGAAAAATTTATGTCATTACATGGATATAATCTTATAAACCTATTGAACAAATTATTTGGATTAATGTATACTTATAGTAGAATGGTTCTCAAGATAAGTAGTAAGAGTAAGATAAAATTTGAAAAGTTCAAATATCAGGACAAAACATCCAATTAAAACTAGTGGCTTTATTGATACATGTGATGTATAGTTGAAAGGCTACGAAACGTTGAAAGACTCACTTTATGATGAATCAAACAATTTGTTTTTGAGGTGATTTTGAATTTATCATGTCTACAAGAAGGTTAGTGACAGTATAGTTGTCCTCTTTAGTGGAAGTATGTGGAGATATATTGCTCACAGAGAAAAATAATTCTAATTTTCAAATAATGAAAATATAATTGTCCAAAAACAACTCTTATTGGATATTAAAAGGTAATAACTTGATTATGGGAATTAGATCTATAAAGATAAATTGGATGTTATTCACCTATTCGTAGTCCAAGTACATAGATAATGTACTAAAGATGTTTAGTATTTGAGATATCTGATACTTATGAAGTATTAAAGTTATCCATTATTATATATATGACTTGGTATTTAAATTTGAAGATATAAGGATATTTACTTTAAAAGTAAATCCTAATTAAGGTTTATTTTAGTTAGAATAATATCATTCAAGATTGGAAAGGTTCCAATGTAGCAATAGTTGCTAATTAAGCAATAATACATTTTTCATTTAATGGAAATGATTATTTAGATCAATAAGTTATTTAGTGAACTTGATATAGTTCCTTACATTGTTCAAGACAGTAGTATTCTATGAAACATTAAAGCCATTGGGCATGTAAAAGAAGATAAGGTCTCATTAAAGATCCAATTATGTATTTAGGCAATTTTCTTAATTTTGATGATAATTAAGATGAAAGTTGTAAGATTTAAGCAAGTGCTCACTATAAAAAATATTGTAAAATTCTCACTATGTTACTATCCTAGTAGTAGTATAATTAGTATATGATGATATGGTATAAGATACTTAAACGATTGGCTTAGTGTAAATGGTGGATTGTTAGTTTATGCCTTACAACCAATCGACTTAGTTGTAATTTAGTGACAATTATTTAAAAGTATTCTTTTTCATGTACATGTTTAGATGTATATGGCCCATGGGATAATTATATATTAAAAATGAAATTATGATGAGATTATAACTATGAGATTCATATTACATTTATATATTATCCATAAATTATTCCTAGTCATTGTTTTATTAAGATTGGACATTAATAGAAGGAAAAAAGACTAACACATTTATATTTTTCCTCTTGAAGTAAGAATTCGATCTCGTAAACTAAAGTTTGGAGATAATTAAACAAATATGTGGGTACTTATTAGAGAACAAGTTCTCTAAGTAGATGCGATATGAAAAATCCATTTGAAATATTACTTGTATATATATGAAAATTCTCATTGTGTTGTTGATTGTATAAGTGATCATTTGAATTAAAGTCTCTAAAGTTATCCTATATAGGGATTGTTATGTTTTGATACTACTTATGACCTATTCTAATCATAGTTAATTTAGTTTGTAGTCACTAGATGTATCATGAACCATATGGAGGTAATTGAGTGATCAAGATAGGATTCATCATCCTAAAGTAATTAGGGAGAATGTTCTGTTGTTTTTGATTAGTATTGATTTAGGAAATCCTTAGCAAGGTGGAATGACATTTTGTAAATAGTTTACAAATATTATTAATTGAATCAATAGCTAATGGTGGAGAACTAATATGATTAGACTTGTACCTTTTTGATACTCCGCTTTTCTTGATTCTTCTCCTTGTTTAGGTTGTAGCAAACACCAAACCTTCCTTGATCGCCCAAAAACATGCAAAGATGAAGAATAAGCAGTGTGTAAGGGTGGTTAGAACACCAAACTTGATGAGTTCGAGTAGATGCTCAAATGGAGAGATAGATCAAGAATATCTTGCATGCAATTAGATTCATGCAACAATTGTACAAATTACATTAAGAAGACTTAATACCACTTCTTTCGCACTCTGGAACTCTTATAGACCCCTTATCCTCTCACTTAAGTATGCTTTTGACTGGTTAGCTCTTTATACGTAAGTGAAGAACCCACTTATGTATCAATTGTCGAGCTTTCGGTCACGTTCGTGACCTACTTAAAATAGCCGTATACACTTTGTTTTTCATCCGATCTTTTATGTGTGTGACCCTTAGGTTCCCAATTTTTTGGGCACTTGAATTAACTCTTAATTTAAGCAATCATAAAAGGTTTTATGATGTCAATTTATTGGAACCATGCAATTTGTCCCTTCACTATTCTATACCCCACTTGGTTTGCAATACGGGCTATGTGTCAACTCCCACTAGACTGACCATGTCACATCTAGTACAAGTGATGTTAGTTCTTATCCTGGGGATCTCATTACTTTATATGTCATTGAAGACTCTCTTCATAACATATTTACTTTGGCCAGGGACTTCTAAATACTGACCCTATCAAGAGGCCATAGGTATCATCTTCTTCTAATATTGATCCTTTATTGGCTACCCAATTACCTTCGAATACTAATAGTTGTACCTAATCACCATCTTATGAGCGACCTCGTCTTGAGGTAATAAGGAATGATGTCAAAGAACATGATCAATTTCTAAGTTATCCTTGAGTATCTTAAGTCTAAGGATATTTGCACCATTGCTATGATGAGATTAATCATTGACATTTGATATATCATCCATATGATAATCTCATAGTGAGTCATCTAATGTACTTACTACTATTAGTAAGCATCCATATGTTGACTCTAAACATCTCATACTTATAGTTTGTAAGATCCACTACTTGATCAAATCAAGGAGTATAACATGTTCTAGTTTATTCGAATTAATAATATCCTATCTTATTAATCCTATAACTAGGGATAATTTAGTTACTAACATAATTGCACATGATAGGAATCTCATTATCATGATCTCATTATGATTTCCTTCATACTATGTTTTGTATCATAGACTTCATTAATTCAATTTAAGATCAACATTAATTTATAAATAAACAAACATCAAATTAATGGAAATTTTTCCTTTTGCTTTATTAATCAAACTAAAGTTTGTACAAAAGTGTTAAAGGTGATTATCATTAGAGCATTACTCTATCAATCTCCTACTTGCACTAAAGCCAATCTCCTTTGAATCTGATACCATAAGCGAGTACACTAGAATCAAATTTCATTTGAGGAAGTGGTTTAGTCAAAAGATCAGCAATGTTATGATCTTTAGGCATTCTCTCTATCTTTACATCACTTTTATTAGTTATCTCCCTGATTAGGTGATATCTCTTGAGTACGTGCTTGGACCTCTGATGAGACCTTGGTTCCATGGCTTGAGCAATAGCTCCATTATTGTCACAATACAATTCAAAACTACTTTAAGTCCCATAACGAACTTCTTAATCTAAACAGCTTCTTTTATGGCTTTCACAACTGCAATGTACTTTGACTCGGTCGTTGAATCTACAATCGTCTCTTGTTTGAAACTCTTCCAATTGACCACTCCTTTATTCAGTGTGAAGATGTAACCTGAATGGGATTTGGAGTCATCCTGGTCAGATTGAAAACTGGCATCCGTATGTCCACTCACTACTAGCTCTCCATCTCCATATACCAAGAATACATCTTTAGTCCTTCTTAAATAATTTAGAATATTCTTGACAGCCACCCAGTGACACTCACCGGGATCTGATTGATATCTGCTTGTAATACTTAGAGTATATGATATATTGAGTCTATTATATAACATAGCATACATGATTGATCCTATTGTTGAAGCACACAGGATCAAACTCATTCGATTCCTCTCATCTAACATCTTTGGACATATAGATTTCAAAAGTTTTGTCCCATGTGTCATGGGAAGAAAACCAAGAAAATCTTTATAGGATTGTTCTATGCTAAACCTCTTTATCACTTTATCTATATATGTAGACTGTGAAAGACCTAACAACTTTATTGATCTATCTCTATAGATCTTTATTCCCAATATATAAGTTGTTTTTCCAAGGTCTTTCATCGAGAAATTTTGGGACAACCAAATTTTGACTGATTGCAGACTTAAGACATCATTTCTCATTAGTAATATGTCATCCACATATAGCATAAGGAATATGATAGCACTCCCACTAACCTTTTTGTATAGACAAGGTTCATCCAGATTTTGTGAGAAACCAAACTCTTTGATTGTCTCATCAAATCGGATGTTCCAACTCCTAGATGCTTGCTTTAACCCATAAATGGATTTCTAAGGCTTGCATAACTTTTTTCCATCTATGGATGTGAAGTCCTCAGGTTGTATCATATATACATCCTCGGTAAGGTTTTCGTTTAGGAAAGCCGTCTTTTGTCATATCTCATAATCATAATGAGCAGCAATGACTAGGAGTATTCTAATAGATTTAAGTATGACTACAGGGCTACATGTTTGATCAAAATCAATTTGTTGTCTTTGATGATAACCTTTAGCGACTAACCTCGCTTTATAGGTAATTACTTTACCTTCCATGTCGATTTTCTTCTTAAAAATCCACTTGCACCCTATAGGTTTTAGCCCTTTGGGTGGGTCAACCAAAGTCCATACTTGGTTTTCAGACATGGAATCCATTTCAGACTTCATGGCTTGAAGCCAATTTCTAGATTCTGAACTCTTCAGAGCCTCTTCATAGGTTGTAGGCTCAAGGTCTTCAATAAACAATACATCATTATGTTCACTTACAAGAAATCTATATCGCTCTAGAACATTATGTATCCTACTTGACCTACAAACATTATGTGTGTCAGAAGGTTCAACTATTGTCTCATCTTCATGAACAATAATCTCAAGTTCAAGTAGTTGATCTGCATCAATTTGAGCATCATAAATTTAATCAAGTTCAAATTTGCTCCCGCTGTCTTCTCTTAGAAGAAACTCTTTCTCTAAAAAGATAGCATGCTTTGAGACAAACACATTTTGCTCTAAACCATTGTAGAAGGATATCCTACAAACATACATTTATCATATTTTGCTTCAAGCTTGTCTGATTGAATGCGCCTTACGTAAGTTAGACAACGCAAAACATTCATATGAGAAAGATAGGACCTTTTGTTAGTCCATATCTCATACAAAGTGTTGAACCTCAAACTTTTCTTAGAAGTTAGAAATATGAAATGAGAAATTATTGGCAATTATTAATGTGTAAAGAAAATAAGAATTCTTGAATTTGAAATGAAGTAGAAAGGATACTTTGGACAAGATGGGTTATATGTGAAATGTTGGAAGTTATAAGTTAAAACATGATCACTGAGTATGTTTCGGTGTTTTAGTCATAAATTTTTCTCTAGTTATCCGAATGAGGTGATTTTTAATTTGGAGTAAACTAGAGGCATAGCACTACAAATTGTTTGATGAAATTGTGTTTTAATTTAGTCTCTAAGAATACCAATTTTTGTATTGAAGTTGATTACAAAATATTGTTTCAGTATAAGAATAGTTCGGAAAGGTTTGAGATATGACTTTCAGATTTCCAAACTAAATTGAATGATTTTGGATGTCATGAGAAAATTTATGAAAATGAGGAACATTTTTCTAGAAGGAAGTGTTATTTGATTCCTTCAATTACCTATTCAAAAAAGGTCTTGATTTTTAGAAGAAGCTAGGCAATGACTTAAATGAATTTTAAGGTATTGATAGATTAATTATGTTATTTTTGTGGTGTTAATTAGCATGTTAATGTGAGTGAGGTTTTATGACATGGGTTAATTGAATTATAGTGTTAAGGTGGTAAGATTGCATGAGGGGCAAAATTGGCAAGTCACTTAAGCATTTAAGTTACAAGGCATATAAGGAAGGGTAAAAGGGTCTTTGTATAACCATTAGTGGTATAAAAGGGAGAAGAAAAGAGTGAGCTTGCATATGAAGAAGCCAAAAATATGAATTAGAAAGAGAGAGAAGAGATAAGCATAAAAAAGAGAGAAAGAGGAGAGAAAAAGAAGAAAAGAAACTAGGGTTTCATCTTTGTTTGGCTTTCAAGAGGAAATTTGAGGATGTTCAAGAAGGGAAAAATGAATAGGGAGATTAGAGCTTCTATTGGAGCCAAGAAACACATTGTTTGGTGAAGAATCAAGGTAAGGGCATTTTGACTTGTTGAATTTTTGAAAGGGTTTTGGTTCATATAGATTAAGAAATGTATGGGTTTAAGGATTCTAGGATCAATTTTATAAATATGTCTTATGGGTTTCTCAATTGGAATGCCTATTGAATTGGATATTTTTGTCAATGTTGAAGAAAATCAAGATAGGCAAGAGGAGCAAGAATAAAGGCTTTTTGAGCAAGGTTTTCAAGCAAGGAAATTAAAGTGGGTACATGTTTACAATAGAGTAAATAAGCCACTTTTGTTTTCTTTAAATCGAAGAAATTTAATGATTTAAATTACATCATAAGTGTTGCATTAATTGTGTCTTGAATGAATTAAGAAATTGCTACATGTGTGATATGTGAATTGTGTAATGATTTAAGAAAATGATTTCTTTTGAAAAGATAGCATGTTATGGAATCATGTTTTCGGAAAGGGTTTTCGAAATATATCAATTCTATGAAATCAAGTTTTCTAAAAAAAATGCCATTTTGGGCAACATGTTTTGAAATACATGTTATGTGGGTTTGGTGTAATCCATCCAAGAATTGTCATGTGCACGTTGACCAAGTAAAGGCTTCTCTTGCCTGCTCGCTAATGGCAAGGAGCTCCTTCATGAACTCCCTCAAGTTTAGGCCTACGCAAAACCACTATGTGGGATTGCAATAGTGCCTCAAGTTTACGACTATACAAGGCTATTATGTGGAATTGTGTAGTTCGTCATGTTTATGGATTTACCCAAACCATCCTAATGTGCTTATGTGCTTATGATATATGAACAAGTTTGATGCATTCATGTTTTGTGGTTTGTAAAATTGACTACATGATGAGAATTTGAGAAACAAGTGTTTTATGAATTTCAACAAGAATTTTCTATACAATTAACTTTTTGAATGGTTTTGCTTATTTTTCTATTATAAGATGTTACACACAAGCTTTTAAGCTCACCCCCACTCTCTTTCCACTATTCAGGTGACGAGTAAGAGATCAAGTGAAAGTGAATCAAGGCATAAATTTGAATTTGCATGTTTTGTTTTGTTTTGGAGTAATTTATGTAAAACAAGTTTGTAGTTTCATTTTGAGGAATTACCATTCAAGTATCTTATGTATTTTGGGGATTTTGCGAAATGATGTATTATGACATGAGATACCATTAAAGTTTGTAAAACTCTTAATTTGTGATGATAATGAATTATGAATGATATATGGATGACGATGATGAATGTTGAGCATGAATGGTTGTTATATATATATATATATATACACATCAGTGAGATGTTATGGAAAAGACACATAGAAATTATGAATGATGAGATGTAGCTAAATGCGACAAGTCAAATGAGCTGAGATTTAGGAATGGATGAAGAAAAGTTGGAATTTAAATGGTTATAAAATGAGGTGCAGTTGAAATATGAATTAATTAGGGATGAGGTTAAGTGATAATTAGGTACAATTGAGGAAGTTACCAAATTGAGATGATAAATGTTGAATACAAATTGTTGATACATAAAAGTGAAATATATTATGGAAAAGGAAAGATAAGAATTGTGTTTGAATTTAGAGGAAAAACTGAAATGATCTAAATGAAACTAGACAAAGTTGTCTTCTGGAAAGTTGTAACTTATCCTCTTAGCTTTTCGATGCTATATAGTATGTAAATTTTGGGTATGAGAGTTAAGAGATATGAGCATTATAAGTGATGTTGCTGTATAGGAGGTATGGACATGACAGCTATGGTGAATGAAGAGAATTATTGTATGAGATGAATCATTTGAGTTAAGATTTGGGGGATTTATGATATCAAATTGGTAATTGAATGTTTTAGAAGTGAATTTGGGAAGATTATGAGTGATTATGGTGTTTGAAAGGATGTTGGAAGCATTGGAGGAGTTTGGGGAACCCTAATGTTTGTAAAACGGACATAGATATCCGTTAAACAAACCTTCTTTGGTGAAAAATGACCCCCGACCTCACCAATGTCCATTTAATGGACATGGATGCCCGTTAAATGGATATTCTTGGCCAAAAATGGCTTCCAACCCTGACAATATCAGTTAAATGGACATTCACGAGACAACTACTGTAAATTTTGATTTTTAGCCCTTTTAGAAGTAGCATCTCGATTTGTTGTCTTCAGAAAATTCGTAGATCTAGAAGTCTTATTTAGAATAGTCCAAGAACAAACTCAATCAGACTTTTTTAGGAAAAGTTATGGAAATTGCGCCAAGATAGGTACAAAATGATTAAGGACATACACATGTTGGATTCTTTTGGCCATAACTTCGTCATCCGATCTCCGAATGAAGTGATTCTTGAAGAGATAGATTCATAAGACATTTTCCTACCTCTCTGTAAAAATTGGTGGTTTTTGGGTTTGGTATGAAAAAGATTTATGGTGAGAAAATGAGAAAATTGATTAGAAGAGCATGAATTGGTTGTTTACCAAACACACTTTGGGTTTTTAGGCATATCTTGAGCTATAAAGTTCCAAATGAGATGATTATTGTTTTAAAGTAAACTAGATACATGGAGACAAAATTTTTATGAAATTTTCAAATGGTTATTCAGGCGTTTGATTGGTTTGCTCTCACCCTTGTTGTTTGATATGTTATGAGAATGATAACTAAAAAGGGTTCATTGAAATAACCCTATAAGAAGACACGCTCACAGTTTATTACTCAGAATGATCGTGGGACTCTGGAATCGGAGTCTAACATGTTTAGTATCAGAGAAAGAAGATGAACCAATGATGGTTAAGGGAATTCTATTGGATTAAGCTCATGTTTCATGCTCTAAAGTTGAGCTCCGGAAACAGTGCCCAATATATTGTGGTATCAGAGCACCAGGTTTTGAGATCTTGCATGGCATTTTAGGAAAAATGTATCATGTTAGATGCATTTTTGACAAATCTTAGTTTGCCGCAGTGACTGATCCCTAGTATGAGTCACATGTGTATGTCACACGCATGGGCATTGATTAAGAGTTCAAGCTGATAAAATTAATGAGAAGAATGATGCCTTTTTAAAGTTTGATAAAATTGAAAGTTTTGGAGGACTAAAAATGGGAAATAGTACATGGCCAAATATTACAGATAATGAGTCAATGCATCTGTTTGGGTGGAATTGAATATGACACTAATAATGTATGATGGTGTATATCCCCGAATGTGATAAAGATGTAAATGTCTTATCATGGATTGTTTGAGGAAAGTAAGGAGACAAGTAGAAATGATGAGATTAAAGTGTACAAGTAGAATGAAATGAAAACAAAAGTTGTTATGATCTTAAGAAGATGAATTAAGAACTCAAATGGTTGTTTGATGAGTATGACAAGAGTTACGACCTACCATAAGAGAACACTTGTTGAATTTGAGATCAGAATTTCAAGATGGTTATGGATCTATAATTCTAAATTGATTAAGAATGCATGTATGCAAAATGAAATAAATGATAGTGATATATGTAGAAGTTCTCAAGGTTACGTTGACTAGTTATTATGAGTACATATATGATAATGTGGTTACATTGGTCAATAATGTGAGAGATGAATCAAAATAATGCGGTGGAAGTATAGTGTAGGTGATTATGTTGAAAAGGTAACTGCTACGGAGAAATATTGTCTAGGATCAATGGAGATCAGAGCACCATTTGTGTAAGATATAAATTGGTGAATTGTCGAAGATAAATCTGTGGACAAAATGGGATGACTTTGATGATTCTCACCTAAGCATATGTGACAATAATGATGTTTACTACTTCATCAGGCTTGGTAACTAGAACACTATGATCATGTAAGAAATGATAGAATTGATCTTCATGATGTACTAGGAATGGTTGATAAGCAATGATAAAGATAGTTGACTGATAAGGATTACATGAACAGTATAGATGACAGTAGCAAGAGATTTTCTTTCGAAAAAGAATTTCCCTGAATCAGGTTAGGCAGATCAGATGGTTTATATTAAGAATGATCAATGAAAGAACAAATCAGAAATGAATATGTAATGAATCAAAAGGGAATATTGGAGTCATATCCTTAGTGGAGACTCAAACATAAGAGGTAGATCAAGCTACTAAAAGTGTATGCATTATGATTAATGTAGTGTATCCAACTATCTGAGTAGATTTTTGGAAGTTGAGGTAACAATATGGCTAACGTGAGGAGAACTTAGATCCACATGATATTCTATGTGAGTATGCACAGGAGATATAAATTAGATTTTGATGTATGTGTTACCAACATAGGAAGTTAAGTTTTCAAATAAATTAAAATGTGTGGAGAAACTAGTATGAATGAGTAGACAGTAGAATAAGTCAATGTGAAATATGAGAAAATTGAATGAATTGAAAAAATAACTCGAGGAAGGAAGTTAATTGAGAAATTGAAAATGACGTGAGATAATATTGCCTCATTAAGGAATCAGAGACTTAAAGAATTGTAGGGACCATTCACAGGCGTAAGGAGTTTTGAGTTATATCTATTCGGGTAACAAATGCCCCGAAAGTACTATGATATGGAAGATTAAAGTGATCCAAGTGAAGTTTGATAATATATTAAATGTATTCAAAAAGTTGAGACAAATAGTTAAATACTTGAGGAAAAAAAAGTAAATCGTATGAGTATTGAAAGTAAAGAGAATTTTGAGGAATTACAATGCCGATATTGATTCTGTCATCATATTGGATAAGAGATTAGGATAAAATCCCATGCAGCATCATAAAGTGAATTGATATGCATGGAGACAATTGAAACTTCATGGGTTGATTATTTGATACATGAATGGATTCTTGTTGAAATACTGATTGCTTGAAAGTTGGAAGACATTATATGTGCAGAAACATCTCGGATATATATATATAAATGTACAGATTGTTCAAGTTTGGGGTAATTACTGAGTTAATAGAATCGAATACGAGACTAAGACAGTGGATAGAAGTATTGAAAGATTTTGATTGTACAAGTGAATATTTCCCATTAAAGTTAGTGTTGCATCTGACACATTAAGCAGAAATCCCAATAGTAGTGAAACATGAATTTAGTTATTAAGGTTATCACATCTATTGCAAAAAGGAGCATAGAATGTGAAGTTAAATTTTGGGGCAAATCAAAGTACTATTTGCTATGGAATTGAAAATCCGTTTCAAAAGGAAGGATTAACAAAGCCCAAATTGAGAAATCAGAAATTTTGAATCTTATTGAGGAACTGAAAACGGATCTGAATTTTGAGTTTGAATTGGAAAATGATGTTTTGTGATTGAAATGAGAATATGTATACCTAACAAAGAAGATTGAGCAAAGAAATTACTAGAGAAAACACAAATAACAACCTATGATATAAATCTTATTGGGAAGGCACCGAAATGACGTTTAGCGGCTAAGAATGTAGACTCAAGAAAAATGAATGAATTAGTTAGGTTAACACCTAAGGTGTGGAATATAGTGAGATATATATAATAGCTAAGTGTACAAACACTATAGAGATGTGAACTATGAAGCAAAGGATGGAATGTTTCTAAGATTATCACATTCCCAAGGTATGCTTAGATTGAGTACAAGATGTGTTCAAACTAGGCTTAAGAAGCAACTAAGATTTAATTGTATTGGTCCATATAAAGTTATTAAGAACCGGACCATTGACTTATGAGTTAGTATTACTAACAAAGGTGTCTTAGATTCATGCTATGTTATATGGGAATATGCTAAGAAATATCGACATGATCTGATATTAGTATTATCGACGCAAGAAGTGGAGAATTGTGAGTAATTTGTAGTATGGATATATTAAGGAGTTAGAAAGTGAACGACTAAATAAGTGATTGAAAGATCAAACGAGTCTATTAACTATAGTCAATTCGAAGAAATTATTCGAGTGAAGAAGTTACGTGGGAGACTAAGGAAAACATAAGATAGCATTACCTTCATTTGTTTGATCACTTAAGTAAGAATTTCGAGGGCGAAATTATTTAGGGGGGGGGGGGAGAATTGTTGGACCCTAAACATTTCTTGGAAGTAAGAAATATTGTATGTAAAATGTTGGAAGTTAAAAGTTAGAAAATGTTGTTTGAAATAGGGTCACTAAGTAAGCTTCGGTGTTTTAGCCATAACTTTTTCTCTAGTTATCCAAATGAGATGATTTTTAATTTGAAGTAAATAGAGACATAGTGCTACGAATTGTCTGATGAAATCAAGTTCTAATTCAGCCTCTAAGAATTTCAATTTTTGGATGGAAGTTGAGCACAGAATATTGTTTCAGTATGAGAACAATTTAGAAATGTTTGAGGTATAACTTTTAGATTATGGAACCAAATTGAATGATTTTAACGTCATTAGAAAATTGAGACAATGAGGGACATTTTTTTAGAAGGATGTGTTACTAAATTCCTTTAATTACTTGATCAGAATAAGGTCTTGATTTTTTGGAAGAAACTTGGCAATGACTTAAATGAATTTTGAGGTCTTAATAGAGTATTTTTGTGGAGTCAATTAGCATGTCAATGTGAGTAAGGTTTTATGACACGGGTTAATTGAATTAGATGGTTAAGGTGGTATGATTGCATGAGGGGCAAAATTGGCAAGTCACTTAAGCATTTAAGTTAAAAGGCATATAAGGAAGGGTAGTAGGGTCTTTGTACAACCATTAGTGGTATAAAGGGAGAAGAAAAAGAGTGTCTTGCAATTAAAGGAAGAAAGAACGAAATTAAGAGAGGAGAAGAGGGAGATAGTCGTAGAGAAGTGAGAAAGGAGAGAAAAAGAACAAAAGAAACTAGGGTTTCATCTTTTTTTTGGCTTTCAAGAGGAAATTTGAGGTTACTAAAGAAGGGAAAAAGGGAGAAGAAGATGAGAGCTTCCATTGGTGCCAAGAAACACATTGTTTGGTAAAGAATCAAGGTAAGAGCATTTTTTATTTGTTGGATTTTTGGAAAGGTTTTGGTTCATATAGCTTAAGAAATGTATGGGTTTAAGGATTCTAGGTTCAATTTTATGAATATGTCTTATGGATTTCTCTATTGGAATGCCTATTGATTTGGGAATTTTTGTCAATGTTGAAGAAAATCAAGAGAGGCAAGAGGGGCAATAGTAAAGGCTTTATGAGCAAGGTTTTCAATCAAGGAGATTAAGGTGGGTACATGTTTATAATAGAGTAAATAAGTCATTTTTGTTTTCTTTAAATCAAGGAAACTTAATGATTTAAATTGCATCATAAGTGTTGCATTAATTGTGTCTTGAATGAATTAAGAAATTTCTACATGTGTGATATGTGAATTGTGTGATGATTTATGAAAATGATTTCTTTTAAAAAGATCGCATGTTATGGAATCATATTTTCGGAAAGGGTTTTCGAAATATATCACATATATGAAATCAAGTTTTCGAAAAAAAATGCCATTTTGGGTAATAAGTTTTGAAATACATGTTATGTGTGTTTGGTGTAATGCATCTAAAAATTGTCACGTGCACGTTGACTAAGTTAAAGCTTCTCCCACCTGCTCGCTAGTGACACAAAGCTCCTTCATAGACTCCCTCAAGTTTATGACTACACAAGACCATTATATGGAATTGTGTAGTTCGTCATGATTATGGATTTACCCAAACCACTCTAATGTGCTTATGTGCGTATGGATATGAACAAGTTTGATGCATTCATGTTTTTTGGTTTGTAAAATTGACTACATAATGAGAATTTGAGAAACAAGTGTTTTACGGAATTCAATAAGAATTTTTTATGACAATGAACATTTTGAATGATTTTACTTATTTTTCTATTATAAGCTGTTACCCATGAGCTTTCAAGCTTAACCCCACTTTCCTTCCCATCCTTAGGTGAAGAGAATGAGATCGAGCGAAAGTGAGTCAAGGCATCACTCTGAATTTGCATGTTTTGTCTTTTTTTGGAGTAGTTTATGTAAAACAAAGCTGTAATGCATTTTGAACAATGATTATTCAAGTGACTTGTGTAATTTGAGGATTTTGGAATATTAATGTATTGTGGATGGAAATGCCATTAAAGTTTGTAAAACTCCTAATTTAAGATGTTAATGAATTAT
>JANZLF010000008.1:35624240-35652793 GCA_026546835.1 Erythroxylum foetidum | reverse complement strand
TAGACTCCTAGCTCCAGAGAGAGACTTTTCCTGCCGTGTAGATCGTGTTGGCAAGAGAAGTCATGGCACACAGGTCGATCAGCTGGGATCTTTTGGGGATGACCTAGTTAGGCTTTTTGTATTAAATTTCTTTTGGAGTATTGTACAAACAGTGAAAAACAGACAGTTATGTACATTACTACTATTGATGTTATGAAATGAAAAAGAAAATTTATGGTTTCAAAAATTAGTGATTTTTAGTATTGATGCTTTATGATTTGATGTCATGTGAAGTGTTAATGATTGCTTGTAGCGCACCTTTTTCGTAGGATATGTATCGGAATGACCTACGGGCATCCCGGTGTATACCCTATGGTAAGGGGGTGCTACAATAAATGTGCCTAGTGCCCAGTTAACCTGAAAGGCATCATTAGAAACTTATAATGGTCATACTGAGTACGAAAAGCTATCTTGGGAATACTTGACTCAGCTATCCTCAACTATCAGTATCTTGATCTCAAGTCAATCTTGAAAAATATGACATCTCCCCTTAGTTGATCCAAAAGATCATATTTTCTCGAAACAGGTACTTATTGTTCATTGTCACCCTATTTAGTTATCGGTAATCTATTTATAGTCTCATACTATCATCCTTTTTCTTCATAAACAACACTAAAGCTCCCTATGGTGATATGCTCATTCTAATAAAACCCTTTCTCAACAACTCCTCTAACTGTCTTTTTAACTTATGTAACTCAATAGTAGCCATCCTGTAAGGTGCAATAGAAATCGGTGCGACCCCAAGCATAGTCTTGATGGTGAATTCTATCTCTCGTTAAGGTGGTAAACCTTTAAAAAAATCTAAGAATACCTCCAAAAATTCCCTCACCACAAGAATATTCTTTAATCCAAGACTTACCTCCCTTGTATCTATAATATGAGCCAGATATGCCTCACACTCATCCAATATCAACCATCTAGTAGTAGTCATGGTCGAGATCATATATGCTCGGACCACTCTGCAATACCCTAAAAATATCACTTTCGAGTTACTTGAAGACTCTATCATCACCTCCTTCACATAATAATCTTTCACAGCTCGATGTTGTGCCAACCAATCCATCCCAAGAACAACATGAAACTCCCTTAATTCTATTACCATCAAGTCAGTTAATAGCTCCACTTTACTAATCCTCACTAACATTTCTCTCTTTACACTATTTACTACCACACAGTCTCCTACTAGTAACAACACTCTTGGGTCATATCTTAAGGGACTACCTCTTCTTGAACTCTAGAGACAAACTCTAAAGAAATGTAAGAGTGTGCAGATCATGGGCATACTAACACATAAGTTTTAACATCAAATAATAAAATTGTACCAGAAATGACATAGTTAGCTACAGGTGCCTCCTTTCTCGTCATATGATATATCCTAGCTTGACTTTGACTCTGAGCTGAGGATCTCTCACCAGTACCTGTACCCACTCTTGATTCATGTTCAGCTCCTCTACCAACACCTTTCCTACCAATTCTGCTTGAACTAAAGGCTCTACTTTGACTCTGTACAGTCTCCTCTGCCCTCACTCTTGAACTCCTCCATATTGTCGGACAATTCCTCTATAAATGCCCCCGCTCTTCATAAATATAACATGCTTGATTGATCCCAGTAGGTCGCCAATATGGTCTTTTGTGAAATCTCTCGCAGGTAGCACAACTCTAAAATCCTCCAAATTCTCTATTAAAAGATCATTTGAACCTCTGACACATCCCTATCGGATTCAACTGATGGTGCACTAGCAGTGCTATGCTGTCCTGAATCCCT
This sequence comes from Erythroxylum foetidum, assembly GCA_026546835.1. Taxonomy (NCBI): domain Eukaryota; kingdom Viridiplantae; phylum Streptophyta; class Magnoliopsida; order Malpighiales; family Erythroxylaceae; genus Erythroxylum; species Erythroxylum foetidum. Next base: position 35,650,989 of record JANZLF010000008.1, on the reverse strand, counting down.
ACCATCTCCTTGATCTCCACTAGATCAGTAAAAATTATCGCTTCTGCTCCATGTATCATCATCTCTCTTAGATCCCACTGCACCAGTATGAGTAGCTCCCCTTTTAATTGATCAACTCCCCTCTCCTTGATGACTCTTCAATCACCTCTTTAGCTCTCTTCTCCTTTTACCTATTTCTATTACATCCTCCATTATGAGTGCAGTCTCTACTAACTTCTTAAAATTAGAAGTAGCAGCCTCCAAACCCAAACTAATATCCACCCTTAGATCCTTTTTAAATTGGTAACATCTATTTTTGGGATTTTCTATAATCTCCAATGCATACTTAGATAAGGCTATAAAGCAAGCCTTATAATCAGCCACTGACATCTTCTCTGTTTGAACCACGCTTTTAAATTCCATCTTTTTTTAATCTTGATATATCCGTGGGGTGTATTTATCTCTAAGATCTCTCTAGAACTCCTACCAAGTCATCTCTCAGGTCTCTTCACTAACTTCCACCAAGTTAGTGCATTGCCCTAGAATAAGGAAACAATGTACTGCATGCAACCTTCTTTCCAAGGTACCCTCCAGATGGTCTAAAATTATCTCTCTCTGCTGCTACCATATCTCAATCTCCTCAGGATCAGTAGTACCTCAAAAATTTACTACACCCATCTTGCGGATCCGTTTATAGTTACGATCTACCCTATAATCACCTCGGATTGCAGACGCAATAATAATTTTCTGCATTGTCTAAAAGAACTGCCTCATCTGTGGTAGGATTGTCACCTCTTCTCCTACCCTATTCGCTTGGGCATCCCCCTGATCCTGCACATCCAGAGCAAAAATAAAACTTTTTGATTCCCTAGGTGACTCAGGGCTAACATTATCATCTTCTGAAGCTATCCTAGATAAGATAAGAACACATCGTTTGCTTTTTTTTTCACCTAATACATCCTTAGAAACGTAAACCCGCTTTGATATCACCTAATGTGATGCTCCCAAAATTCTTAAATGACAATTAACAAAATAGTCCCCAAAACATACCATTAATCATCCAATTCCTTATTAGTTTCAAAAGAGAGAATTGTTTGTCGAACATAGAATATTCTATACAACACAATTACCCAAACTGTCTCATTAAAAATATATACAATCGAATAACTTTACTTAATTAATCTGTTGGCCTCATCGAAACTCCACTTTATCCGTCCTATACACTATGGTTATCAATAATCACTTGATCTCTTAAAAAAATAATGGCAAGGGGTGAGCTACCTACTTACTAAGGGTAACCGACTGTACCCTTAAAACCAAGTAACTCAATAAATAATTATAACACTTAGTCAACTGATTGAAACATACATATAATATGAATGTTCATAACATTACTCAAGTCTAAACCAAACAATTAAAAAATATCTCAAACATTTTACCAAACAATGATTAACATATATATTAGTACGTACTACCATTTATGCTTTATTCCATCATTAACTTGATTATCTGAGCCCTGCTTAACCTAGTAGGCACATCCAATGGTTTGTCGACTCATCGTATCTCATCTCCTCATAATCACTCACCAAGTGGACACGTAATTAAATGCATAAATATCGACACACAGGGTACCTTAATTTCTTAATCTCTCTTAGTACCCCAGTATTACTCCAGTACCTATCCATCAGTACAGAATATCCCCAAGACTCAGGATATCCTGATACTTAACCATTAGCACAACATATCCTCGGGATTCAAGATGCCTCGATATATGCTCCATTGATAAATACCCAGTCACCACTCGCTCATATCGACACAATCTATCCATCTAAGGTTATCAAATGTATCATATCCTAGGTAAGCCACCAATTCTCAATTTTTGCCAATTATTCACAATATATTATCAACCAATCTCACTTTAATAACACATTTTTACCAAATTAACCTATCAATACATCTCAATATACATAATAAAACATAAACATGAAACACCTTATAATTCATATATGAAACCATTAATCATTAATTCAATTAATGACTAATTCATAATATCATTCACTACAAATAATAATTTTTTAACAATAAAACGATATGTTATTCTAAGAGTACATTCCAAAGTTATCCTTACCTCGATTTTGAACTCAACTAATTTATAGTTCAATTTATTCCTTATTTAGACTGTTGAACCTAAACATTAAAAATTTATATTAGACTAATTTATGAAAAATTTCAACTTAAATACACTTAATAATCTAACATTATTATCTTTTTTTAATTTGTTCTTAATTATAAAACACAATATCCTTACTAACCTAACCACCATAATTACTAAAATACCCTTAACTAATTAAAAGTCCTATTTTATCCTCATCTATTTCAATTAACACGAAAATTACCCTTCTTGTAAGTAAATTCCAGATTTACCAGCTCACTTTTTGCATTTTTATTCTGCCCGTACTTGCAAATTAAAATATCAAAATATGTCATTTTCTTTACCCTCTCATTTTTCAGCCACATTTTTTCATTTTTATCCCTTTATACAACTTCAATTATCGTACCAAATAATCACAGCATGCAATCCAACTATAAATTAGAGTAGGATGATCAAAATTACAAAAAAAGACATAATAGAGCAGTTAGAATTTTTATGTAAATGTAAGGCACTTTGAGGTTGTCAATTTTTATAATTCACCCCACAATTTGCTACAAAACAAACCCAACTAGAGAACACATATGGGAAATGTCACATGCAAGACAAAATGGTGAATTTAGACACACTTACTAGCTTTACCATACCAACCAATATGGTATCATCATCAACGTTGCTTTTCGGCCTTACTTCCCAATTCTGGGCCTCACAGCCCAATGCAACTCATTTTGTCCAAACACTTTGTGGACCCACATTGCCCTCTCGTCAGTTACAAAGACAACCAACCAAACAACGGGAATTTGCAGAAAGCGAGTCCCGCCCGCTAAAATGCTTCCATTTTCGAAGCTTTATCTTTTCTCTTACAATTCCCTTCAAGCCTTTGGATGGTAATCTTGTCTGTCAGTTTCCGTCATTTCTCCCTGTGTGGGAATTCATATATAAATATATATTGGTGGTGTCTCCTTGGCAGGTCTGTTGCGCTGTTCCGAATTTTGATTAACAGTGTTGCCACCAAGTCACTCAGTGGAGCTTATCAGTCTGCTGGAGAACTTATCTGTAAGTCAAATCCATTCTCTTCTTTTTTGCTTAAAGCTTTTTTTTGAATGGGGTTTCTACTACAACTACGCATCTTTATTGTTTCCTGGCTTTCTTTTTTCTTTTTGTTTTTGAGGTTTATTGCAATCCGTTGCGTTCTTGGAAGTGATACATGGAGCTTTGGGTAGGCTTGATTTGTTTCTGTGTTCTTAAGCTAAATAACAACTGTTCTCAAGTTTCAAGATTGAGCTAATTTTATTTCTATTTCTTGGATATACGAAGGGGTTGTTCCGAGTGGAGTGTTGTTTCCTTTCATGCAATGGGCAGGACGGACCCATTTCGTGTTGGCAATCGTTCGTAACATAATTGAGGTTGTCTTGTAATTTCGATTCTCCCTCATTAGAGACTTACCGACCTTTTTAGTATCAGATGCTCGGACGATATATTCCGCGAAAGATGAATGCCTATCTCTGGTTGATTAAAATGGTGATACTATGGAATACTGCTGAGTTTCACTTGTATTTAACATGTGATTCGCTAATGTTCTGCAGGTCCAGAAGTTGCCTGCTGTTTTCATAACTTTTGTTGCCTGGAGCTCATCTGAGGTTAGTAAGTTGGAGTCGGTGTTCACATGCACAGAAATATTTCTATGGGTTTTACATTGGCTGCTTATTAGTTCACTGGTCATTTTAAAGTGTTCTTAATGAGCTTGTTAGAGAATTCTCACTGCAACAAAAAATAAAACTGCCCTTGTCACATTGTATTCTCAAGTGGGCTGGCACTTCTGTTGCCTTGAAAATGGTGAAATTCAACTCTTTCAGTCCTTGGGTAACTTTGAACAAAGGGAAATGCAGGACATGTGGATCAATTTTCTATAGCTAAATAGTTATGTACATACACTGGGTAAAAGTATGTACTCGAAGAAATTCGAATCTTTCACTTCTCTGGAAATTTTGAACAGAAGGGGAAATGCCTGACGTATGGATTAATTTGTTTTACCTGTATTCTTAGTTATACATATGCTCGCTCAGAGTAGTACACTGTCACATGCTCTGGAACAGTTAGCAGTCTTAAGTTGGAAATCTAAGGATCTCTGAACTTTGGTCTGAGTCTGACAAATCCGTATGCTGCTGGCCTCTGACTATTGCACTATGATATAATGCTAAAGTTTGCAATATAATGTTTCAGTGAATGGAGCTTTAAATGTCAATGTCTAATAACAGCATTGATAAATTGATCATCTAAAATGAAGATAATCTGAAGAGCAGAAACTGCAATTTTGGCTCAATTTGTTTCTTATTGCTTTATTGCTCCTCTTGTCAGGTGATATTTTTCCTTAGTCTGGAAAAGAGCTGAAGTTTTGCTGGTTTTTTGACTGAAATATGATGCATCCATCTTTTTGCTCGTTTCTTTCTCTTTCATATTGCATCTACTTTATCCCTGAGAATGTTGACCAGAAAATGAAATGTACGTGATCCTGGATGCAGGTTATTAGATATCAGCATTATGCTTTGAATTGCATTGGAAGTTGTCCATCTTGGGTCACTTACCTCAGGTTTGCATTCTTTTTCTTCTAACTCCTAACACATAAGCACAAATTTGTCAGGAGAAACAAAACAAATTTATGCCAAGGACCTTGAATACTTTTTAACGTACTACATGGCTTTTACATAACCAGGTATACTGCGTTCATTGTGCTGTATCCTGTAGGACTCGCTGCTGGTGAAAGTAAGTGCTTGACCTTGATCTTCCCTTTTTTTACATTTTGCAGTTCTTAGAGAAAAGGAGGAAAGAAAACTAATACTTTGCATTCAACCACCAGAGGATATTTTTCATTTACATCCTTGTCTTTTAGTTTTCTTAAGCTTTGAATTGTTTAAATCCTTGGTAGTGTGGCTCATGTACCAAGCTCTTCCAATTATAAGAAGAAAGAACCTCTATGCAGACTTCTTTGCTGTTCTCCCATTCAGCTATGACAACTTTCTAAAGGTATGCTTAAAATCTTGTAAGGTTTGCTCAATGCCCTTAATTTCACATGGTAGATTAGGTGACTAACTAATTTTAGGGATGAAATCTTTTCAATTAGCCTGATTTATATTATACATGTTCACAAGTGAAAACTTAGATTCCAGTTAAATGGATAAGTTTCTTGTAATAGTTAAGCAACAATATTATAAATGAGGCCCAAATTTACAAAATTTGTTGGCTAAGGTCTATTAAAACCGATTAGGGGACCCCTAGCAATAAGTTAGATTCCAACGTTACAAAAATCTAGGGGCGGAGGATGACCAATGTTGTTAACAATTGAAGAAATCAAAGCATAAGTTAAAGGAGTCATGTTTGCTTGACTTTAGGACTTAGGTGGTAAGTTGGACCTTTTGCAAGAAGCTTCAGGACTTAGGTGGTAGGTTAGACCTTTTGCAAGTGTTATTGTTCTGATTTTGAGTAACATTTTCTCCATAAGTTCCTTAGTGTTAGAGGAGTCATTGGAAAATAATCTCCTGTTTCTCTCAATCCATATATCATGGTCAAGAAAAACGAATGCTAGCTTGAACAACTTGTCATCACTTTTGGAACGTTCTTGTGATTTAGAAGCCTATGAAATAATGTCATACCACTTTGTGTGGGGACATTGCAATCAAAATAATATGAGAGTTTTGTCTATATGATAGAAGAGAAGCAACAATTAAAGTAGTATGGTCTAGGTCTTCTATAAGATACGAGTAGAAGGAGCAACTCCTATTAGATATTAAGAATTAAGAGAGTCTTTGGCTCCCAACCTCCCTCAAGCAGCTAAATATAAGATAAAAGCATTGGAGGGGATCACATCAAAATCCTAAACAAACTTGCTCTAGTTACTTCTAGGGAGAGGTCCCCTAAAGATTTCTTTGCAAGACCTTGTCGTAAAAGCTATTGATGTAGAATCTCAAGGCTAAAAAACCTTAAAAACACACTTTGGATAGAGCATGGACAAGAAAAATCTCTAACCCTAATGAACCTTCAATCAATTTTTTGAAAGGAAATACATATACTGAGGTTGATTTGAAAACAAGAATAGAAATTCGCCATAAGTGATTACCTTGATAAGAATTATATTCTTAATGTAATAGAAGAAGACTAGAAAATCCTCTCTTAAAGAATTCGTCATTCATCTAATTTAAATCCTAAACAATGTTTATTATGAGGTATTTAAACCCCTTGAAAACAAGGAAATCTTAAATATGTTAAAGACCTTTAAACATGGGCTTCTCACCAAAATAACTAAAGCTCAAAACACAAGTAGTGAGCTGCCAAAACTATGCATCTAACTTTAAATAATTAATTAAAGAAGAATGAAATTCTTCTTGCACATTCTGCCCAACTTGAGTTATGATACCATTGGCACTCATTGTCTCTTAAGATTCCATGTCGTCTATAATTTGGCCTATGTAGGATTGAAGTGCTTCTTTGAACTTCTTAGCTCTTAATCTTTTTTTTTAAATTAACATATTTCATTATATAAATATAAATACAGTTTAGAGTACAAAAAGTCTAGAATAATCTAAAGATCTAGATTACAGGGAGTGTTGATTCCTAGTAATCATCTACAACTTGAAATCGAAGGGACACTTGTGCGACCATATAGACCAGGATTACTCCAATTCCCCATCACCTCTTCATGTTACTCGTCAGATTTGTAGCTATTCCTCTTGTTAACATGGCCAATTTGCAGTGGAGGAAAATGGCCTGAAAAACCAACTCAATGCTTCTACTTTTTTGTTTGAACAAAGTCCTGCATTGGAGTTGAGAGACTAAGAAGGCAAAGTTGCCATAATCACATAAGATCCCCTAGTGGAGTAGGTTGACCAAGTCTGAGCATTGTTTTTGATAAAAGCTTGCGCCTTGATGTATTTAGGAATAAAGGATTTAAGGCTCTGAAGTTTAGTGATCTTATACAAGGGGCCAAAATTGAGTCAGTTATCAAACTAGAAGAAAGTATCTTTGCCATCCCTTACCTTTTGCTTGATGGAGAACTGGATCTACTCTCTCAGGAACAAGATTTGTCTCAATGTCTAGGAGACATTATCATTAACCTGAATGCTTTATATGCTTTTCTTCTTCAAGACATAGTGATGCAACCACCTAAACTAGAGAGCTTCCTTGTCCATATAAATTTGCCAAAGTCTTTTGACTAAATGGATCTTGCTAAACAATCTAATTTATAAAATATCTAAACCCTACATTCTTTAGGTAAACAAACATTTTTACCATTTTACTTTTGGGACTTTAGAGTAGATATTGACCCCACTCCAAATAGAGTCCCTTTGAAGTTTATCAATATTTTTTAGAATGTTCTTTGGAAGAGCCAGATGTGAGCATGGATACTTGTGAAGATTGGATAGGATGGAAATGATTAGTTGCACTCTACTTCCATAAGAGAGATATAGTTGGTCCAACTATTGAGCCTCTTGTGTATGTAATCCAAAAGGGGTACACAATCCTAAAAGGTGAGCTTTTTAATGGAGATAGGAACTTCTAGATATTTAGAGGGGACTTGTTGTATTGGAAGGCCACTAGTAGGGGCAAGAGAAGCTATACTTGAGCTTACACTTGTTGACAAGAACATAGAGCTTTTGTTTGGATTAAATACTAGACCTGAAATTGACTTTAAAGGGTTATAAGGAGTAAAACATAAGGTTAATAGATTTTGGACTAGCACCACAGAAAAGCAACAAGTCATCTACGAATGAAAGGTTGAAAATTCCAAGCTTTTCACACTTATTATAAAATCTGAATTTAGGCTTTAAACTTTTGTTTAACCTTGTTAATCTCGAGCAAATTTCTTACTTATAGAAAATAAATAAGGTGATAGAGTATCACCTTGTCTAAGACCCCTTACTGCCCTGAATATCTTTGATAGTTCATCATTGATTAGAATCGAAAAGGAAACTGAAGTGATGCACTTGATTATCCAAGTAATGAACTTGCAAGGAAATCCCATAGGCTACATTAAGTTGATCAGAAAATTCCAGTTAAGAGAATCAAAAGCTTTTGTAAAGTCAATTTTGAGTACACAACTCCTAGTGGACTTCTGAGAGTGGTAGGTCTTGAAAAGTTCCTGCACAATCATGATGTTATCCTCAATATTATTGTTATGAATATAAGCAATTTGGCAAGGGCTTAACAGGATGGTAAAACTCTTTTGAGTCTATTGGCAAGGATCTTAGAAATCACCTTGTAGATCACATTGCAACAAGCAATGGGTCTATACTCGTGTAGAGATGTGGAATTAGGTACCTTAGGAATGAGAGTTACATAGGTCGTATTTAGCTCAATCGGTATATAGGGGCTGTTGAAAAATTTTAAAACTGAGCTTGTCACCATGTGTCCTATTAAGTCCTATGTTATTTGGAAAAATCTTGCATTAAAGGCATATGGGCTTGGGGCCTTGTTTGGATGCGGGCTAAATAAGGTACCCTTGATTTCCATTGGGATAACTTCCCCTATCAGATCAGTTTCAAATTGTGAGGGGAAGGAATTTGCCAGGTAATCCTTAAGCTTTGAAGTGCCTAAAGGCTAGTTCTTTCAAATTTTCCTAATTAGTGATTTCTTTGTCATTAGAGTTTAATAAAGAGACAATATTGTTCCTATTCCTCCTTCTTCGATGGCATGATAAAAGAATTTGGAATTGTGATCACTGTCTCCTAACCAATTAATTCTTGATTCCTGCTTGAGCTGGGAATAATAAGAGTCAAGAGCTGACAAGTATTCCTTCCGTGTTCTTGCTTCTAGAGAACTCAATGAGGTATTTGTGGGATCTGAAACCAATTTATCTCGGAGATCCATTAGACTGTTGTAAGTGTTAAATTTCCATAGTAAGACTAAATTGGATTTGGACTTGGATTAGGAGATCAACTCCAGCTTAATAGCCTTTAGAGTTGGTTGACATCTATAGGCCGTGGATCCATCCACCCATTCCTCTATGGATTGCTTCAATAAACCTAGGATGCCTTAATAGATTATTATAGAATCTGAATGGGGCATTCCTCTTGCTGTCCATGGTCTTTATGTGAGTAACTATGGGGGTGTTATCAGATGTAAGATGGTTACATAATTCAGAGCTATTGGGAAAGGTAGAGAGCCATTCTAAGTTGATAAGGCAGCGATAGACCTTCCTTTGCAGGAAAAAGCTCCTAGATTGCTTATTATTCCAAGTAAAAGGTTGCCAATGTATCTCAGATCAGCTAGGCCCAAATTCTTGGTCAGATTAGCAAGATTTGCATTCATTAGCTTAGAGCGTGAGTTATAACCATAATATTCTTGAGAGTATAGACTACAATTGAAATCCCTAACAAGAATGCAGGGGGTTTGATCTGTTGGTTTCCAATGTATTTAAATCATCCCACAATAGTTTCCTATGAAATTCAAAATTAGATGCATAGATGGCAGTAATAGCAAGGTGAGATTTAAGCTGAGTATACTATACCTCACAATGAAGATATTGATATGAGCAAGTCCATTTTTGTAGCTTGAAGACTTGTGGATAAAAGGAGACAATAGTTCTCCCATTGTGATGCGGATCATGATTACTCAAAATGGTCCAGTCCTTAAAAAACCGAAGGCCCTTGTTGAAAGAATCCTTTTTTAGTTTGGTTTTAATCAAACCAATACAATGAGGCGTCTTAAGGATGAGGAAATCCATGAGAGTCTGTTGTTTATTTGGGTTGTTTAAACCCCTGATATTCCGCATAACTAGATTCATTTTGATTGAGGAGAAGCTTGTTTCTTGTTTTTAGCTTTTCTCCTTGTAGCCTTCCTGCTTGTTCCAGTATCCAAACTCTTTCTCTTGTTGGCAGTTTCAATAAAAGGACCTGCGTTACTGACAATATGAGCTCATTGATCTACATCTGAGTGAGAGTAGTAGGTGCCAGGAGCCCTCACAAGGGTGTCGGGGTCTCTAAGGTTACATCTTAGTGTTCCTTAAGGTTTCCATTGATAACCATTGCCTTACTTGGATTTGCCTAATTAATAACAATGTCCACATTATTTTGGTACGTTGTTTCTACTGAGTTAATATCCAGAGGTGCTTGAGCTGGTGTATCCTTGTAAGAATCCGAATCCTCCAAGGTCACAACATTGTCTACATTTTCTTTTTGCTGCCTCAACACTAGATTCTCCTTAATATTCCTTATGGTCACTGGCTTCTTAGGGAACCATCTTTGGATTTTACCTTTAGAGAGGGCTTCCATAAGTTAAAAGAGATATAATACTTAATTAAGTTCCCAAGTTTATCAAGCTTCAAGATCCTAATAGTTTCAGGGAGCTCTTTTCCAATGTCAACCTCTACACATAGTCGTGCATATCCTATTTGCATTAGGTTAGTGGTATTTCCATCCAAGCTTAAAGGCTTACTAAGTCTACTAGTCAAGTGGCTCAAACCTTCTGATAACCAGTATTTTAAGGGAATCCTATGGAAGTTCACCCCGAAGGACACACTGGTTCTGCAGGTTTTGTCTAGGGAGACTCCTGGCTTCCACTTCTGGATGAACAAAGGTCTCCTTTGGATATACCATGGAGTTTCCTCCAAAATCTTTTCTGCTTTGAGCACATAGGGTAATTTAAAGATGAAGAAGTCATCCTCACTGATCAATACATTCTTCATGCCATGCTTTTTCAAGTTGGCATTGGCATTCAGGATAGTTTGCCACTGCATGGCCCCATATTCAGAACCTCCAAAGCTGGTAATAGAATGTTGGAACTGGCGGAGGAGGGAATAAATCTAAACTTCTCAAAGGTTACACCAAGCTAAGTTCAGCTGCAGAGGAGTTGAGGTGGCCTTCGGAATAGGAATACGATTCCCAAGGATAAAACTAAAGAGCATGGGTAAGTCGTTGGGTGATGAGAGATCAGGGGACGCTGGAATTTGTACGGGTGAGGTGGTTTGGGAAGGTGAGGTTGAGGAAGGTGGTTTGTTGGAGGTAGATGCCACTTTTAATAATGGCAGAAAAGCTAGACTGGCAAAGTGGTAGGAAAGCTGAATCTATGGCCGCGGGCTTAAAGTAAGTATAAATATTTTAGCGACAATGGGCTAGGAAACAAGCCTGGAGGAAGTTGGTAAAGGGTTGGGAAAAGGTTGAGATGGTAAAGGGAAGATTGTTGGAAGCTTCAATGGGCTCCAAAAAAAAGAACTTCCACAAAATATGTATTTGAATTGATAACAAAGTTTATGAGTACAAGAACACACACAAGATACAAATGTTTCTCTTTAAGTACTACTGCCCTTTTCTTCTAAATATTTCTTTCTTACAAAGAGCTACAACTCTCAAGACACTTCCTTTTCAAATACTCTTTATTTTTCTCGTACATATAAATGATTACAAGAACACATATATATAGACATGCTAGACTACTTCAAATATAATTTGACTACTTCTTTGATACATCTATTAACTCATCCTTATCCACAAGATTTCAAATACAATTTGGCCACTTCTTTGACACATCAATTAACTTATCCTTATCCACAAGACTTCAAATATAATTTGGCCACTTCTTTGACACATCAATTAACTCATCCTTATCCACAAGTTTCCTTCACAAGCTTCTAAATTCATCCATAAATTTTCACATCATCACTAGATATTTTTATCCAATCCAAAACTTTTCTTTTGTCATAATTACATAATTATCCATAATGAAGGATGGTTTGTATTTTCTAACACTCCCCCTCAAACCTTCTTATGCTAAGCATTTCTCTCAGTCTGCGGAACACTTCGTTATTCAATGGCTTTGTAAAATATCTGCTAGTTGCTCTTCTGTTTTGTAATATGCCAATTTCACAACTTTGTTCTTTACTTGCTCTCTGATAAAGTGTTATTTGATATGTTTGCTTCGACTGTGTGACACTAGATTCTTTCCAAATAATATAGCAGACTTGTTGTCAACATATATTGTCGTCGGGCCTTTTTGTTCAGGGTCTAGCTCATTTAGAATATACCTTAACTACATTACTTGACATGAGCATGCTATTATTGCTAAATATTTGGCTTCACATGTTGAAAAAGCAACGGTCTGTTGCTTCTTTGATGACTAAGAAAATATAGTTGACCTAATATACCCAGAAGCACTTTTTCTATTATCCAAGTCTCCACCAAAATCACTATCAAAATAACCAATTACTTTGAATTTTGAGCACGAATATAAAATCAGCCTTGATCGATCTTACCTTTAATATATCTCAAAATTCTTTATACTGCATCAAAGAGATCTTGCTTTGGCTTCTCCATATATCTACTGACTAGTCCAATTGCGTACATGATATTTGGTCTTGTATAAGTTAAATAACTTAAACTTCCAACCAAACTTTTGAACAACGTCGAATTCACAGATTTTTTGTCTAAATCAATTCTCAATTTGACGCTTGCATTAGCTAGTGTAGCTATTGGCTTGCATTCCTTTATTCTGAATCTTTTTAAGATTCCTTTTGCATACTTTCTTTGAGAAATAAAAATTCCTTCTTTAGTTTGCTTCACTTCAACTCCAAGAAAGTAGGACATCTCACCAATATCTGTTATCTCGAATTCTCTAATCGTAGCTTTCTTGAACTCATTAAACATTTTTGGATTGTTTCTAGTGAAGATTATGTCATCCACGTATAAGCACACGATCATGACATCTCTATATTGATTTTTCTTCGTGTAGAGTGCATATTCATATGGACTTTTTGCAAAATCGCTGTTTTTAAAGTATTCATCAATTCTTGTATTCCAAGCCCTCGGAGCTTGCTTCAATCCGTACAAAGGTTTCTTTAATCGATAGACTTTGTTTTCTTGACCTTTCTTGACAAATCCAGGCAGTTGTTCAATATAGACTTCTTCTTCTAAGTAACCATTCAGAAAAGCAGACTTCACATTCATTTGAAAAATCTTCCAATTGTTTCATGCTTCAAGTGCTATGAGAAGTCTAATTGTATCAATTCCTGCAATTGTAGCAAATACTTCATCATAATCAATTCCATATTTTTGTTTGTAACCTTTTGCAACTAATCTTGCCTTGTATTTCTCCACTTTTCCTTCTTGGCTGGTCTTTGTCTTATACACCCACTTGATTCCAATTGCTTTATGTCCTTTTGGAAGGCTGATCAATTCCCATGTATTATTTTTTTGGATTGCAACAATCTCTTCTTTCATGGCTTTTTCCTATTTTTTGTTTCCAGCAGCTTCTTCATATGTTACAGGATCACATAAGGCCATCAAACAAAACAACGAATAATCAAATGTATCGATTCGTTCTATAGCATCATAAAGATCACTTAGCTTTCTTCTCTTAATAGGTACTCCTCCTGAATTGTTGTTGCTACTATTTGACATTGATGGTGCTGAAGCAGGTGTTGGTGGTATAGGACTTTGTGGAGGAGATTGATCATCATCTTGTTGTGCTTGTATATCTATGTCAGCGTCATCCTCATCATCAAAGAACATACCTTGAATATTCCTTTCTTCTCTACTCCACTTCTAGTAATCAACTTCATCGAACTCAACATCTCTCGATACGATTACCTTTTTGATTGTGGGGTTGTACAACTTGTAAGCTTTACTTTGGTTGTTATATCCAATAAAGATGCACTTCTCCACTTTGTTGTCTAATTTCTTTCTCTTTTGGTCAGGAATATGGCCATATGCGATACACCCAAATATCCTGAGATTACTAATTGCTGGTTTACTTTCACTCAACACTTCATTTGGTGTCATAAACTTTACGCTTTTTGTTGGACAACGATTCAACAGATGGACCAGACATGCAACAACTTCAACTCATAAATTCTTTGGTAGGTGCTTTTCCTTCAGCATGCTCCTTGCCATATCAATAATTATGTGGTTCTTCCTTTCTGCCACGCCATTTTATTGAGATGTATATCTTGTTGTTAGCTGATGAATAATTCCATGTTCTTTACAAAATTTCTCAAACAATTTTGAGGTATACTTCCCTCCTTTATCAAATCTTAGTATCTTTAGATACTATCTACTTTGGTTCTTGATCATTGCTTTGAACTCTTTAAACTTATCAAGTGCTTCTGCCTTTTCTTTTAAAATATACACTCAACATTTTCTACTAAAATCATCAATAAAAGTTAAATAGTACCTATTTTTTCCAGCAGATTGTACATCAAATGGGCTAGTTATATCTGTGTGCACAATCTCCAATGGCCTTTTGGCTCTCCATGATTTTCCAGTTTTAAACAGTTGTCTCTGTTGCTTTCCTTTGATGCAAGCTTCACACAACTGTATCGGTTGATCAGTTACTAGCAGTCCGTTCACCATATTTTATTTTAACAGTAACTTTAGTCCAATAAATCCAAGATGACCGAACCTCAAATACCACAACCAGGATTTGTTTTCAATAGCTGATTTCATGCATTTTATCAATTCGTTTCGTACGTCAAATGTGAAAAGACGACTTTTTGTCATCTTCACCTTCACTATTAATTCTTCCTTCTTGTTTCTGATGGTAAGATGGTGATTGTTTAATACTATAACATACTTCTTTTCTAAGAGTTGATCGAGACTAATGATTTGCTTTTCAAAGCAGGCACATAATAACCATTAGAAATATGTCTTATTTTCATTTTTCAATGAAATCATAATTTTCCCTTTGCCTTTTACTGGAATCTTTGTTGAATCACCGAACATAACTTCTCCACGAACTGTCTCGTCCAAGTCTATAAACAATTTTTTATATCCACACATATGATTGTTGGCACTCGTGTCAAGATACCAAGTATCATAGTTGCTTTGCTTATTTACTCGTAAAGAGAAAAGCGTAACAACGTTATCTTTCTTGTCTTCTGCTGTTGTAAAATTACTTCTTTCCTTCACCTTAGGATTCCATCTATGCTTTTAACTGAAATGACCATATTTATTATAATTATAACACTGCATTTGAGATTTATCTCTTTTTTGTTAAAATCTACCTTGACCTCTGTCTCATAACCTCTTCCATGACCATATGTCAAATTTCCTTCATTTGTATTTTCTCTTTCAAAAAATTGTCGACCACGTTCACGTTTACCTCGATTGTTCCATCGACCATGTCCGTTTGGTAGCCACCTCTATAGCCACTTTGACTTCCTTTGTCTTGTTTCTGGCCATTGCTTGCTTGATTTTTGCCAACTGATAGTTTGCTTTGGAAGACTTTCTCCAAGTTTCCAGTATTACCATTCTAGTTCATTCTTTACTCATATGCTTGGAGAGAAAGTTCTGATCTTTCGATTCTTCTATTGCGACGATGACATAATCAAATTTGCGTGTTAACGAACGCAAATTTTTTTCCATTACTCGAACGTCGTCTAGAGTTTCGTCATTTCTTTTCGTCATTAGCCATCTTTTCAAATGAGTGACGTAATCACCAATATTATCTGAGTTTTGCATTTTTAGTATCTCGAACTCAGCTCTGAGTGATTGAAGACGTACCTTTTTAGCTTTTTTGACTCCTTGGAAAGATTTCTACAGAATCTCCCATGCTTCCTTTCAAGTCATTGCATCTGAGATTTTCTCAAATGTGGATTCGTCAATACCTTGAAAGATAAAGAACAATGCCTTCTTGTCTTTTTTTCGATTTTCTTTCAACGTTCTTTTCTCGACATCTGATAAGGCCTCTTCGACAACTGCATCTGTAGGCTTAGTATATCCATCATCAAAAATATCCCATCAATCATGAGAACCAAGCATCACCCTCATCTGGATGCTCCAATTCCCATAATTTGTCTTTGTTAATTTCAGAATTTGAGGTTGGATGAAGCTGGCCATTGCTTCACCAATTCACGAACAAACGAACCATTGCTCTGATTCCACTTTTTGGAAGCTTCAATGGGCTCCAAACAAAAGAACATTCACAAAATATGTATTTGAATTGATAACAAAGTTTATGAGTACAAGAGATACACACAAGATACAAATATTTCTCTTTAAGTGCTACTGCACTTTTTCTTTCAATATTTCTTTCTCACAAAGTGCTACGGCTCTCAAGACACTTCTTTTTCAAATACTCTCTATTTTCTCATACATTAAATGATTACAAGAACATATATATATATATATAGACATGCTCAACGACTTCAAATACAATTTGGTTACTTCTTTGACACATCAATTAACTCATCGTTATCCACAAGACTTCCAATACAATTTGGCTACTACTTTGACACATCAATTAACTCATCTTATCCACAAGATTTCAAATACAATTTGGCCACTTCGTTGACACATCAATTAACCAATCCTTATCTACAAGTTTCTTCCACAAGCTTCTAAATTCATCCATGAATTTTCATATCATCACTAGATATTTTTCTCCAACCCAAATCTTATCTTTTGTCATAATTACATAATTATATATAATGGAGGGTTTGTATTTTCTAACACTCCCCCTCAAACTTGATTTCTCATGCCAAGCATTTCTCAGTGCCTGCGGAACACTTCGTTATTCTATGGCTTTGTAAAAATATCTGCTAATTGCTCTTCTATTTTGCAATATGCCAATTCCACAACTTTGTTCTTTACTTGCTCCCTGATAAAGTGATATTTGATATGCTTGTTTTGACAGTGTGACACTGGATTTTTTCCAAGTAATATAGCAGACTTGTTAATATTGGTGATTACGTCACTCGTTTGAAAGCGGTGGCTAATGAGATAAAAAGAAATGGCAAAACTCTAGAGGATGTTCGAGTAGTTGAAAAACTTTTTTATTCGTTGACACACAAATTTGATTATGTCGTCATCACAATCAAAAAGATTTGTCAAAACTTTCAATCGATAAACTCGTTGGTTCTATCCAAGCACATGGCAAAGAATGAACTGGAATGATAATGCTGGAAACTTAGAGAGAGTCTGGCAAAGCAAATTATCAATTGGTGAAAATCAAGCAAGCAGTAGCCAGAGATAGGATAAAGGAAGTCAAGGTGGCTATGGAGGAAGATACCAAACGGGACGTGATCGATGGAACAACCGAGGGGGATGTGGACATGGTCGACAATTTTTTGAAAAAGAAAATACAAATGAAGGAAATTTGACATATGATCGTGGAAGAGGTTATGGAGACAGAGGTCGAGGCAAATTTTAACAAAGAAGAGATAAATTTCAATTGTAGTGTTATAATTGTAATAAATATGGTCATTTTAGTTACAACTGTAAATCAAATCCTTAGGTGAAGGAAAGAAGTGATTTTACAACAGCAGAAGACAAGAAAGATAACATTGTTATGCTTCTCTCTTTACGAGTAAATGCGCAAAACAACAATGATGCTTAGTATCTTGACACGGGTGTCAGCACGTGTGGATATAAAGAGTTATTTACAGACTTAGACAAGACAGTTCGTGGATAAGTTATGTTCGATGATTCACCAAAAATTCAAGTAAAAGCCAAAGGTAAAATTATGATTTCATTGAAAAATGGAAGCAAGACATGTATTTCTAATGTTTATTATGTGCTTACTTTGAAAAGCAACATCATCAGCCTCGATCAACTCTTAGAAAAGAAGTATGTTATAGTATTAAACAATCACTATCTTACCATCAGAAACAAGAAGGAAGCATTAATAGTGAAGGTGAAGATGACAAAAAATCGTCTTTTCACACGATGTATGAGTGAGTTGATAAAGTGCATGAAATCAACTATTGAAGACGAATTCTGATTGTGGTGAGGTTCCATCATCTTTGATTTACTGGATTAAAGTTATTATAAAAAAATGGTGAGCGGATTGCCAGTAATTGATCAACCGAGACGGTTGTGTGAAGCTTGCATCAAAGGAAAGCAATATAGAGAACTGTTTGAAACTGAAAAATTATAGAGAGCCAAAAGGTCGTTGGAGATTGTGCACGCGGATATAGCTAACCCATTTGATATGCAATCAGCTAGTGGAAACAGGTACTATTTAACTTTTATTGATGATTTTAGTAGAAAATGTTGGGTATATATTTTAAAAGAAAATGCAAAAGCCCTTGATAAGTTTAAAGAGTTCAAAGAAATGACCGAGAAGCAAAGTGGATAGTATTTAAAGATACTAAGATCTGATAAAGGAGGTGAGTATACCTCAAAGTTGTTTGAGAATTTATGTAGAGAACATGGAAATATTCATCAGCTAACAATAAGATATACACCTCAACAAAATGGTGTGACAGAAAGGAAGAACCGCATAATTCTTGATATGGCCAAGAGCATGTTGAAGGAAAAGCACCTACCAAAGAATTTATGGGCTGAAGCTGTTGTATATACGGTTTATCTGCTGAATCGTTGTCCAACAAAAAACGTAAAGTTTATGATACCAAATGAAGCATGGAGTGGAAGTAAACCAGCATTTGGATATCTTAGGATATTTGGGTTATCACATATGCCCATATTCCTGACCAGAAGAGAAAGAAATTGGACGACAAAGGGGAGAAGTGTCTTTATTGGATATGACAATCAAAGTAAAGCTTATAAGTTGTACAACCCCATAACCAAAAAGGTGATCGTATCAAGAGATGTTGAGTTCGATGAAGCTGATTATTGGAAGTGGAGTAGGGAAGAAAAGAATACTCAAGATATGTTCTTTGATGATGAGGATAATGCTGACATGGATAATCAACACCTTGATTCGTTTTTATAGTTTACATACTTTTGTATTACCTCTTTTTTAAGCCTTTATAAGGGGTGTAATGAAAAGGGATTTAGGCGCCTGCCCTACCCCCCGAGTAAGGGCAGGCTCACTTGAACTCAACTCAGATACTGATAACCTACTTTAGCAGCCAAGGGTGCAATTGCTAAATCAGCCCAATTCCCTCTTCATGTATGCTTACCGGATGCCATGGAAGGATCTACTCCTATTTTAGCTTTTGTTCCTTTTATGGCACTTCTCTACTAATAAAACAACTCATAAACCAACAAGCCTATCCGCTGCACCTGCTCTACCCAGGAAATAAAATTAATCCTTGTTCATACGTTGACTTCTCTAACATGAAGTGAGCCACTTCAAATAGGTTCACTGCTTTGGCCCAGAATATGATTAATCCAGCATCAGTTGGTAAGAGTTCCGCTCTTGCAATTGGGTCGTTACGATTACAACAAGATGATGATCAATCTCCTCCACAAAATCCTACACTAACAACACCTGCTTCAACACCGTCAATGTCAAACAGTAGCAACAACAATTCAGGGGAGCACCTATTAAGAGAAGAAATCTAAGTGATCTTTATAATACTACATAACGAATAGATACATTTGATTATTTGTTGTTTTGTTTGATGGCCGCATGTGATCCTGTAACATATGAAGAAGTTGTTGGAAACAAAAAATTGGAAAAAGTTAGGAATGAAGAGATTGGTGCAATCCAAAAAAATGATACATAGGAATTGACCAACCTTCCAAAAGGACATAAAACAATTGGAGTCAAGTGGGTGTACAAGACAAAGACCAACCAAGAAGCAAAAGTGGAGAAATACAAAGCAAGATTAGTTGCAAAAGGTTACAAAAAAATATGGAATTGATTATGATGAAGTATTTGCTCCAATTGCTAGAATTGATACAATTAGACTTCTTATAGCAATTGAAGCACAAAACAATTTGAAGATTTTTCAGATGGATGTGAAGTTTACTTTTCTGAATGGTTACTTAGAAGAAGAAGTTTATATTGAACAACCGCCTGGATTTGTCAAGTAGGGTCAAGAAGACAAAGTCTATCGATTTGTACGGATTGAAGCAAGCTCCGAGGGCTTGGAATACAAGAATTGATGAATACTTTCGAAACAACGATTTTGTAAAAAGTCCATATGAACATACACTCTATACGAAGAAAAATCAATATGGAGATGTCATGATTGTGTGCTTATACGTGGATGACATAATTTTCACTAGAAACAATCCAGGAATGTTTAAAGAGTTCAAGAAAGCTATGACTAGAGAATTTGAGATGGCAGATATTGGTGAAATGTCCTACTTTCTTGGAGTTGAAGTGAAGCACACTAAAGAAGGAATTTTTATTTCTCAAAGAAAGTATGCAGAAGAAATCTTAAAAAGATTCAAAATGAAAGATTGCAAGGCAATAGCCGCGTAAGCTAATGCAAGCATAAAATTGAGAATTGATTCAGACAAAAAATATGTGAATCCGACGTTGTTCAAAAGTTTGGTTGGAAGTTTAAGTTATTTAAATTATACAAGACCAAAAATCATGTACGCAGTCGAACTAGTCAACATATATATGGAGAAACCAAAGCAAGGTCTCTTTGATGCAACAAAAAGAATTTTGAAATATATTAAAGGTACAATCGATCAAGGCTTATTTTATATGCATGTTCAAAATTCGAAGTTAATTGGCTATTCTGATAGTGATTTTGGTGGAGACTTGGATCATGGAAAAAATGCTTCTGGGTATGCTTTTCATATTAGGTTAGCTATATTTTCTTGGTCATCAAAGAAGCAACAAATTGTTGCTCTTTCAACATGTGAAGCCAAATATTTGGCAGCAACAGCATGCTCATGTCAAGCAATGTGGTTGAGGTATATTCTAAATGGGTTAGACCATGAACAAAAAGGTCTGACGACAATATATGTTGACAACAAGTCTGCTATATTACTTGGAAAGAATCCAGTGTCACACAGTCGAAGAAAACATAGCAAACACCACTTTATCGGGGAGCAAGTAAAGAACAAAATTATAGAATTGGCATATTGCCTTAGTAGATATTTTTACAAAGCCATTGAATAACGAAGTGTTCCGCAGACTGAGAGAAATGCTTGGCATGAGAAGTCAAGTTTGAGGGGGAGTGTTAGAAAATACAAACCTCCTTCATTATGGATAATTATGTAATTATGACAAAAGATAATGTTTGGGTTGAATAAAAATATCTAGTGATGATGTAGAAATTTATAGATGAATTTAGAAGCTAGTGGAAGAAACTTGTGGATAAGGATGAGTTAATTAATGTCTCAAAAAAGTGGCCCAATTATATTTGAAATCCTGTGAATAAGGATAAGTTAATTGATGTGTTAAAGAAGTGGCCAAATTGTATTTGAAGTCTTGTGGATAAGGATGAGTTAATTGATGTGTCAAAGAAGTAGCCAAATTGTATTTGAAATTATTTAGCATGTCTATATATATGTGTTCTTGTAATCATTTATATGTATATAAAAAAATAGAGTATTTGAAAAAGAAGTGATTTGAAGGCTGCAGCTCTTTGTGAGAAATAAATATTAAGAGAAAAAGTGCAGTAGCACTTAGAGAAAAATATTTGTATCTTGTGTGTGTCTTTGCACTCATAAACCTTGTTATTAATTCAAATATATATTTTGTGAAAGTTCTTTTATTTGAAGTCTATCGAAGCTTCCAACAGGTAAAGAGTTCGGAAAAGGTTGAGATGGCAAAGGTGGCGTATGTAACAAACAAAAATTTCTCTCTCTAAAAAATGTGCTGGTGAGAGACTTTCTACTGTATCATATTTTAAATTCTCATGCTAATTATAGTTAAATGTGTATGTAACCTGCTTTGAATTGGGTTCTCATTTCATTATTAATTTTCCAGGCGGAGAACAACCCCTTTTATCCTTTACCCCATCCATTGATTGGATTCAAGATACGAACAAAGTTTCAAAGCTTTGTTTGGTGGGGAGAAATAGAATCAACGGGAAAAACTTGTTTTGATATTATCTTGCATCAGGCGACCCAAATTGATTGGTACAGGGGCATACGTGCATAGGTCAAAATTGGTGTTTCTCAAGTCAGTTTAATAGTCGTGGTTAGAAAATCTGTGGAGTTGATTGTTCAAAACACTATTCACAATTATTGTGGTTTTTGACATTTTTCTAGAGCATGTATGATATTATAAACTCTTCTAGGCTTTTAGATGACTGGTTACTTCCACTATATGGTGTCTTAACAACTACTTAGGAACATGGCATACCATTTGCTTGGTTTCTTCCAAAGGGGCTCATTTCTGTGTAAAGTTACTACAGTTTATAAAGTTATGATCACTGGGATTGTTGATTCAGGGTCTACTTGTCTGCTATCCCTTCGTCTGGTTGAATCTTTATCTGCATTTATTCAAGCAACGGCGATCAAAGCTAGGAAAGCACAACGAAGAGAAGAAGACGAAGAAGAAATGAAGTGTACGTCAAGAACTGAGAACTTATGAATTTAGAGTTTGAGAGACCCTATGATACGAGAGGCAGTTTGACTGGGAAAAGACAGTATATGGCATGTTCATGTACTTCTATGCTTCTTTCTTCACACGCAGTTGCCTTGCTTGTTGGACACTATTTATATGTTAATGTATTAAAGTCTAAAACTTGTCATAGTTTTAAGCCTAGTGGCCCATCTTAGGCAAACTTTAAGCTAATGCTGCTCCAAACTTATCTTTGGTCCTAGTCTTGACAATATTTGCGTTTGCTAGCACATTTATGAATTATAACTTTGTTTTGGTGTCTTCTATGTTAAGAGGCTGATTCTCAGGTGTGCAACTCTCTCCAGGTTCTTATTGTCACTTTACGTTGATTGGGTGAGAGCTGAAGTGAAGCCGTTGAGTCATATGCAGTTTTGCCCATTGCAATTAGATGCTAAATGTTGGTGTTAAGGCCAGACAAGATGGCCTTTTTCTTTCTTTATCTTCCTTGTTAAGAGATTAGCTGTAGTCTGTCTCCCTTGTTAAGAGATTAGCTCTGGTCTGTCTCTTATGCCGTCAGCCGCAGAAGCTTTTAGGTTACAGAAACAAAGTGGAAAAGTCTCTCACGAACCAAAAACCTTCTTGCTTATTAAATTGTACTAAAACAGACACTTTATAAGTTGTACGGATGTTTTTATAGATGTTATAAAGGATGTTTTTAACAAAAGAGTCACACATAAGGAGATGCAAACGGTAGCAATACTAGGAGGTTCCTATAATGCAAAACGTCACTTAGAAAGATGCTATTTAACCGTTCCAAAGGTCATTTTCCAAAAGCTACTAGTTGCGGTGTCGTATACTGGTTATCAAATCTTCTAGGACCTTTATCTGGCTAAGCCTCATCTTCTTGCTAGATCGATAGAGTAGATTCTATTCAAGTTGTGAATAAGAATGTGCTCTCATGTTCTGTTGATGATTGCATAGAATAGGGTCTCCTCTTTCCTAACTCCTGGCATTCACCGTGTTGCATAATGCCATTTCGGAGATGATCCAGTCCGCATCCCTTCTTCTCTTGTTTTTACAGTACCATATCTCCTCACAACAGTGAGTTAGCCATGTTATAACCCGCAATTACGTGATCAAACCTAAGATGAGTTTAGAGTAGCGACATTCAAAATAAAGTTTTGCTCACATAGGACATATATTTTAGATGTTCATGTATTTACAAGGCCTATCCTTGGTGTTAAGCTTGCCCTTGATGAGAAGCCAAGTTATTGTTGAGAAATCGGCTTAAGATCCGATCTCAACTGCAACAGAATAATCACAAAATTTTTTCGTAACTTTTGATTTTTCGAAAATCAAGGTTTATTTAATTCTATAAAATGATTAACACAAATCATAATAAAGCAAAAACTTAATTTGTCCCTTATTCCGAAACTTGATCTTTATCTTGTTGTATCCTTCAAATCGTTTTCGAAACTAATCCGTCTTAACCACCATAACCACACAAGTATCCGGCCTCTAACAGTATCTACAGAACATGTTGAAAGAACTCTGTAACTCTTACAGAGAGGGTTAAGCATGAAGTGCTAGCACTATAGAGCTTAAGCCTACTTATAGTAAGCTTTAAATGTTTTAATAATTTAATTGAAATTAAATTCTAATTTCAATTAAACTTTAATTAAAATTACAAATAATTCTAATTAAATACCAATATGCCCATATAAGATTCAATATTTCATATTGATCCTTATTTATTAAAGATATGAGGATTCTGAGGGGCCGTAACTACCAGCTTAAACTTTTAATTAAGTGGTATCAGAGCCTACCATTTACCCCTCGGTCGCATGTTCGAACCACCGAGAGGGTTGGCTTGGGGAAACCATAAGGGCATGCGAAGCGTGGTGAGATATGGGGATTCTGAGGGGCCGTAACTACCAGCTTAAGCTTTTAGTTAATACTCATATTTAATCATAAAATTTCTTAAACTTTATAATCGAGTCCAACTTGATTAAATTAACTTTTTCCCAAATATGTTGACAATGATTATAAATCTAATTTTAATTCATAATTAAAATTAGATAAATTAAAACTCCTTTTAATTCATCTTTAATTCTCCAATTAAACAATTTATAATCATAGATCAAGACTGATGTCTAGTAACGCATCATGACCACCCAAATATTTATGAATGTCAAAGTAGTTTTGACTAACCTTTCCGTGCATATTTTTTTCGTATAATTCAATCATTTTATTATACAAGGTCCCACTTAGACATAGAGCTTGAAATTAATATCTACTCTATTTTGAATCTAATCATATTAACTCTCCGCCATTAGCTATTAATCAATTAATGACATTTGTAAACTATTTACAAAACATCACTTTACCTTGGCCAAGGATTTCTTAAATTAATATTAATAAAGAACAACGAAACATTCTCACTAATTACTTTATGGTGATGAATCATATCTTGATCATTCAAGTATCTCTACATAATTCATGCTATACCTAATGACTACCGATTAAATGATATATGATTAAATAGATTATAAATAGTATCAAAACATAACAATCCCCATATAATATAACTTTGATGAGCTCAAGTTAATGTATCACTTATACAATCATCACAGTGAGAATTTCATAGACATACAAGTAATGTTCCAAGTGGATTTCTTATATCGAATCTGTTCAGTGAACTTGTTCTCTAGCAAGCACTCACACGTTTGTTTAAGTATATCTATACTTTAGCCTATGAGATTGATTACTTCATTTATAAGGAAAAACAGAACGTGTGTTAGTCTTTTTACATTTTATTAATTTCCAATTTCAATAGAATAATGACTAGGAACCTTTAGGAATAATACATAAATGTAATATAAATCTCATAATTATAATCTCATTATAATTTCATTTGCAATGTACAATTATGTCATAGATTTTATCATATACGTCTAAACACGTACAAGATAAAGAATGTCTTTAAATAATTTGTTACTAAAATATAACCAAAGCGATTGGTTATAGGATATAAATCAACAATCTCCCACTTACATTAAGCCAATCGTTTAAGTATCTAATATCATATCACCATATGATGATTATTCTACTACTAGGATAGTGGCTTAATGAGATAATTCTACAAGATTCTCTATAGTGAGCATTTGATTAAATCTTACAACTCTCATCTTAATTATCACCATAATCAAGAAAATTTGCCTAAACACATTCTTAGATCTTTGATGGGACATTAGCCTTATGCATGCCCAGTGGCTCTAATGTTCTACATTACATTTCTGTCTTGAACAATGCAAAGAAACTATATTAAGTTCCCTAATATAGTTTTGCTTCTTCTGACT
The DNA here is from genome assembly GCA_026546835.1 of Erythroxylum foetidum. NCBI lineage: Eukaryota > Viridiplantae > Streptophyta > Magnoliopsida > Malpighiales > Erythroxylaceae > Erythroxylum > Erythroxylum foetidum. The sequence continues at coordinate 35,625,360 of JANZLF010000008.1, read as the reverse complement.
TTTGCTTCTTTTTCCTTTTACTTCTTTTGTGTTTTGCGTCGTCTATCTTTTGCTTCTTCTGCCTTTTGCTTCTTCTGTGTTTTGCTTCTTCTGCCTTTTGATTCTTCTGTATTTTGCTCCTTCTATATTTTGCTCCTTCTGTGTTTTGCTTCTTATGCCTTTTGCTTCTTCTGTTTTTTCTTTTTCCGCCTTTTGCTTCTTTTGTATTTTGCTTCTTCTGCCTTTTTTTTTCTGACCTATCTTCTGGTCAATTTTTGAAGGGTCAAAAATTGACCAGAAGATAGGTCAGACGAAAAAGGCAGAAGAAGCAAAACACAGAAGAAGTAAAAGGCAGAAAAAGAAAAACACAATATCTTGAAGTCCTCTTTCGAACCATATAAAGAACATCTTAATCTGATATCTTTAGGGAAAGTTATAGCAATTTTCTCAATTCTTCTGTCTTTTTCCATTAGTTTGCTTTTCGTCTATACCTACTTTCTAGCCCTTTTTGGCCCTTCAAATGATAAAAATCTGACCTTAAGGTCTTCTTCAAAGGTGTAGATCTCAAAGTTATCTTTGACATCATCCTAAGATGATCTTAATCCAACATCTCCAGTGAAAGTTATGCCATTTGTCCCACGACAAGTTTGATATGATTGAGGATCAAATCTTGTTTGATTCTTTCGGCCATAATTTTGCTATCCGACCTCTTAATGAAGTGATTCTTGAACCCTTAGATTCCTAACACTTTTCTTTTTACATCTCCATGAAAGGTATAGATTTTGGTATTGATGTGAAAAATATATATTAAATCAAGTAATGGTATCGATTGGAAGAGTAGGAATTGGATATTTTATTAAATATGCTTCAGCATTTTGATGATTTCTGGATCAGTAGAGCTTCAAATAAGATGATTCTTGTTTCAAGATAAACTAGAGACATGGAGCTACAAATGGTATGAAGAAGTTGAAATCTACTTCAGTTTCTAAGATGCTTAAATTTCGAATAGAAGTTATGTATAGTATACTAATTTGGATAAGAGTAGTCCAAAAATGTTTGAAGTGTATCTTTCGAATCACTGAACCAAATGGATTGATTTTGGTGTCATTGGAAACTTAAGACAAGGGAGAACACTTTTCTA
>JANZLF010000008.1:35598416-35611954 GCA_026546835.1 Erythroxylum foetidum | reverse complement strand
TTATCTTGTTCTTGGTTTTATTATCCTTATACCATATCATGTATGGATTAGCATGTTGATTTGGATATATTGCTTCCACTGCAAGATGATTTCTTAAAAAGTTTTGAAATCTATCGTTTCTCCAAACTAAGCATGCTTTCTTTTTTCCGATCCAACAATTTTGAACTTTATTTCAAAGTTTTCATAATGCCAAAAAAAATTTATTTATGTTTTTTGTATATACTTTCTCAAAATCCCTACCTAGTAGGTCCATATATGTTAGTTTGGGTGGTTTTTAGGTTATGTTTTGTGTATATTATTATTTATGTACATGTTATGAATATTGATAAACCGATAAGATTACAAAGAGAACAAAAAATGCATCAATTTGCTATCTCATTATAAAGGCACCTATATCATTGGTGAAATTAGGATCACTGTGTTGTATACAAAAGATATAAATACATAACTAATGAACAAGTGTATTACATTAAATACAAAATTTTCATTTTTGTAGGCCCTATTTTGTGTTGAAGAGCGTCGATAATCATCCAACCTCGTCCTTTTTCTTTATATTCTACAATTGTTTGTCGGTCCAGGTAAGTCTTTTAACTATTGTCTATCATATGCTATACTTTAATAGCATAAGTATTTATGTTTGAGTTTTAAGTGAATGCAAAGGAGGTCTTGGTTTTGTATTGTTGTTTGGAATATTCTTAGAATCATTGATGAGTAGATATATTGAATAACATAAGTATTCACTGCATATGGAATGAGTTCAATCTATTATGGGCGATCGTTTGCATAATAAACCCTTAGAATGGTATATAGGTTGGAAACCCATGATGCAACTCCCAATATCGGTCAAATATTCCATAAGCCTAGGAGTCACAACAAGAACTTATTTTCTCAATTCATGTAGTGTAACAATGTCACGTACTATAGTGGTTATTTGAATTTAAACTTTGAAAATGTACTTGTAGTGAATAATCATTATGTAGTAACATTAGAAATTCAAGTATAATTATGGATGATCCTTTGCGTAATAAACCCTAAGATGGTATATAGGTTGGAAACCCTTGATGCAGGTCCTATGAAGCTTATCAATGAAATATTTCACAAGCCTAAGAGTCACAGCAATAACTTGCTTTCTCAATCCAGGTGGTGTAACTATCCCACATACCATAGTGTTTGTTTGAATTCAAACTTAGTTTATGAACTTGTAGTGATTAATTATTATGTAGTAACATTAGAAATTTAAGTTTAATTATGGATGATCCTTTGCATAATAAACCCCTAGGACGGTATATAGGCTGAAAACTCGTGATGCAACTCCTATGAGACTTATCGGTGAAATATTCCACGAACCTAAGAGTCACAATGAGAACTTGTTTTCTTAATTCATATGCTGTAACAATGGATCGTATCATAGTGTTTTTTGAATTCAAACTTAGGTTATGAACTTGTAGTGATTAATCATTATGTTATATAGAACGAGGATTGCATGTAGTAATTTGTTTATTTACTTTTAACTTTGTAGTTAGATGGAAAAAAGTTGGATGTCTCATCAGAAACGGTCCACTAAATACTTAGAAGGAGTTAAAAGTTTCATGTATTTTGTAAAAGATCAAATGGTTGAATGTTGTATTCACTATCCATACATAGATTGCTTAAATGTGAACATTCAAATTCAAGATGTGGTATATAATCACTTGCTAATCCGAGTCATAGATAAATTATATACTCCATGGCTTTATCATAGTGAAAGTACATAAGTAAGTTGTAGTAAAAGTGTTGGTACAAGTGTTGATAGTAACAATAATAATGTAAAATATTGTGATATTAATGATAGGATTAGCGAGATGTTGAGAATTATATGGAGATTATGAATGAAACTGGTTTTCCTAACATAATTTCTAGTATTACAGAAGATAATTTTGGGAAGTTATTGAAAGTTTCTCAATAAGAATTATATCTAAGGTGCCTAAAATTCTCACAGCTATGTTTTGTTGTCAAGTTATTGCATTTGAAGGTCTATAATAAATGAAGTAACAAGTCTTTTGAAATGTTAATTGACATGCTCAATGATGCATAACTTGTTGGACATAAATTGGCCAAATCTTAATATGATGCAAAATGATTATTAAGGGACACACACACACACACACACACACACACACACACACACACACACACACACACACACACACATATATATATATATATTGGAAGGATAGTAAAGATCTTGAGGAGAGTCCCATTCATGGTACATCAAGGTGGCGAGTGGATGATGGAAAAGGGAAAAAGAAACTGCATAAAAGCCCATTTGCAGTTGTCCAGTGATAATGTGGTTTACCAGCTATCATATTTAGGTGAAATTACACTTGACAAACACCCAAATAATAGAAAGCGGAAGCAAAGTGTTGTTAAACTCAATTGGAATTAAAAAAAAGCATATTTTTCAATTTATTGTATTAGAAGGAATTTTTATTGAGATATAATCTTGATGTGATAAACATTGAAAAAAATATTTGTAAGAATATTTTAGGAACTGAGATGGGAATTGATGGAAATTCGAAAGACACAATTAAGGCTAGATTAGACTTGGAAGACGTGAAATATAAGAAAAGATTTGCGTTTGAGAAGAAGAGATGACGAAAGGCACAATTAAGACTAGATTAGACTTGGAAGACGTGAAATATAAGAAAAGATTTATGTTTGAGAAGAAGAGATGATGGGTCATACATTATTTCACCTGCTTATTACTAATGTCAAAAAATGATAAGCAAACTTTTTGTCAATTTCTTAAATCAGTCAAGTTTTCTTATGGGTATACATCTAATATAGCTCATTGTGTGAATGTTAAAGAGGGAAAAGTATCAGAGTTGAAAAGACATAATTGCATATGCTTCTGTAACAATTACTTCCTGTTGGAATACCTGGGTGTTTACCGAAGGATGCGTTCATAACTTTGGGTCAATTGTGTGAGTTTTTTAAGTAATTATGTTACAAGACACTTCAACATAAAGAGCTTGAGAAAATGGAAAAAGACATAGCTTTGATTCTATGTAAGCTTGAACTAGTATTTCCCCATAATTTTTTGATGTTATGGTGCATTTGGTAATTCACTTACTATAAGAAGCAAAACTTTATGGACCAGTTCAATTTTAATGGATGTTCCCCAATGTAAGGTAATTTATATTAACTTCTTTTTTTTAAAACGTTATTAGTTAGTAAAAATTGCTAATTTTTTATATTTTGTTTAGGTTTTATGCTCTCTTAAGTGTTATATATGTAATAGAACTCGACCTGAAGGGCCTATTGCAAAAGCTTATATAGCGAATGAATGCTTGACATTTTGTTCGATGTACTTAAATGATGTCGAGACAAGATTTAATTGACAAAAGCATAACTTTTATTTTGATCAAGATGGTGACTTATTTCTTTTCTCCCAAAAAGTAAGGTCACTTGCTTTCGAAAAATATGTGTAGTTAACTAAAGACAAATTTGAAATTGGCCATTGGTATATTTTGAATAATTGCAAGGAAGCTAATATATATGGAGTATGTATATTACTTTTTATTCAGAATTTCATATTTAAATTTTTTAATTCAATATATATTCCCTGATCTCTACTTACTTTTTTAAAGAGAGAGCACAAAGATTTGATTCAAAGCAAAGGGAGTGTTAATGTTAAAGAAAGACATAAGATGAAGTTCCCATCATATTTTAGACTCGAGTAAGTTATATATTGATGGAATATTATGAATTTATAACAATTTGTATGTTAGATTAACTTCTAATTATATTTTTTCCTACAAATTGTACGATTACATAACCATAACATGCAATAGGCGACAACATTTTTTTTGACATATGGGTCTCATATGTGTGGGGAAAAATATACAGGTTGTATTGTTAATGGAGTTAATTTCACATACAAGATCGAGACAGTTGACTTAGAAGCCAAAATTGTGGGGTTGTTGTTAAGGGATGTCATGACAACAATTTTATTGACTTCTACGGTGTCATCTCTGATATAATAGATTTGCATTACATCAAGGATTTAAAAAAAAGGTTGTTCTATTTAAGTGTAAATGGTTTAATCTTGGTGACATAAAAGTTAATGGTAATATTAATAGCATAAATGTTAGTAAGACATGGTATGATAGTTACCCTTTTATCCTTGCAAGTCAAGTGAAGCAAGTATTCTACCACAACAACTTTGTATTGGGTAGCAATTGGAAGGTTGTTCAAAATTTAACACCGAAATCTCTTCTGTTTTTGTGAAAGGGATAATAGTCTAATGAGTGAGGATGGTGATGGAGCATATCAATAGATTGAATTGGAGTTGAATGATGAAGCCATTCAAATAGAAGATGTTGATTTATCATCATTCTATAGGAGAGATGTTGATCCCAATATAGTACAAGTGGATAAAGTATAAGCTAATTTTATTGTACAAATAGATGAAGACCATATTGAGGATGAATTATATGACAATAATGATACTTTGGTTGAATATAATAGTGATCAAGAGTCGAATCATAATGTCATTTATGATGACAACTTTTAAGATCTTGATTATGATGATTGAAGGTTAAAAAAAGTGTTGTTTATATTATTTGAAATCTAATGTTGATGATTGAGTTATATCAATGCGTATTGTTGATGTTTTCTTGATATCTACATATAAAAAATAATGCTGAAATAAGCAAACATAAACTACCCTTTTGACATAAACATGTCTAGAAACTTTGGCCTCATTAAATTTAGTTAATACTAAAATAAATAGAGACAAACTATATCGATGCGAATTGTTGATGTTTGACTTATGTTTATGCGAATTGTTGATGTTTCAGTTATGTTAATGCAAAATGTTGGTGTTTGGGTTATGTTTATGTAAATTTTATTGTTTGAGTTATGTTTATGTAGAATGTTGATGTTTAAGATATGTTTATGCATATTGTTGATGTTTGACTTATGTTTACGTGAAATGTTAATGTTTGATTTATGTTTATCCAAAATGTTGTTGTTTGAGTTATGTTTGAACGAATTGTTGATGTTTGAGTTTTGTTTATGAGTATTGTTGATATTTGAGTTACATGAACGCATAATGTTAATGTTTGAGCTACATTTATGCAGAATGTTGATGTTTCACTTATGTTTATGCAGATTGTTAATGTTTGAGTTACGCTTATACATATTTATGATGTTTGACTTATGTTTATACGTAATGTTGATATTTGAGTTATAGATATCCAATATAATGGCACCTGGTAGAAACAAAGGAAAGAAGATGGCAACTATCGAAATTGTTCCTCCTCAACAACAACCAAATCAATCCAACCTTAGCCAACAACAATAATCGACTTCATCCATCAATGAAGTCAGTCAGCAACAACCTCCATATGCATCAAGTAGTGAAGGGATCTTCAAGTCTGCTAATTTTTACCACCTATAATTAGACTTATGCTCAAATATATATTTACATGTTTAATGCGTTTTTTCTTATCATTTATTTTTTGTCAAGTTCTAATACCACCATCAAAAAAAGAGGGAGAGATATCACTCAATGTTTAAGTTGCAACACATGAATGTTGCAATGAAAAGCAAGCTGTTTGTACATATTGATATCTCACAAGGTTATTTTGTTGACAAGATCTAATTGGCAAAATTGTCTAGTGAGTTAAGGGTTACTGCCAAGACTAAATTGCCTAGCATAACAAGTAGTTGAAGGAAGACAACTTGTTACATAACGCTTTAGACAAAGTTTCAGTAATTTTTCAATTTATTAATTTCATGCATTTTTATTTTACTTATTTAAAGATTAATTTTGCTTTTACTTGTTTTTCATATATGAAAGCTCAATATAATCGATATCAACATCCCAGAAGTTTCAAGCGGTGTGACTTCACTGTTGAAACAAAGGGCCAAGGATCATCATTATCGACTATATCAATACTACAAATCTTTTTCGTTTGATGAGGAGGCAAGGAGACATGTTCTCGAACGGATGTCTCCAAACAATTGGAGTCAAATGTGTGATTATTGAGCCTTTGCCAACGTTAAGGTTTATCTTCTTTCCTTTCACATTTGCTTTCATTAATCTTGTTACACAATTAAATGAATATTTCTTTTCCTTATTTAGGAAAAATGTGAGAAAGTCAAGGTTAATAGAGGAAAAATGAAAAATCCCCATAACTAACGCTTCAAATCATTTGTTGTCATATGAAATGAATATGTAATTTCTTTGATTAGATGTTATAATTATATTAGTAAATACAATATTATTTATTGTGTTTTTAATTCTTTTTTTTATAAAAATAGAGTGAGAAGGAACTACATGAACAAAAGTGAGATAGGATCACACTATATAAACTCAATCGTTATAAGGAAAGTCAAGGATGGATGTCAGAAGAAACATCAAAATAATTAAGTGAGTATACAAATTTGTTTAAATTTTAAGTTTATTTATTTATGTAGTACTAACTAATAATATTTGAATTGAAAATTAAATTAGTTTTTTAAATTTTAGAATAAGATGTAGGAGTTATTGCAAAGATCATTGTTTGACCGAAATGAACCTAATAGAGATAAGATTTGCAATAATGTGCTTGCTCTTGAGTATGACCCTAAGTCAATTGCTTCATCCTCATCAAGACCGGCATATGTTGATCGTCTTAAAGAGGAGAACCAATCGCTAGAGGCTGAATTAGAATATAGTGAACAAAAGTTAGAACTTAATGAATAAAAGTTGAGTAAATTTGAAAAGACGGTCAAATAAATTCTTGGCCCTAATTATGTAAGTAGTAGTGACGATGAAAATAATTCTTAATTTATACATAACTATTTTTGTAAACGTTTGTAACTAAAATTTAATGATATTTTATTGTTTATATAAAATGCTTCTAATTTCTAATTATTATTAATTATACTTTTGTATAATAAATTATAAAATAAAAAATCTAAATATTACATACAATAACATGGATTAAAAATGTTACCAATAATTATAATTAACATGATAAAATTTTTAGTAATAATGTTTATTAAAAATTAAAAAACGAGGCTAAAAAGATTTGTCTACGTTTTTTAAATGGTCGTCAAAACTTGTAACCATGTTTTGAAAAACGTGGCCAATAACTATAGCTATGTGTAGCAGCCAAAATTTTTTTGCTTCAAATAACATATCGTCGACAATAATTTTAGGCAATGATTCGAAATTCGTTAGTAAATATTATTACCAACATTTACAGTGACATAGCTAATAACCTTTATCCACAAAAACTAAGCATACCAAAATATTATTGGCGACAATTTGTAGTATCATCGCATATCTTTTTCGTTACTTATTCAGATTGTAGCAAAAAAAATTTGACGACAATTTGGTTAAAACGTCGCCTATAGTATTTTGCCACAAATTGGATGAAGATTTCATTGCTAAAAGCCTCTTCTCTTGTAGTGCCTTAAGACTTGGATTATGAAAACGTCGGATGATCTTTGGTAAAATTATATATGATTTACTCAGTACTTAGATTAGATAAGGCCAAAACGTATCTTCATAAATCTTAAGATGATTATTGAGGAATGATTTCTAAGTATGCAGAAACATCCGGGCCAGAGGCCTAAAGGTGCGGCGCTGGTCGCATGAGTGAACTTACCAGCGGATCCTAGTGCTTCAAATCTGACCTTTTTACGTATTTGATTGGGCCTCCAATCTAAAGACCAATAAACAACCTATTTGTCCTTTATCATTGACAAGTTCTAAACTTTCCACGTAATATGATGAATGTAATATGATGATGAAGTTTGACAGGTGGGTGAAGTGACTCAGTTATCACGATAAATTGAATTAGGATTAACGAAATCCATATATAATTGGGTTGACCATACATTAACCTAAAATTTTGAAGTAATAGTTCATGACCATATGTTTGTATATAAATTACTTTTTTAATATGTTCACATTAGACTAGATTCGTATTAACTTATAATCAATAATATTATAAAATCATTTGGGCTATTCTATGAATTACTATTTATTTTATCTAAATTTATGAATTTCTATTCACTTATTAGTTTATTATAAATTGTGGAAAGATTTGAGGTCAAGTATAAAATACTAAATAAATGTTCAACTCATGATCTATGATATAATTCAAGTGATTAAATATTTCAATGCAATCAATCATCATCACTGTATGCAACCAATTTGAAGATCCTTACGTCATTGATTGGTGTCTTCTATTTTTAACTTTTACTATTATGAATCTATTATCTATAACTAAGGCAAGTATATCTACGATTAGTAAGTAATACAATGATAAGTTTGGGACAATCCCTAGCATAAGAGTAGACCTATAAAATTTTAAAACTTATAACTAGTTAATTAAATACATTTATTTATTTATAATCTATCCTAACAGAAAACACAGTCTCATAGAAACACATAAAACTTAAAGCATGAAAGTTGTAAATCTCTCTATCATCTTTTACATGGATATTTAAGTCATCTGAATTAGAGTCAAACGAGGAAGTTATAACCAATTTATAAACTAATATTGAAGTTGTCTTACAAATATTTTTGGAGAGGAACATGGGCTTTGATATATCCATGCCCTAGAACATAGGTTTTTCTGTTTCTTTTCTAGAAAGCATAAGATATAAGGCATGATCGTATCTCAATCTGTATCACTCTTAAATTTTTCTCAATGCCATACAATATCTCTTTATGTCATGTCTTCTTCGACATCTGACCATTAAAGGACATAGGTTAGTATAAGACTCATGTTCATCTAAGAATTGTATGTTTCTTCATGTTTTCATTTGGAATTTTCTTAAATTCTAGATCATCTTCAAAAATTACCTAAAACATAATGAAAATTAATTAAAACAAAGTAATTTATATAGAAAAACTTATCGAAATAGATGAGACATTCATAATCAATTTATGCAGCAATATCAAGGTTGTCTTGCAAATCTTTTTTGAGAGGGACACAAGCTCTGACACGTCTGTGCCTTAGACTGTGTTCTTTTCTAGAAAGAACATAGTCTAAGGTACGATCGTGTTTCAAATTGTATCATTCTTTAGATCTTCTCAATGTCATATGGTCTCTCTATAGGTTGTGTCTTCTTGTGCATCTGATCATTGAAGGGCATGGGTTAGCACATAACCCATATCTTCATATAAGAAATATGTTTTCTTCATATTTTTCACTTTAAAATTTCTCTAATTGTTAATAAAACACATCTGAAAGTAATATCTTTAATAATTATCTAAAATATAATAAAATCAATTAAATTGATATAATTTATGTAGAAAATATAACAAAACATCTAGTGAAATACATATAGGTTTTACTAGACATTGTGTACTGTTGTAATGCATTATAAGTCTCAAACATCTTCCTCCTACTTTGTGCACCAAAAAAACTCTTTAAGATGCATAATCATAGTATAGGAATTCATGTTCCTATATAGCATTTCAACTTTAAGAGTCAAACTAGTTAACATCACACATGTAGCTTATTCACTGTCACCTATATGAAGTTGATATGTCTCCCAAACTTTATTATTTGCATTCGCCTTAGGCTCAAATGGTATTGTAGAATTAAGAACATACAACTTATTTTCTTTCTTAAGAGCAATTCTTAAGTTGCAAAAATAGTCCAAGAAATAAGATTCAATAACTTCATCAGCATCCAAATGCTTTTTAAAAACAAATTGTTACTCATATTATGTAACAACTAAAAACATAAAGAGTAACTCTTAGTTCATGCCACAGAAATCAAATAAATGAATAGTTATATATATATATATATTGTTACGTTGATAAGTTAAAAAATTAATAACTCTCTTTACTAATTCAAGAAGCTAAAAAATAATTTTCAACTAAGTTAGGATCTTATTTAATTTAATTAATCTTCGATTTACTTAGCAAAATAATCCAACTAAGTAGGGCCTATTATTCTAAGAAAAACATATTCAAGTTCTTAGGCCTTGGGTTTGCTTAAAAGCTTTTTATTACTAGAATTGTCGACATGTTTAAAATTGAAAAAAAGGGTTCCTCAAGAAAGAACTTGTTTTGTTCTACTGTGAATTTTTATAAAGATAACAAAAAAGCTCTAAGAAGAATTAGAACAATAAGAGAAGGCTTTTACTAAAGTATAAAATCTAAATGATAGTGTTAAGAAGAACAACAACAAGCATGCATGCTTTTATTGTAGAATCAATAGGTAATAGAAGAGGAATTAAATAGTTCTTCCATCCTAAAAAATAAAAAGCTTAAGGAAGCATCTTCTTTATGTAAGGCTATAATTGAAATCAATCTTTCTAATTTTGTTCCATTATTTTGGGTATTAGATATTGGATGTGACTCTCACATTTATAATGAGGCGTATATGTTAACAAGGACAATATCAATAAGGGAAGGTGGGTTAGATTTGCAAGTTAGAAATGGAGCAACAGTTGCCGACTTAGTTATAAGAACATGTAATTTAGCATTTCCTTTTATCTTAGTGCTAGAATAAAAAAAAGTATTATATTCAACTCATTACTAGAAAACATTATTTTCATTTATTATTTACAATTGAATATATTTGCCTCTCTTATTAAGAATAATGTTTTCCTTTTATGAAGATAATATTTATTATAGATTTGGATTACTTATAAATATTTTGTATAAATTAAATCATGAAAGGACAATCCTTAATAAAAATGACCGGAAAATAAATTTAAATAACCAAAACATTCAAATCTTGTGTCTACTTGCATTTTATTTATATGGCCTTGTGTCAATAAGTTACTAAAACATATGTATTCAAATGTATATGACCTTATTCTATTAGAGTTAAAGGTAGGTACTTATATTACACTACATTTATTAAATGGCCATTCTAGATATAATTATGTAAATTTAATGAAATATAAGTTTGAATCATTTGAAAAGATCAAAGAATTTAAACTTGAGCTTGAGAAACAAATTCATAAAAATAACAATATATTTATATCTAATCGACATGGTGAATACTTAGACCATTATTTTCTTAGTTACTTAAAAGAATATGAAATTCTCTCTTAATGAACTCAATCTAGAACTCTGTAAATAACAAATTATATGTTGTTACTTTTATACTTGATTTAGTTTTAAATTGTCACTTTTTAACAATAAATTTATAGAATCCAAGCAATGCACCTATCATTTTATAGTTATGTGGTAATAGGTAGAGTATCATTCTTGTAAAAATATAGTAAGTACTAAGTTTATCTCTCCTACTATTATCTAGTTAAAAATTAATAGTTGAAGTGATTGATCGTAATCCTCAAATTATACTAAAGGTGTGCTTTTCTATAATTTGCTTTCTCTCTCAATGCTTTACTAGCATTCTTCCTAGTTTTGTTTTCTTAGTTGTTCTTCTTGCTTTTCCTCATTTGTGCCCTCTAATCCTCCATTCCTACTCTTCTAAAAACCTAACATTACCTTAAAACCACTTGATTTGGTCCTATATCAAAAGCTATTTATGAATTTTTTTTCCTTCTTTTTCCTGTACCTGTCTTTTTTAGTTATCTATTTTTAATTAAGATTCCTTAGACAGGACTTTTCTCGCTTACCTCCTGAAGGGAATTCCCTATATAGGGTCTTCCTGAAACCCTACTTGGCCTCAAGTTTACCTTTCTTTGAGAGGAGTAGAGCTAGAAAAGCCCCATTCTAGTAGTTAAATTATGTTAAACTTGGCAAGGTTAGAGGTAAGTTCGCTCCTAATTTAGATGAAAGCTTGCTAGTGCTCAACCCTTCAAATATCAAAGAAAAAATAATCACAGAAGTTGAAGCTCATCCAAACATTGGAATAGTCTAATAGAGGCTAAACTAGAGAAAGGGAAGGGTAAACTTACTTATACTCATATACTAGATGTGAAGGAGTTATCCCTTCTCTTATGAAAATCCTAAAAGTTGGAACAGTAGCATGGTCTTCCTCTTTGGTGTGGTATTTTTTGGACAATTCACCAACTTTTTCATAAATGTAAGCTTAGTCAACATCTAAATGGGCCAAAATAGGTATGGAGAACCCTATTACCTTAGGACAATTACTTTATCTTTAAGTTCTTTGAAGATTCTAACCTCATAAACATTATGGAATAAATACCTTGGCAAGTAGCAGGAAGGCTTCTACTTCTCTAAAAATAATACCATAGAATGACCTTGAATAGAAGCAAAATTTAGATAATCCAAGTTTGGATTAACTTTCAAAATTGTCCATTAGAATATTGAACATTGGAAGGCTTAAGTTTCTTGAATATTACTTTAGGTAAACCTTAATGCCTAAACACATAAATAGTTAGACTAAATCGACTTGGCTATATATGGGTGTGTATAAAGATCAATAGGGAAATTGACTTGTTTGATTCTCTTCTCATCAAAAGACTCTCTAAGGAAGTTGAGTTAATTGACCATGTGATCCAACTTATCTACATCTGGAAACCTAGTATCTAAGATAAAAGGTTGAAACTTATAAGAAATATTTTCAAAATAGACACATAAATAAAACTCATGGCAAACCAATCAGATTCTCAAACAAAAAATTCAAATAAGGAGAACAATACCTCATACTTAACTTGCTCCATTTCATTACTTTGCATTATGAAGTAGTCAATGGTATCATGATTATCCTGACCATATAGCTCACGTCTTTGTTGAATGGACTTAACAGGGGCTGAAGAGGAAGCTTTCATATTGTTCAGTTATCATGTTAAGCTGTCAATTTTTTCTTACATCTCTATCATTTGATCAACAACTATAGCTCCATTATACTCTTGGATAGTTATGTGTTGTCTACTTTGGCCATTCATTCACAGATAGTTGTTACTGGCCATTTCTTCGTCTACTTCGTCAACAACCTATCATTTAAGCAATCCTCCCCCGATGTTGCATTTATGGTTCCTCTTGTGGGTGGATTGACTCCATTATAAAGGTTTACAAAAGAAATTCTTTTGGTAAGCTATAGTGTGGACACCTCCTTTGCAAATCTTTATATATCTCTCACACCTCACAAAGCGATTCCTCATCACTCTATTGGAAGCTTGTGATTTCTTTTATCATCTTTGTAGTTTTAGTGAGGGGAAAATACTTGCCTAAGAATGCATTTATCAATTGCTCCCACGTTGTGATATTTGAGGGACTGATAGAATGATACCAAGCTTTGGCTCTATCCTTTAGTGTAAAGGGAAAAAACTTCATCCTAACAAGATCTTCTGACATCCCATTATATCAAAACGTATCATATATTTTGAGAAAGTTCACTAGTGCATTTGGATCCTCATTGGTTCTTCCATAAAATTGCAACATGTTCAGTAAGGCTGACTTCATTTCGAATGAAGGTGCTTAAAAAGGCGGTCTATTAACACCTTGATTGATCACATTAAATCTCGGTCTCATGAAATCCATGAGGGTCTGCAGTTAGTTCCCTTGGTTTGCTCTTTGCTGAAACTATTGATGAAATTCTTCAGCCATTAGTTCTTTAATTTCTTCTTCTTGGCATTTGGCTCTTCAAATGGCTCGT
>JANZLF010000008.1:35587766-35598316 GCA_026546835.1 Erythroxylum foetidum | reverse complement strand
GCCCGCGACCGCTACAATAGAGCCCGACCTCTACCGCCATCACTCCAGGTATTGTCCTCTTTGGTCAAGGATGAGCCACGACTCGAACCCAATACCTCAAGATTTTGTTGCATTTAAGTGCACGTCTCTTATCATTGAGTCAATCGGTCGCGGGCCTCTTGAGGTGCGCGAGAAACCCACCATGTACGCAAAGTCCGGGTCGCAGCACCCTATTTAACCTTTTCTATTTAAGTCTTGGTCCACTCACAAGCTGACTCTCATGAGACCTCCACAAGTAAATTTAAATTAGATACAAACATCAAAATGAATAAATTCATATTAAGATTAATCATTAACAAAAATACATCATCTTTCATAAATAAAATCGAAACAATCCGCATAAAGACAATACTAAGGCTTCTATCTTATCTAGACATATGAAATAATTAACTACTCATCATTTTTAAACTAAAAAGAGAAATAAGAGAAATGAAAAAAATAGGAGGAGTTATAGAGTTAACCTCAATATTCTAATGTGAACTTTGAGTTATTGGGGTGGTTTTGATATTCTTTTTCCATGAAAATGGTAACTTTGTACTCCTCTAAGGTGTTTCTTTTTTCCTTGATGGCTAACCGTAAGTTACAATGAAAGAATATGAAAGAGCTCCTATAATTATGGCTCGCTGTATTTATTTATAATCTATCCTAATAGAAAACACAGTCTAAGATAAGTCTCTTAGAAACACATAAAACTTAAAGCATGAAAGTTGTATATCTCTCTATCATCTTTTACAAGAACAAAGAAAAGGCTAAAAACAGCAAAATTTCTAATCTCCACTTGGGTCATTGTGGTAGTACCATGATTATGTTTAGAGCAAACTTGTACGGGAATTATTGTTACAAATTGACAACCTACAACATTTATTTTCCTTTTTTTCTCATTTCGATTCTTGAAGATCTACTTTTCCATGTTCCAAATGACAAGCCCCACCTTATTGAACCCTACTCTATTGTCACGATAGATTCTTCGTTGCCCACATTAGCAACTACATCATTCTAATGCTTGATTTGACTGGCGACTAGCAATAAAATGGACCCTATTCTATGCCCCAACCTTTTTATATATAGGAACAAAAGTCGTTCAAAGTTTGAACACTTCTGTGTTCTTCCTTCTAGCTTCCAGCTTCTTGTCATTGGGAGGTTGATCATGGGGCTTTTATGTCTAACATTAATGCCATAATTCTGTAGACAAGAGAGCTGGGTGGGCAAGTCGGTGCATGACGGCAAGAACATAAAGTACCATTAGAATGATTAGTCAATGGTTGTTGAGAAGTGGAACATCCCCTGGCCCTTTTATATGTTTAATTATTTATGCCCAAGCATCCTATGATCCCGACTCATCTTATCGAATCATGAGCTTTAAATCCTCTGATTCATTTTTTGTAGATTTACTCTGTGCTACTTCATCTGATCTATTTATTTATGTGAGTCCCATATAAATAAATGGACCAAATAAAATGAACCAGAATTGGTTTACAAAAAATAGACCAGAAGATCTGATCCTCGAACCATGTGTGTATCACAGTATGTTACTGAAATTATTGCGCTTGGAATGGGGAAGATTTTTCCGTACTCATCAAACTTGTTATTGTATCCTTTCATTAATGTGCTTATACTGTCAGTAAGTCAGTTGATGAGGAAGGACAACTCGTTTAATTGTATCCAGGTGGACATAAACATTTATTGTATGTATGAACACCAAATGCGAGACACGAAAATATGTTGCATTTATGTCACTCATTTCAATGTGGAACCTACTTTTACGAGTTCAATTAACGGGAGATTGTGATCTCTTTTTTTTATATATAACTCAGGATCTGAGCTTGATTCGACTATCTGAAATTTATGAGTCACCCACTCAGATTCATAAATAAGAAAATTCAGATTTGATCTTAAATAGTGTTAGTGGTACCTGCTTTAACGGATTTGATTGTATTTGGTGTACTTTGCTATTCTACAGCAAGCCTCCCACAATGGAATGAAATTATCCAAGGAAGGACAGTGAACAATTACTATATCAGCATCTTCAGCCTGATGCTTGGAAAAACAATAAAAAGGTCCACAACTAAGACTTTGTTTTATATAAAAACCAGCTTTTCTCACGACTCGCGAGCCTCATGACTTACTTGCTTTTTTCCAGTTCCTCCTGGAAAAACATCGTATGCACTAAACGCCTCTACTTGAAAGCAATGGAACACTAGCTAGTAGTAATTTCACATTACTTTCTTTTAAACATCAAAAAGCATCTATGATTTATTATCATCAATTGCTTAGTTGTAATCCATTGTCAAACTATTAATGCAAATATTAAGTAATGCCTATGTGAGAAAAGGAATTGAAAGGATATAACAATGTATAGATAATTAGCTCTCTGAGAATCTTTCCTGAGCAAGAGAGTGGAGAGATCGGATAAACTAAAAGGTAAGCGTAACGTGAGAATATGTGTATTAAATTTATAAGATAAAATAAGACACTAAAAAATTAGACAGAAGATCATGTCACTAACTTCTCTCCATATGATAAAAAGTAAAGAAAATATTGAAAAGAATGGCGTTTGAGGGAAGTATATACACATAAGGAATAATGCATCTTCAAATTGAGCTTGGAAGGAAATGTCATTGGTGGACTGACTGCGCCTCTATAAAGACAAATTAGCAAAACCAGAAATTTGACTCCATTAAAGATATTTCCTTCTTTTTTTTTTTTTGGTTTGTTCTCACTCTCATAGGTCAAGTTCTTGTTGGCCATCCTCAGGCACGTGCAGCCTACCAATGAATTAGCCTCATTAGGAGTCACCCTTACCCCGCGGTCCTCACGTCAAGCGCCGTGCAGCGAGCGGCACCCATGCCACGTGTGAGTCCCCCAACCCAAACGTGTCACTCCGTGAACGGCCCGCCCGCACATGACTTCTACCGAACTACCATGTGCAAGCTTCCACAACAGGACAATGGCAACCCAATTGGCTTACACCTTTGTTGTTGAAGCCCCAACCCAACCCCACCTCCTCCGGATAGATATTATTAATATCAATGAATAACATAATTCGGATACCAAGGCATTAAAAAGTGATTTGCCAGATTTTCTGTTTAATATTATGATATTTTATTGTGTCTAATAAATTTCAGTCATTTATTTATGTGAATTCTATGTAGATCTCGTGTGAGTCTCGCATAGATCCTACAAAATAAATGGTTGAAATTTCATAAGATAAAATAAGATAGAGTAATATTGGACAGAAGATTTTGTCACTTGAGCAAGGTAGATTCTCACTAACGTTGAGAGGACACGTGGCATCGTCTAATTATTACGCTCCTTCTTTTTCCCTATTTTATATAAATACGACAGGTAAAGTCGTTACCCGTTAGGAGGTAAAAAGAAGGAACTGGTCTCCACTTTATCTGACCATTCTTCAAAGTTTATTCCCCTTAAATTACTATATTGCCCCTATAATGCGGCTGCTTAACATGGCTATCTATCCGCTATAGTTCTAGATGAACAGTTGAACACTGCTTTTCGGTTTCTCGTGTTCGTGGCCTGCACATTTATCAATAAACTGCAACAAAACAAGCACCTTTCATTTTTTAATTTCGGCGGTTCGTAAAGAGCTGTGGCTAACCATGTTATCAAATTTTAAATATGTACCCTAACCATCTAAACACTTTATAATTGTAATACTAGAGCGACTAGTGCTTGTTATTCATTATTATATATAATAGTTAACGTCAATATTATTCATCTTCGAATAAATAAGCATCCTATATATTTTACGTGTAGGTTATAACTACTTAACCTCTATTTCGAAAGTCTGTTTTCTTATAGTAGGAGTCCAGATCTTCTGTTTAATATTATGGTGTCTTATTATGTTCAATAAATCTCAATCGTTTATTTATGTGAGTCTTGTATAGGTCCTGAGACAAAATAAGACAGAGTAATTCTAAACAGAAGATCTTAGTTCCTATAATAGCTAAGGATTTAGTTGGACAAAGCGTCAAAATACAGTCATATCTAAAAACGCGTAAACCTAGCCTATTCCCAAAGTGCATGCCAGAGGGTTTGAGTTTCAACGGAGAAGCTCGTTTAAGATTAATGCCAAAGGGTTAAGTTTCTTAGGGATGGTAACTTAAGAGACTAGCTAGACGACAACTAAGGAATAATATCACAAGCTAACTTAAAAACACCTCAAATTATTTAATTAGCAGCTACATACATTGTATTCAGAATCGCAAAAAGACAAAAATCTAGTACTGTTCTTTTGGAAGCCTTGTTTCATTCTGACGGAATAAACTTGAAGCATGTGACATAAACTAGTCTGAAGAAGTAATACGACAATTGCATGTTACGGAGAGGAAGCGTTGTGAAGGCGTGAAGGAGTGTAGAAAGAAACTAGAAAGCTGTTGTCGGGAATGTGATAAGAAGTCAAGATTCATACCTCATCCATGTTCATTGTCTGTGTCAGAACGAGGTTTTAATCAGATTGGAAGTAGTTTTTCATTGGTTCGTTCTTGGACCTTGTAGTCTTCAACTTTTTGTTGTTGTACACCACATGTGGATTCGCACCATGTGCATGTTAAAGATCAACAAAATGCTTGTCTTTCTCTCTTTTTTTTTACCAAGATTTTCTGTTTAGTATTATCTGTCTTGTTCTATCTCATAAAATTTTAATTATTTATTTTGTAGAACTTACGTAGAATTTACGTGGGACCTACACATGACTCACGTAAATAAACGACTGAGATTTATTGGACACAATAAGACACCATAATATTTGATAGAAAATCTGAACTCCTTGTTTTTCACCCCTATGTAAATGTCTTATAAAAACTATGTAGAGAATTCAGAAGTTGTTACATAGTCAATTTAAATATTAATCTTTACTTTCCTTAGTAAACTATATTAATAAAATATTACAAATCGCTTTTCAAACCACATTATTAAAATTCAGACTTTTGTTTGGTTTGACGGAACGGTGCCACTGTTTGGAGAGTATGTATTTTAGTTACTGATGTCATGATCTCTTTTCAGATCCGATGAAAAAAAAAAAAAAAGCGGCGGAATAATATTTTGAAAAGCTAAATGAAAATATGTAGGAATTCGTAAAATAATGTCAACTTGTGTAGTTTAGGAGGATAAGGTCTTCTGCTTCCCTTAACTAATTTTAACATTATTTTATTAAATCTTTGTTTAATTGGATTTATATCAACAAAGCTTTTTTTTGATAGATCTTTTTAGAAGAATTTTTTTAAGAAACTAGTTGATTGTTTGATTGTCATTTAAAATTTTTTTTTAAAAAGAGCTTTATATAGTAGATTATTTGACAACATAAAAATAAAATGTATTTTAATTTTAACTATATTTTATTTTGTAATAAAAATTATTTATGTATATAAAAATTATTTAAAGTATATTAAAC
Organism: Erythroxylum foetidum; assembly: GCA_026546835.1. Lineage (NCBI taxonomy): Eukaryota > Viridiplantae > Streptophyta > Magnoliopsida > Malpighiales > Erythroxylaceae > Erythroxylum > Erythroxylum foetidum. The sequence continues at coordinate 35,592,867 of JANZLF010000008.1, read as the reverse complement.
AATATGTAAAACACAAAATATTAATTATTATATAATTTAATAAAAATATATCTAATGAAATCTTTTATGTGGATTTTAAAATAAGGAAAACTAATATAAAAAAATAAATATTAAAACATATAAAAAAGTCAACTAATATTATATAAATACTAAAATAAATTTTCTAAATTGAGTAAATAGTTAAATATATAATAAATTATGCATTTTATTATAATACAAGAAGATTTGTAATATGTTTCTTGTAATATAAGAAGATTTGCAATAAATTAGAGAAGATAAATTTGTAAGATAAATGTGAAGATGCGTTTGTGAATATTGTGAGAATTATGTGTAAAATATAAGGACAAAAGAGGTTAAAAAATAAGTTGACCTGAAAAATTTACCTGAAAAATTATTTTAGAAATTTTTTTGAGAAGTTCCAAATTTGAGCTTCTTAAAAAGTTGTATTTTAATTGCCAGAAAAGTTATATCTATTTAAAAAGTATTTCTTATTTTACAGTAAAACATCTATTTTTCTTTTAAAAAAAGTTTTTATAGTGAAGAAAAGTGCTTATTGACCCCTCAAAAGTTCATCCAAACAGGCACTAAATATCATCTATATTTTATTAAAATTTTAAAAAGAGTTAAAATCTGTTTGAATTTATAAAAAAGTCAGTAACATTTGGTTTTTTTGAATTGGTGAACAGATTACAGCTTTAATCGAGGAAGTATGAATTTGGTGTCATTTTCTTCAAAACAGCTGTAAAGACTTGGCTTCAAAAATCTAAAAGGGTCAAGTACGAAGGACTTGTGTGGATTTGGGAAATAACCAATATGATTACAAACTATTAAAACCAATTAAATGCGTTCTAAGATTTGAGTCAGCATGCTTATCCTACGAATCTTATTCACACCGCCAAAGCCAGCCGTGTTAATCACGGTTGGGGACCATTCTGATCTCCGTTGCGCTTGCAGTTATACATGAAAACTGTCTCCATCATTGACCCCAGGAGGCCGCCGGAGGGAAGTTTAGAGTTTGGTGCGAAAGAAGGGGCAATTATGAATCTTTAGACACAAAACCGCGTGAAAGGAGAGCATTTTATAGGGAGACAGACAGCCGTTTTGGCTTTGGTTTTGGATGGCAATTAATTATATATTATCTTTAATAAAACAAAAAATGAATACAGAGCTTGATTTTAGTCCTTGACCATATAGAGAAGGAAACATTTACTTATATACAGACCACAAGCCTAAATAAATGGAGGAGAAAGGAGGGAAATCAGGTTTATTTACAGACAAGGGTCCAGAAAGAGTGGGCACTGGGTAGGGGTTAGAGGAAGTTTGAGATTTTTTTTTAAATTATTTGAATAATTGCTCTTGTTGGAGTGTATTTTTGGGTTTAGAAATTATTTTTTTGTTTGGGTGCGGATTGGTCGTTTATGAGGAAGCCAACTTTCAGTCTTTTGTCATCATGTGTCTCCTGGCTCTATATATGACTTACTTGTCACCTTTGTCCACCTCCCCCCTAAGTACTTTGCTTTTACTTTTTCTGGGTTCTACTCATTTTCGGTTCTTGTACTAAAGAGGAAGAGAAAGAAGCAAAATGGAGGTCTTGGGTTCTATGTGGAATTATGAAGAGGTCATCTATCTCTTTTGCCAACCTTCTCATTTCTTAAGTCTTGTTTCTGTGGCATTAAAGATTCCAACTTTAATTCCAATTCTGTGTTCGGTGGTCTTTAACTTTGTTGTTATGAGCCATTTTAAGGTGTTCATGGCTTTTCTTCCTCCCAACAATTATCAGTTCATTTGCCATAAAAGTTGTCGCCTTTTAAGAGTCTGCTTTGCAGTTCAATTTATCTCTGCTCTTGCTTCCTTTTCAGGTCCATTTTATATAAGAAAACAAAACTTCCTGGAAATTTTGATTGTCTGTTCTCATTATTTGATAGTTGAAATTCCTTGTATGGAGCATTGTCTTGGCGGGGATCTGTTTTGGTTTCTTCTCTTAACAGGGAAGAATGAGTGTAATTCTATCTCTTTCGTAGTTGTATTGTTTCTGCACAACTTGAACCGAAACAATACCAAACAACTCAAATTAGTTATCTGTTTGTGCTGGAGAATATGTACTTTCTCTGTCCCTCCATTCCACAAGTTGCGGCGACCTATAAGTTCAACTTAACTGTTGAAGTTAGGCTTCTTTGACTATGTCTTTTTTCTTCCTTCTACAGTTTTCATAATTTTGGAAAGAATCACTATTGACCTGAAGGACTTTAAAATTTACATGGGTCCTAGCTCAGACAACACCTTTTCTCCCATCTTTGGATTTGTTCTGCCAACTGGATATAATTGCAGCTCTTGTTCTTTGCAATTGGGGTTCTGTATCATGACTATACAACACCATCTGGTGATTGTCTCCTCAGTAGTAATCGTTTATGGAACTCTTAACTCTTTTTCTTTTGTTTTGTTTAAGCTTATGTTACAACTGTTCAAGTGCTGAATCTGTTCTTTCTTTGAAGTTTCCCTTTCAAGCGAAACCAATCTGAAAATTTTTTATCTTGCTTTGAATTGGCAGAGCGTTGATCTGTTGAAGCAAAAGCTTATGTGCACAACCATGGAGCTAGAGTCGCTGAAGGTTGAAGCAAATGAAGAAATGAGAAAGCACAAGGAAGATATGAGAGAACTAATAAACCTGCTAAAGTTGGCTTACCAAGAAAGGGATGAGGCTAAAGACCAACTGCAAAAACTTGTTAACAAGCCAATGCCTTCAAGCCCTACTGATTTAGGCCCTCTGGTTCCTCACGGACAACCAGAAAGTCCCTTTGTTATGACCACAAAAGCCAACTCCAGCATAACTGAATCTAGTAGTTTTTCTGATACACACAACCACCAATCTCATGGCTCTTCGCCTTTGGATTCCTTCTTTGATACTGTTAGCTCGCCTGATTTCTCGAGCATTAACATGGCGGATTCAAGTCAACTGGGGTTTGCTAATAACACTTCTGTTCGGCGGTACACAGGCGCGATGTCCACAGGCGTAATTGGTCCAGCGGCGGTTAAAATTGATCCAACCGATGCTCTAATGGATAATCTTGTCAAGGGAAAAGCACTGCCACAAAAGGGAAAACTTTTAGAGGCAGTGATGGAGTCAGCGCCTCTTCTCCAGACACTGCTTCTTGCAGGGCCACTTCCTAGGTGGAGAAATCCTCCTCCATTGCAGCCTTTCAAGATTGAACCTGTTTTGATTAAAGATTGTGAGGCTGCTCTTCAAAAGCCAGCTGCAATTGCAAGTGTTATTCCTCACAAACAAATTTCTCAATCCTGCGTGGAGATGTCTCGTGTATCTTCACAAACGTGTTCTGCTTCCATGCTCAATTTTTCTTCTGGTGCTGCAGGCAATGGATGGATTCTAAATTGTGGTGTCATCAACCAAATTGCGGCTGGCAAGCGGCAGAGATTGCAATGAGATTTTGATATCTCCCTTTTTTCTTGTTTTAGAATCTGATTGCAGTTGTTGGTGTAAATGGTATACCTTGCTTTTCTGGGTTTGAATGACACAGCTTACTTAATTTTGTTTGTTTGCTTCCTTGTATATGGGAAATGCTATCTGTTCTGATCTGGTTAAAACCAGCTTTATTCACTTACTGAATGAGTTGATAGATTAGGATTAGCTCCTTAAATGAAGAATAAACTGTTAAAAAGAAGTGCAATCCTTTTCTCTTGCTCATTCAGTGAATGGAATTATTCTATAAGGTCCTGCCACAACAGAATCCTATGATGTTGCTTGCTTAATTGTATCAGAACCTGGTGGAGTTGCTTGTGTAACCACTAAACCTTAATGACTAATTGGCACCATGGTGCTGCAAAAGCAAACTAATGGAAAGACAAGGACTGAGTCAACATCATATTGGTTCACAGCCACCTACCTCCCAAGTAAGCTTGATGCTCCTTAGAAACTGGTTATAGAAAGTCCCAACGCCGGATTCACATGTCATCTGGTGTCCTACCTCACTTGAATTTATGAGCAGTGAATTGAATTGATTTTCCTATTCCCTTGAAATTGCTACTCAGCTTATAAGTTGTTGCAAGATGAGTTCATTAATTCCATCATTAGCAAACTATCGCTAATGATGAATCCATTTGAATAGACCAAACTTTGATACCATCTAACTTAAGTGACGTGATATATTTGTTGGAAATGGCTCAGAGTTCCAGACAGTGTTGTGCTAACCAGACATCATGCAAGAAAATAGTCAAAGAAGATCAAGATTAAACGGATAGTTGACAGTTAGGATTTTTGTATTAAATACTGTAATTCGAATTGTTTATGTATGTGTACATTTTGGTTGAGTTGGGTATAAATACAAATCAGAGGAAATCTCAACTGTGTGTTGAGTTCTTAAACGATACTCTGTTCATCTCTGATTTTGCTTACTCTCTTCCTCTAAAACTTCTCTCTTCTCCGCATTGTGTTTACTTGGCTACCTTGTTGAGTTGTTGTTTGTTGACAATATTCTGTATATGCTGCGCCGGTCCATGGACTGCAGAATTCTCAATCTTATCAACAACGTCTATGTCCATATCTCTTTCTGCATTGGTTTTGTAAGCGAAGACTCAGTAGCCAGTACTCCGCTGTTTCAGTAAGCGAAACTATCCGTGAACAGAGCTTCCCTCTAGCTAATTAGTTGCTTGCCAAGATGTGTATAACCTGAGCTGCCTGAAACCCAGTTTGTAAATTGGAAGGCATTTTTCGTCTCAAGTTCTACTGCACCATTTTGCTCTTTGTCATCCGCTGCTCAAAGATACCGATGAGACAGCTTTATTTCGTATGGAACTGTATAATTTTTTCAAGCAATCTGGTTCATGAGAGCCCTCCGAGCGAGTTCATCTCACAAAACAACCCATGCCAATCTGACATCAACCATGGACTGTACTAAAACATTACGCAATCTCTCCCTATCACCATCTCCAAGAACAAGAACGAAAAAGAGCTCAAACCCAGGAATAACGAATGCGCGGTTTGTTTGAATGTGGTTCGGCCAGATTCTGACCGAACGGTACGCTGCCGTTTGGATCCATTGATTGGCAATCTTCTGTGATGAACTTCACGTAGAAAACTCCTGCAAAA
>JANZLF010000008.1:35572828-35587666 GCA_026546835.1 Erythroxylum foetidum | reverse complement strand
TAAGAGAGAATAATACCTTATATACGATTTCCTGCTAGGTTTTAGGTCTTTGCGTTTCTCACGTACGTGCATGGGAGATTTTTCCATGCTAATGGGCTGTGGATGTGTGGGTTAGGCCTGTGTTGATTGATGGATGTAAGACAGACCGATTGGCCTGTAGGATTGAGCTCGGGTCCAATATGGCCGACCCAACTAGAATGAATACGAAGATTGTGAATCACTGAAGCATCTACCGCGCTGCAGTCATAGAGGGAGAGAGATAATAGAATCTTTCGATAGTAGTGTTGTTAATCCTGGAAATTCGACATTCAGAGTTTTTCTTATTTCTATTATGTCAAAGAGAGAGTACCTTGTATATTGCAAACTTCCACTCGCTTACTGACCTGTGCTATTTGTTTTTAGTTAGATTCTTTGCCCATCTGTAAGTATACTATGTGTGCTTAGTTTTCCAGATAACTGGAGAACTTCAACATAAAACACATACAAATTCCTGAATCAAAAAAAGGAAGAAAGAGTTTCAGGTGTGGCCCTATGCATGTTCTAGTCAACTTGCAGATAACAGATTGAATTGAACAACATAATATGATGTCAACAGAGTGTTATGATCAGTGAACTCACATTGAAGAGAGAAATCTCCTCCTTTGGTTATTTAGACTGCAAACCAGTAAAACATTTCAAGAAATGGCAAAGAACTTGGTTAACTTCACATGTTTTTACACACTCAAATTGAATGGTAAAAGTATTAGAAATGCTTGAATTTGAAAACATATTTATAGTTCCTAAGATTATTGAATTACCATTGACAAAAATTTAGAATTGGAAGATGTTGGCCTAACTTTTTTTTTTTTACCTCTCTCACTATTTTAAAGTCATACTATAGATTGTGTTAACCAATACTTTATAAGTGACTCATGTAGGCTTATGAGATCCTAAAAGAGAATTAATCTTATTAGTCAATGAATCAAAATAGTCTTACATGATAACTACATCCCACTCAGAAAACCTGCTAAGAAGATGAAGTTCAATCTAAGATCCTCAATGTTACCATGGACCTGTAGGTCTTTATTGACTCAATAGTAAAATAAAGTACTAATTAATTGTACTTCAGATAGAAAAATTCATACATTTTCTTAAATGAGAAAAACTAAATAGGATTTTTAACAATTTCATTGAAAGTATTTTGAAAATCACTCGATTGGTTCAAATAATAAATTTAATAAGTTTGTGCACAATTTTGAAAAACATCTCAACATAAAGAACTTAATTAAATGAACCATCTATATTAGACCATGGTAATTAATTTGTCATAATCAACATACAATTCTCTACATTCATAAGCATAAACAATTAAGTAATTGAACCCTTTGATGTAGTTCTAGAGTAGTGTGACTTGAATTATAACCTTTCTGCTCCACTTTAGCTCCCCTGGAAATGTGTTAGAAGATTTCAAAACAATTGTAAATAGGAGGTTAAGCCACAAATTTGAGGCCATAATCTTAGCCTCCCATTAGCTATTATGACCATCTTAGCATGGAAAATAAAAAGGCTTAATAGTCCTATGAAACTTCAAATGTTTTTTTTATAATTATATTAACCTAGTAAGGCCATAAATATTTGGCCTTTTAGAGATGAAGATAATGGCTAAAAATGTACTAGGCTTTGGTTTCTTAAGAAGAATTGGAATGTAATCATAAACTATAAGAACCACCATTATGGGATGATAGTGGTTGCTTTTGATCCCTCCAAAGATTATATTCTTAGTTACTTCTCCAATGATCAATACATTCACTTGCATATTCAGCTCATCAATGATGGTTCCCTCTATCTTACTTTTATTTATTTTTGAAAATTTTCATTTTAAAGATCAATTTTATGGAATGACTTAAAAACATTGTAAAGTTCATTTAAAAAATCTTAGCTAGTCTTAAGGGACTTTAACAACATCACTCTAGCCTCAAAAGCTAATCAAGTTTGAAGCTTAAGTAAGCTTTGCCCAAAGTTCATATCTTATCTACCCAAAATTTAGCTAACTGATTTAAAGCAAAAGGGATGCTTGTTCACATAGAGTAATTGTAGTGGGTAGATTGGTTACCAAGGAAGAAATTAGATAGAGTCATGGTCAATTTTAAATAGCTTTTGAAATTCCAAAATAATAAAGCATTCTTTAATAGTTGTCTTGGATCTGACCACTCTTTTGTAGAAGTTCATAACCTACTTCCTTCTGTAAGAAGGAATACCCTACACAGATTCTTCAGTTTCCTGTATGACATTTAAGGTTCTTAGGATGCAGTGTCTAAAGGAATGAATCTTGAGGTTTCAAGCTTTATAAAAAGATAAAGAGTGTTAATGGGGAGATCAAAATTCTCAACTTAAAATCACTCTCTAGCTCTATTTATAGCCTCGAAAGGACTAGGAGTCTTCTTTAATCTTATCAAAATGCTTCCTATGAGGGTGAGCCTTATTGTAATACTTTTTACAAGATTATAATTAAGTTGATAGTATCAAGACTTAAACTAATTCTCCCTTCTTTAATCAATCCTTCACAATTATCCTTTATAAAGGGTAGGAGCATATAAGATAACATCCTTCTTGCTCATGAATTTATGAAAATCTACCACTTGGAAGTTTTAGGCAAGAATTGTATATGAAATTAGCTATACTCAAAGCTTTTGACACCTTTTGGAACTTCGTCCTTAATTGTTGAAAGCTTTCAGGTTTCCTTATTAATTCATCACATGGATATCTCAAAGCATGACTAATCCCTTATATAATGTCTTAATTAATAGTGAAACCACTAAATTGATCAAGGAGGATAGGGGACTAAGGCAAGTAGACCTCATTTCCACTTATCTCTTTATAATTTTAATTGAAGTACTTAGTAGATTGGTGTAGAGAAACATTAGATTAGAAAGAGACTTCAGTTACCACATGAAATGTGAGTAAATGAGACTTTTCAAACTAACATTGGTAAATTATCTTCTTCTATTTTATGGAGATAATGCAAGTTATGTGTCCTACCTTATAAATTCCTTTTATTCATTTAGCAAACTGTTGGTTTTAAGAATCAATAAGGAGAAGAGTTTCATCATATTTCCCAAAGATGCCTATAACCAAGCTCCTGCTCTTACTAGATTATCAAGTCAAATAATCAAATATCCCCCTTTTATTCACCTTAAAATTCCCCTAACTTTTAGGATAATCTCCTTTTAAGATTTATAACCATTATTTGATATGATATCGCAGAGAATTAAGAACTCGTGCAATAAGTATCTAAGCTATGTACGTAAATTGCAACTAATCATATCAATTTTCAACAATCTCTCACCTATTGAACCTCTAATCTAATGCTTCTAAGGAAGCTTTATAGGGATTTAAAGAAACTACTAAGGAACATCCTATGGTTAGGATATGGTCACGAAAAAACTCATGCCAAGCTTGATTCGAATATTATCTGCTTGCAAAAAAATTATAGTGGTCTAGGCATATAATCAATGTCGATTATGAATATGGTTATACTCTCAGAAAAGGAATGGAAAATCCTTATTGTTAAGGAATCTTTAAGTATTAGAAGGATCAATGGTCATTATCTAGAGGAAGTTTTTTTTGGATATTAAATCTAGACAAATAGCATTTTGAGTATACACTAGCTATTGAAACTTAGAAGCAAGCTCTAATGTTTAATTAAAATGAGTTTTGGTAATGGAAACTATAGCACCCCACTTTTGCAAGACACGTACTTAACATCCTGGGTGATATCCAAGTTCGTGCTCCACTAGGGTGGCGTGTTAACATGCCCATTTAGATACTCAAACACTCGAAACTTAGTACAATTTTTTTAAAAAAATATCACACGCGTCGCAAAAATCATGATTCAAATTCAGGCCCATATTTTATTTCATAAATATTTTCATTTACAAGAGTTACCAACATTTTTCAAATCATCAAATTTTCATTAATCACTAGGACCCATTTCAGATACAAAACACTCACAATCATAATGTCATTACAATATAAATGCATTCTCATACACATTATACGATAATTTTAGAATACATTCCTTAATACAAAAATTAATGAAAAATTCTATGTAGATGCGAACTGATCCCGACCTCTATCTTTCACTAGAGATACTTAGCAATAGCCAAAGCTCTATTCATTTTGCAAAGAATCATAAATCTTTTCATTTCCAAACCAAGCATATTGACATAAAATATCACTATATTTAGACTACCATAGCAAGTGGTAAAGTGATATTGGTTAAGGTGAGTATTTTAAATCCAAGTTGATATGTTGACAAACGCTTACTTATATCAAGATTGACCATTACTTACACTTGGTTGGAGTTTGTTTCCATTTAGGGCAATTTGGGGTTGGAAGAATCTGTTTAGTCAACTATTGTTGCATTTGAGTCAAATGTTTATCAAGTTGGAGATTTTTTAACTTATGACATACATTTGACTTCAGCTTTTGGTGATTATTTAATGGATTTGATGATGTATTCATCTGTATCTGTTACTTATAAGGTTTAACAACTATAGAATAAAATGTTTACTAGGTCTGGGTGTAAAGCGGTTATATCACTCCTCTTTGTATCATATATAAAAACTTGTAATATTTCTTTGTTCAGTAGTTTTGGCTTCTCCTAAGGCTCTTAGTTTTTACCCTTTACAAAAAAGGGTTTTCCACATGTAAAAATTGTTAAGTTTTTACTTTCGGGTCTCGTATTGATTAATACTAACAAACAAAACAAAGTAAAGTTAGTTATAACAAAAAGTACCATTGTTCACAATCAGTTCTTAAATTCATTTTGCTTCTTATCTAATTGATTCTCAAATAAAGTCGTATAATTTATGAAACAATATAATGCTTCAAATTTATGTGAAATGAAATTAATATTGCCATACCGATTATAATCATCAATAAAGATGATGACATAAGTACCCTTATACGTTACCTTCATATTCATTAGGGTAAAAATGTCTATATGAATTAATTCCCATGATTTAATAGTTGATTTCTTTATTAAATGGTTTTCATGCCATTTTGATAAACAACATTCATAAGTAGATAATTATAAGCTATTTAGGTTTGGTAAAGACCTTCCTTGATTAATAGATTTATTTAATCTTGTCTAATGTGACCAAGTCTAGCATGTAACAAATTATCATCAATATTACAAGGAATAGATGATGTAAATAAAGGAAAACTAATTTTACTTGTCTTATAAAGAACATCTAATACCATAAAAATCACCAAACATAAAACCATTATATCATAATTCCAAAAAAATATTCAGTTGACTATTATGAATTTTAATATATGATCCAAGGCTAACTAAAATCATAAATGGCATAATATTTCACCTAGTTTTGGAAGCAAAAAGTACATAATTTAGGATAAAGATTCGACCACGGTATATGACTAACTTGGGGTGCTTATGCCTTTGACTTTAATCTTGTAGTTGTCTTATATATATATATCTACCTAGTCCATATGAAAATCATTGAAATTATACAAAGGCGTCTCTTTCCTTTAATATATGGTTTCTTTATCTTAAGCCTACAATCCATGAAAGATGTAATTTAGTTGAAAAAAATAGAGAACATACAATATACTCATAGGTATCTTATGGTCATATTGACTAACAATAATCATGACCAAAGTGAACTTTCACGCCAAAATTGTAATATAAATACTTTCGATTTTTCTTTTTGGAAGGACTTTTTTTTCTTTTCCATATTGGTTAGTCTTAGCTTTACTGAAATCCTAAGAGTTATGGTAACCTTTGTTGCCTCCTTTCCAACAAGAACCACTATAATGCTTTCTTTTCTTATTTTTAACTTCTTGTGAGCCAAACTTAGGCCTATGCAACTTATTCTATGGTTTGAAAGTTTCAAGATATTTTTTTCTAGTAATATGTACCTCATGACATTCTTCATCATCTTAAAACTATAATTATAGTTAAGATGCATCTACATATGCTTCCATCTATGAGACTAAGATCATATAGCAACTTATGCTTATTGTTCATTTGATATGATACAACCAACATTGCTTAATTAAATGCCTCTACATTGAATGATATCTATTTTCTTTTTGTCATCAAACTTAATAGGAATCGACCTCAATTTTTTCATGCAAGTGCTACTAAAGCATACTGTCAAAGAATATGACATTTCTTTTACCTTGTGAACTCTCACATGAGGTCATCATCTATACTATTCAATAATGCAAGTCAAGCTACAAAGTTCTCTTTTTCTACAATTCATATGTCTCGTGATTTTCTTATGTTTAATTATATTAGCTTCCTTAGGAACTACCACGATTTTATTAAGTGGTTTAAGAGCCTCTTAATCTTCTAATACACATTGTATTTTCATATTTAAATCACATAATTATAGTTATTCAATTTTCACCTTTAATGAGATTTGTAACAATATTCCTAGTAGTAGCCATTTTACTAAATATGTAGTTTCTACAATGATACATTTATTATTTAGATTATTCTCATATATAATTAAATTGAAGTAACTTTTACAATAAAATTTTTAGTTATTTTCTTAATTATCTATGAAATAGAAAGTTCATTAAGTTTTTAATCATCATCCATGTTAGAACTATCAACAATTACCTATCTTATTTAGACCTATTTATTCACAATATCCCAAACATAATATACAACTCATATATGAAATACTTAAGAATTACAATTGCATTGAATTGAGCTAATACCTTCCAAAATTTTTATAATGATACTAGCAAAGTAATAATTACACTTAAAAAAACTTATGCTTATGTCCCACCATTTAAAGAAATGTATTGCATATGAAAAGTACATATCCTAAACATCATAACATGGAATGATCCTTGAAGAATCCAATTGTAAGTCATTGTGAAAGAAGCTCCTAAACAATTATCTTCTTCTATATTTTACTAAGAAAAGTCACACCATTATAAAAGATAGTTCTTAATAATTAGTATTCCATATTCCCATTAATAACTCCCTCTGTAGATGAAATAGTGTCCTATGAAGCTGGACATGTTTAAGTGTAACCGATCCATTGATATTTCTATTTTTCAGTAACACACCCATCCTTGAATATTAAGAACAAAAAGTAATCACGTTATATGCACAAAGAACAAGGTTTATAAATGTTAGCACAAACACTAGCTATGTTGGAAATTCTCTGTAATTATACCACCAACTTTTTGTGGTTTACGTTTGAAGAATCAATACAGGGTGTGCTGCTGCTGCTATCTTTTGAATGTATAAGTTGATTTCTCACTCAGTATCTGATAAATCTGTGTTACTGGATGATGGTCTTTGTATATCAGAACCATAAATATGACCCATTTTGGTACGTTTTGTTTCCAAGTATCTCTTGTTTTCCTCTGTAATTGGTGTCAAGACCGGAACCCTTCCAATCACAGCCAATCCGTATCCCTTCAGCCCTGTGAACTTGGCAGGATTGTTAGTCATTAATCGCATGGTTCGCACCCCTATGTCTCTCAGCATCTGTTTGCATCAAAGTTACCAGGAAATAAGCAGTGTTAAGCTCGCGTTAACCATGAACAACAAGGAGGAAATTGCAAACGGACCTGAGCACCAATGCCGTATTCACGAGCATCAACAGCTAAACCAAGTTCAATATTGGCCTGGACAGTGTCGTGACCTTCATCCTGCAAATTGTAGGCTCGAAGTTTGTGACCGAGGCCAATCCCTCTTCCTTCATGACCTCGAAGATAAACAACTACGCCTCTACCTGCATTTTCAATTAACTGCATTGCCAAATCCAATTGGTTTCCGCAGTCGCACCTGGCTGATCCAAATATATCTCCAGTTAAACACTCTGAGTGAACTCTAACTAATACATCTTGTCCATGTCCAATATTTCCCTGCATAAAATTGTATTCAGAAGTGAGCCTTAGTTAGATTAGAAGTTATCTGGTTGAACTTTGAGGGGGGAAAAGGAAAAGGCCAAAGATCTAGTACTTCACCTTCACAACAGCTATGTGTTCGGTACCATCTAGCTTGGACTTATAACAGTAGGCTTGGAACAGACCCCATTTAGTAGGCAGTCGAGAAATGCTTGTTCTTTCCACCAAATTCTCCCTCTTTCTCCGGTATCTGTGGAGTGATATGCACAGAATCATCAAAGGATAAATCATTAATGAGGAGTTTCCTGAATTGTCAGTCCATTACAATCCTTATTCTAGTTTCTATTACATGCTCAACCTGATTAAATAAGTTATTGAGACAACTGGTATGCTGTTCTCCAACGCCAATTTTCTTGAAGTGATCAAAGATGCCATGGAGCCATCTTCAGGATCGACGATTGCAGAAAGAACAGAAACTGGCCTCAAACCAGCCAGCATTACCAAATCTAACGATGCCTCAGTATGACCAGCTCTCCTCAAAACCCCACCATTCCTATACTTGAGTGGGAACACATGGCCTGGCCTTCTAAAATCTTCTGGCTTGGAGTCAGGTGCTGAAAGAGCGAGAACAGTCTGTGCCCTGTCTGATGCTGATACCCCAGTAGATGTCCCATTTTTTGCATCCTGAAAGAAACTGGATAAGGATGTAGAATTCCAAAACTGAGCAGGAATATTTACACCAGAACTTCAAACGTACCACAGTGACTGTAAATGTTGGTGCGGAAGAATCGTCTTCTTCGGTCTCTGGTGACATCAGAGGAAGCTTCAGTCTTTGAAGATCATCCTCTTTCATGCCCACCGACACAATCCCTGACCCATGTTTAACCATAAACGCCACGTGCTTGGGAGTTGTAAGAGAAGCTGCCATGATCAAGTTCCCTTCAACAACCCCGTTTTCATCGTCTACAACAATCACAAACTGAAACATATTGTTGTTATCATGCGGCGTAAAATTAGCTCATCATGCTCGGACTAAAGTTGAGCACGATCCTCCAAACTTAAAAGAAGAACGACGAGTTTTAGTTGATAAACTTATGAACACAACCCAACCGCTAAAATAAATAGAAGAGAAGAGAGTGACCTTCCCCTGGCGTAATATACTGAGTGCCTGCTCAATGGAAGAATAGCCTTTAGTTGGGCAATCAGGATCTCCCTCGGCATCGCTAACGAAGAAATCAATGGTTTCGGAAGTTATTTCAGCATCAAGTGTTCCAAATGGTAATGAAACATGGTGATCCGAAAACATGTTATCTTCAAGAGACGCGTCATCAGAAAGGTTTCCAGGTCCAGTTCTAGGTCTAGTGAGTCCAATAGCCCAAGAAGTTGGACATATGAATCCATGCCTGCAGAATTGAACAGCGGGAGGATGCGTGCGAAGTTGAATGTTGTCTGTGAAGCATCTGTATGCTAATGAGTTGGTGAAGATGTTAGGAAAGGACAATGAATGGAATAAGATGGAATCCATAATTGAGAGCAAACAGCTGAAGGAAAATCAAGATTTCGAGTTCAGTTTGGAGGCAAAAACCCAGCCTCTAGTTCACCGGCTTTGTTTGAATTATCCACAAGTTTCAGAGAACGTAGACACCACATGTATGTATCTGTAGTTGTATCTGTCTGTATGTGTGAGTGTCCACCCGCTTTAGCAATTCCATTTGACCACAACAAGTTGAAAGTTTTTAAGTTGATATCTTCATCGTTAATCGATGAATGAAGAGAGAGAGAGAGAGAGGAGCAATTTGCGTTTCATATATTGCTAAAAAAAATACTGTACAAACTACGTATATATATATACAATCAGCTAACGGAATCTGCAGTAAAATATCTACAGAGGTATGCATGTGTGTGCTGTAAATTTATTTACAAAGGTATGTGTGTGTGTCCTGTCTGTTGAGGTGGTTAGACAAGGAGGCATCTGTTGTGGTGTCGAGGAGTGAGCTCGTGATATTTACGTTCTACCAACATCCCCTCCTCAAGTTGCGAAGTCTACGAGACCCAACTCGGCACTAGCGATACGAATTGTGTCTGCAGATATAGCCTTGGGGAAACTGTCGGCCAATTGTTGTGTGGAAGGAATATGAGCAATAGTGATGAAACCTTCCTTAACAGCTTTCCGGACAAGATGACAGTCTATTTCTAGATGTTTGGTACGCTCATGAAAAATAGGATTTTCAGAGATGTGAATGGCGACTTTATTGTCACGATGCAAAGTATATGGAGAAAGAGATTGTACCTGTAAGTCTCGTAACAAATAGGAAATCCATTGGAGTTCACAAACTGTGCTAGACATGCTTCGGTATTCAGCTTCAGCAGACGAACGGCTAACGATGGATTGTTTCTTTGTCTTCCATGAAACCAGTGAAGGTCCCAAGAAAATATAGTAGCCAGTAAGGGATTTGCGAGAGAACAAACAACCGGCCTAGTCGGAATCAGAAAAAGCTTGTAGTGAGACATGGTCTTGAACAGGATAAAAAAGACGATGATGTCTTGTGTCAATAATGTACCATAAAACCAGTGAATGTCCCAAGAAAATACAGTAGCTAGTAAGGGATTTGTGAGAGAACAAACAACCAGCCTAGTCGGAATCAGAAAAAGCTTGTAGTAAGACATGGTCTTGAAATGGATAAAAAAGACGACGATGTCTTGTGCCAATAATGTACCATAAAACATGGACAAGTGCATCCCAATGTGGCTGTCGTGGTTCATTGTTAAATTGAATAAGATATTGAACAGCGAAAGATAGGTCAGGACGAGTAAAACTCAAATAAAGCAAGTGACCCACTAGGCGTTGATATTTGTCAGGATTTGGTAAAATAGCCCCTTCTTTGCATGACAATTTAGTACCTAGCTAGATTGGGGTCGTGGCAGGCTGTAGCTCTTCCAACCCAACATCACGCAAAATATCATAAATATACTTAGATTGAGACAAGTAAAGACCATCAATAGAGCGAGCAACACCCAAAAAAAATTGTATGTAACCGAAGTCTTTAATAGTGAATTGGCTATTCAGATATGCTTTAACGCCAATAATTTCATATTCATCAGGGCTCAAGACTAGTAGATCATCCACATAAATAATAATAGCGAGGAAAAATGAGCCAATACCTTTGGTAAACAAACAATAGTCAGATTTGTCTGAACAAAATCATAGTTAATAAGGGTTTGAGATAGAGCTTAGTTAATAAGGGTTAGAGATTTTTGTAGGCGACAGACTTGACCATCCCGTAGTTTATCATAACCCTTTGGAGGTTGGAGATAAATTTTTTCACGATGAAATCATGCAAAAAAGCGTTGTTAACGTCAATATGATAGAGTGACCAACAATTAGCAGCAACGATGGCAAAGAATAATCTAATTGTCATAACCTTGGCGACCGATGATAAAATGTCGGAATAATCAATACCAGTGCATTGGTGGAAACCCTTAACAACAAGTCTCGCTTTTCAATGGTCAACCGAGCCATCTAGATGGAGTTTAATTTTGTAGACCCATTTGGTATCTAGTAGGCGTTTCCCTTTGGGTAGATCAGAAGCTATCCATGCCTCATTGGCTTCCGGAGCTGCTAATTCATCTTGCATTAGACCAACCCATAACGGGTCATTTTTAGCAGCTTCATATGACAACGGTTCATAGTCACTAGAAACATTGGCCATAAACGATAGTTAAGCGGAAGAAAAAATGGGAAGTGTAGGGGAGAGAATGTCGAGTTTACCCGAGGAGATGGACGAGCCAGTTGTAGCGGTAGTCGAAGCCCCGACAGTGGCAAGGGAGACATAATGGCCAAGGTATTTAGGTCTGGTACGAAGATGGGTACTGGTGCGTGGATTAAACTAGGAAGGAGAAGGGAAGGTAGAACTATCGGTGAGGATAACAACATGGGTATCGGGTAGGGTAATGGTGGGTGTTGGGTCAGGTGTGTGGGAAATAAGTGGTGGAGTAGTGAGCCTTGTATGATTAAAAGGGTTGTGTGTTGTAGATGTGGGAATAATAGGTTGAGGACTAAGCAGGGGTTGATATGTGGGCTGAGTTTGAGTATTAGCTGAAGGTGAGATAGATGTAGTGCCTATTTTGTTGGCCCCCGAATTTTCGTATTGAATTAAGCGTGATTATAATTCAATTTCACTGAATTATGAGATTTGATGGATAAAGTTTTGGATCTAGTTGTTATATAAATGTTGGTCAAATTTATTTTATGGCTTGGTTATATGAAAAGTGGTAAAATGTGTGAGGGCATTTTGGGTATGACACTTAAGGTTGTAAGGCTTAAGGCTTAAATGAAAGGGGCAAAATGGACATTTGACAATTAAGTAGAATTAAAAGAAGAAGAATAGAGAAAGAAATGAGAAGAAGGAAAAGAAGAGGAAAAGAGAAGAGAAAGAAGGAGAAGCGCCGTCGTGGGAGAGGAAGAAGAGAAGAGAAAATATGCATTTTGATGCACGTGGGTCAACTTTGTCTTTGAAAGGTTTGGTGTTTGTAGAAAAACAAAGGCATCTAAATGCGAGTAAATGGTCATAGGTTGGTTGTTTAGAGTAGAGTTTTTCAAAAGGAGTCATCCACCTAAGTATTTTGGTAGGTAAGTGATTAATTAAAAAGGTGGCCATTAAAAGAGCTTCCCCCCAAAACTTAATAGGTAATTGGGCTTGAAAAATGAGTGCTCGGGTAATTTGTAAAAGGTGTTTGTGCTTACGTTCTACGACACAATTTTGTTGTGATGTGTGGACACAAGATTTTTGGTGAATGATGCCTTTCTGATAAAACATATTTTGGCAAGATTGGTTTGTGAATTCGGTTCCATTATCAGTTCATATACATAAAGGTTTCAATGAAAACTAAGTTTCAATCATGTTGATAAAGATATTGAGTACTTCGTGTACATGGGCCTTACGAATGAGTAAGTAAGTCGATGTAGCACTTGAGAATTCATCAACGATGGTAAGCAAAAATCTTGATCCATCGATGTTTGGAGTATTGTACGGGCCCTAGACATCAACATGCAGTAGTTCGAAAGGTTTTGTAGCTATGATTTTGAGCCTCGAAAAAGGTTTTCTTTCTTGTTTTGCAAGAGGACAAATGTCACAACAAAAATCAGTAGGAATTTTTTAAATAAAAGTTGGTACGTGCAAAAATTTACTTGTTGATATGTGTCCTAAGCGATGATGCCACAAAGTATAATCATCAGATACAAAGTTAGCAAAAAACCTAGGCCTTTTAAGCCGGTGGACAAATTTTAGTTAGTAAGACGGTAAATACCTTCTTCCGCTTCGACTATCACTACAATATCGTCACTCCATGGGTCCTACAAAAAAACTTTGTTGTCAATAAAAATGGTTATCAACTTATTTTCGGTAGCAAGTTTGTGAATTGACATCAAGTTTTGGGTAAAAGTTGGAACACATAGGGCATTTGAAAGTCATTTTTTGGTGCAAGTTGATGTTCCCAACAGCAGTAACATTTTTATAAGATCCATCGAGTAAGATAACTAGTTTGGTGTGATCTGTGGTGGGATTTTCTAATAGGCTAGGTTTTGAGCACATGTGCATGGAGGCCCCTGAATCTACTATCTGTGAATTACTGTCATATTTTTTACTACTAGAAACTGAATCATTAGGGGTAGAGCACTTAGCAGCACAGCTATTGTACGCAACATGATGTGCTTGAGCAACTTGTTTACCTTTGACAATTCACATAAGTTCTTGCACTTGTTTTGTGAGTGTGGCAACATCCATCTGTTTTTCTTGCGGTTCTTATCCTTCATTAAATGGACTATCTAGCATTGCTGCTCCCGCAAATGGGCCTTTCCCCTTTTTTCATTGAAGTTCTTTGTACCATTCTGGTATCCCGTTCAACTTGAAACAAGTTTCCCTGAGATGTCCGACTTCATGACAGTAATTGCAAACTTTGTCTTCCCTTTTTACAAAAGCTCTTTTGTTTCCACCATCTATATTCCAAGTTTGTCGTTTATCATTCACTGGGCTACTGTGCACTGCAGGAGTTGCTAATAGAGCAATATTCATGTTATTCCCACCTTTTGACAAACTTTTAATGTTCCTTTGTTTTTCAATAGTGACAATCATGGAGAATGCCTTACTAACAAAAGGTAATGGTTCCAAAAACATGATTTGACTGACTACAGGTGAAAATTCTTCCCTTAAACCCATCATAAAATCCATCAACTTATTCGTATTTGGTACATCCCTATTATGTTCCGCAGCATCACAGATACGTCTCTTCATGGGCATTAGACAATCCACATCATTCCATAACTTCTTCAATTTTGAAAAATATTGGGTTACAGTGCCATTACCTTGTCGCAAGTTGTTAAGTTCCTGCGTTAATTGGTAGAAGTAAGGACCACTGCTCTCATCATATCGGCTTCTGAGCTCCTCCTATAGGTCTCGTGCTGTTGTTACCACCATGAATGAATCGCGTATTTATTTGATTATAGCATCCAAGCAATGACCATGTTATCTGCAGTAATCCATTTCTTCATCAGAGGGATGTTGCCTTCTGGTTTTCTGGTTTTACTGTTCACAAATCCTAGTTTGTTTTTGGCTTTAAGGCTTGGTTTAGTTGGCACGAATTGTTGCCAGGGAAAATAATCTTTTTCTTAAAATTTAAATTATTATGTTTGTTTTTTTAGTAGTTAGGAAAGTAAAAACTTTCCTAATTTAGGAAAAGTAGTAACAATTTCTTTAGATTCTAAATCCCAACACCCTTTTTGGTATTTATATTACTTTCCCCAAGAATTTAATCTAAAAATACATTAGACAATTTAACTCTTCATTCTCTATCAACTCTGCGACTTTAAAATATATAAATTTCAAATAAATTTTGATTTAATAATTAAAATTATATAAAATAAATATTATTTTATAAAAAATAATATTTAAATTATTTATTTTT
>JANZLF010000008.1:35515110-35529651 GCA_026546835.1 Erythroxylum foetidum | reverse complement strand
TATTGAAGTCACTTTGTAAGAGATGAAAATGAAAGAAAGAAAAGAAAAAGAAGAAAGGAAAAATTTATACCGATTTCAGATTGAGGTTAGTCTAAGGTTTCCAACGCAAACGCTTTCTTTGATATTTGTTCACGGATGTCGGAGATTTGTATTCGATTCGTTTTGATTTGATACCTTCGTATTTGTTTCGCTTTGTGATTTATGATTCGTTTCGTTTGGCTTCCGTTTTATTCGTTCCGTCTTCCGTTTTCGGGTTGGGACGCCGGTCTCCGAGATCGGGTCCCAACAATTAGAGTGCATTGAATGATGATTTTCATGCTTTGTATGCAACTTATCTAATTGATTTTGTTTCATCAATTAATGATGTCTTTATCTGTTGTTTTTCTTTCAACTTGTGTCGTTCAATTTATAATTAGCTTGAATTGGTTATACATGTTCTTGAGGATTGGGTTACAAATCTCTTGAAATAAATTTTATTCTTCTCTTCTTTTTCAAATCTTCTTCTTGGTTGAAGATCAAGTGGTTAATCAAGAAAATTCCATATGATGTGCCTATCATACTTGTACCTAAGAAAGATGAAACTTGTCGAATGTGTGCTGATTGTCGTGTTGTTGACAAAACAACTATTAAATATTGACACCATATTCTAAGGCTTGATGATTTATTAGAAGACTTGTATGGTGCATGCATATTTTCAAAAATTGAGTTAACAAGTGGTTATCATCAAATTTGCATGAAAGACGATGATGAGTGGAAAACATCATTTAAAACCAAATTTAGACTTTATTAATGGATAGTTATGTTCTTTAGTTTGACTAATGCTCCTTCAAATTTCATGAGATTAATGAATCATGTCCTTAGACTTTTTATAGGCAAATTTGTAGTGGCTTATTTCAATGATATTTTGGTGTATAGTGGAGATGTAGGTTCTCGTGCAAATCATCTTGAGCAAGTACTTTCCACTTTACGATCACAAACACTTTATGCCAAATTGAAGATGTGTAGATTTTGTGTTCCTGAAATTATATTTCTTAGGTTTATTGTGAGTAAAGATGGCATCAAACTTGATGAGGTTAAGGTTAAAGCCATTGTCGAATGGCCTATACCTAAGTTTGTTACTAAAATGCAATCATTTCATCGTTTGGATAGTTTTTATCACAAGTTTGTGAATGATTTCTTAACTAAGGCAGCCTCACTAAATGTGTTAGTAAAGAAGAACATGAAGTCGAATGAGGAGAAGCATAACATGTAACATCCCATATCACCCGCTTACAGATATTGTCTACTTTGGGCCTTGGCTCAGCTAAGCCCTCACGATTTTGCTTTTCCCGAGGCCTTCCTAGGAGGTCACCCATCCTAGAACTACTCTCATTCAAGCACATTTAATCTCGGAGTTCTGATGGAATCCAGTTCGTTAAGTCCTGGAAAGCGCGTCTATAAGGAAAAGGTATCCGTACCCTTATAAGGTATACTTCGTTCCTCTCTCCAACCGATGTGGGATCTCACACTTTCCACCCCCTTAGGGCCCAACCCTCTTTGGGGCCCAGCCTAGCTGGTACAATGGTTCAGATACCAGTTCTGATACCAAGTGTAACATCCCAGATCACCCACTTACAGATATTGTCCGCTTTGGGCCTTGGCCCAGCCAAGCCCTCACGGTTTTGCTTTTCCCGAGGCCTTCCCAGGAGGTCACCCATCCTAGAACTACTCTCATCCGAGCACATTTAACCTCGGAATTCTGATGGGATCTAGTTCGTTAGGCCCTGGAAAACGCATCTATAAGGAAGGCCTAGCCACCTGTCGGTCCAACCGACCCGACTACTGGCTCTGATACCTCCTGTATCATCCCAGGTCACTCGCCCATAGATATTGTCCGCTTTGAGCCTTGACTCAGCCAAACTCTCACGGTTTTGCTTTTCCCAAGGCCTTCCCAGGAGGTCACCCATCCCAGAACTACTCTCTCCTTAGCACATTTAACTTCGAAGTTCTGATGGGATCCAGTCCGTTAAGCCATAAAAAACGTGTCTGTAAGGAAGAGGTATCTGTACCCTTATAAGGCGTACTTCGTTCCCCTCTTCAACCGATGTGGAATCTCACAAAGGTACTATCTAATAGGAGAAGGAGAAGAAGAAGGAGCAGGAGAAGGAGAAGGACCACTCACCTTACAATGATAGGAACTCTCAATTAATCTTTTATTCCAATAATCCTAGGCCTAAACTCCCTAAATTCTCAATTCAAAATAATTATTCTCTTTAGATATAGCCATAATAAAGTAATAATTTGATAATGATCCTAAGGTATGTAAGTAAGAATAAGAGTAAAGAAAGATATGTGATCAAAACCAAAACATACAAAAAGAAAAACTTCCAATATTTTTCGAAAACACCTATAAACTCAACTAAGCCTCAATTAATCTCGAAAGGTTTACAAAATGTTTCTAAAACTTTAATTTATCCAAAAGAGTTGAAAGTTATTTTAAAGGTTCATGAAATATAAAATGTTAACTGAAAAGTCAAAGCTTATCAAATTAAGTCCTAATTAAAAGCATAAGTCAACTTAATCATATAAAATATCAATTGAACCTTTAATTTCACAAAATGGTTAAATATGATTAATTTAACCTAAAATCAATGATTTTTTTTTAAAAATGCCTCCACTTTCACAAAGTTTTTAAAGAAAAAAATTCAATTGAAGAAAGCACTCGGAAAAAATTAGTAAAATTGAATAATGAGAAACTTCAAGTTTTCTCCTATATGCATAATTTCCAATAATTTTGAAAACATCCTAATTTTTAATATGCAAAAAATGGTAAAATCTAGATTCATCAAAAGTTATACATTAAATGCATTTAGGGGGTTTAAAATCTTACACCCAACTTCCAATTGAATCATGCAAACCTCAATTTTATGAAAAACCCTAAATTTAAGAATTTAACCAATTTGGAATCTTAGAACATCAAAAATTCAAGTTGATGCTATCAAAATGAATCTTCATGAAATTAAATCCATGAATAATTTATAAAGCATGAAAGCAATGAAAATTAATCAATAATTTTATGAAAAATTAATAATATTCAAAATATCAAATTTAAATGAAAAATGTGATTAGAGTCTAAAAGTTGATGGAAAGTGATCCTAGAGACAAAGTATACTCTTTTGGGATAGTTATTAATGCCTACTTAATAGAAAGGGGTTAACCATCATAAAAAGGAAATTTAGATGTGAGAGGGAAATACTAAATCCCTTTTAAAATAACGGGAATTGTTGGAGAATATCATGCTTAAGCTTTTTGATAAAAAAAATATTGTATCAACCTTACCTTTTATGACATTACTTTTTAAATGAAATCCATATAACCTCCCATATCATACTTTAGGATCTTGATTCAAACCATACAAATTATAAAGTTTGTAAATTTGATTAGGTGTGTTATGAATTTCAAAACCAAGAGGTTGATCAATATAAATCTATTCTTGAATAAACTCATTTTAAAATGAACTTTTAGAATCCATTTGAAATAGTTTGAAATATGTGTATGATGTAAATGTAAGTAATAATATAATGACGTCTAATCAAGTTACCAATTAGCCTAAAAGTTTCCTCAAAATATATTCCCTTCTCATGATTATGCCTTTTAGGCACCAATCTAACTTTGTTTTGAACAATGGTACCTAATTCATCTAGTTTATTTCTAAATAACCACTTATATATAGTATATGACATTCTAGGTGATAACATTCACACCTTACTCATCTCAAATAGTTTCAACTCTTTGTTACTAAAGGCTTTTTCTATAGTTTTAGGTTCTATTTGAGGAATGAAAGCAAGATGATATAGATCTTTAAGAATATATCTAGTGATTACTCCTTATTAAAAATCATATATTATTTGATTAAAAAATGATTTTTGTTGAATGTCAAATCTCTTGGAAGCTCCTCAGCCTTCTTGCCCCTCCGATTTGGTTCAATGATGTCTTTTCTCGACTTATATGGCGTATCTTAATGATCATTATGATTCTTTTAAAAGAGCTAATTTTTTCTAAATCTTTTAAAAGAGCTACTTCATTATATTAAAGACTTTTCTTAGAAGAAAATGGATTAGCTTTTTATAAACAATATGCTTGGATTTTTTAATAACAGGGCTCTTCTAAAACATTTTGCATGCTTTTATATCTAAGAAACAACTAGAAAAACTTCGTTACTTTGAAATCAAAATTTTCTAAGTTATCCTCAGTGTTCAAAATGTTGCATTTTTAACCAAAATATTTGAAGTAACTAATCTTAGGATTTTTTTCCATGTCACACCTCATATGGTGTTTTATCTATAATTTATTTCATATATACCCTACTAGATATATGACAGATAGTTGCTACGACTTCTACCAAAAAATAATTTTGGAGGTCATACTCAATGAAATCTCTTACAATGTCTCATTTTTCTCTTAAGAAATTATATATTTATGGTGTTGTAGGAATAAGAAAAATTATGGAAGATATCATTATTTGCACAAAAGGTTTCAAACCTTTTATTCTTAGAGTCCTAACTATGGTCACCTCAAATTGAAGTAATGGAAAGTTCTTTTTCATTTTAGACTCTCTTAACAAACTTGCAAGTGTCCAAAATTACTCAACTTTACTAGCTAGGAAGAAAACATAAGCAAGCATACTAAAATCATCCATATCAATAAAACTTACCATCTAAATTGTCATTTGTAATGGGGTTAAATAAATCTATAAAAGTAATTGTAAAATTCTAGTAAAAGTTATTGACTTTTCTATCTTATATGGGCTACAAATCATGTATTTCTCAAACTTGACACTCGGAAGTCCATTGACAAGTTCCTTATAGTTAAGAAAAGAGATGATTTCCATGTTTTCATATCCAAGATTCCTTTACAAAATCTATGCTTCTTCATTTATAGATATTACACACTTTATATTTTAGTTAAAGAGATCATAAAACTCAATTATGTTAATATTCCATTCCCACTTTTCCAAACATGTTATTTTAATGTCAACAAATCTAAAAAGAATGCATGATTTTTCTTTATAAATAGTAAATTATGCTTCAAACCATCAATTAAAACCATATTATCGATCTAGGATGATCTTCCTTACTAGCTTTTCTATTACCAATTATCTTAAACTTGGAATTATTTCAAAGTGTGATAATCTTCCATCTTTGTCTTTAAGAGTTGTAAATTAGGGATGTATTATCAGATATATGCTTTAAGTATATATTGTCCACATACTTTTAGTTCCCTAAAAAAAAGGAAATCAATGTATTGTTTAGGTATACAAATAATCATGCCCCCTTAATGATTTTTTTTTCTTTTCTCAACCTATTTCCTTAAAGATTTACGTATTGAGATTTTTCTCAATGTTTTTGTGATCACCACAAAAAATCTTATTATATGAATAATTAAAATTATTGTTATTATAATGAGATTTATGGTTTTGATGAATCAAATCATTCTTAGGTCTTCTTTAGATGTTTGAATAGTGGACAGATCTCTTTTAGATGTCACAAGAATTGTGTCCTTTATATTTGACAAAATATCCTAGAATTTGAATATGCATGCAATAAGTTAGTTAAATATGTTGATTTCTATAAACAGTACGAACATTTTATGTTTGAAGTAAGGTCTATTATGATTGGTAGCTTGATTATTGCTTTTAAATTAATGTTAACTTATAAATGAATAATAATGGTTTTAATTGTTATCCCATGTCTTTCTATAGAAGTTATGTTTATTATATCCTTAGTAGGTTTTCACTTTAGGCTAGATTGAGAATCATACAAGAATAAACGGATCTTTCCTTTTGAATGAGGCATAGAAGATGAAACATAATGCACCATGCTCCCTTGCCACCTTAAGCAGCAGATCTTTACTATGAATACATTTTCCCTTTAAAATATTGTCTTAGTAATGAATGTACTTCGATGATTGTACCCAATCTAATCCTTATAATTGAATCCTTTTTTATATTCTTTATAGCTTCTCACTTCCTTTGTTGAATTTGGACAAATAGTCATTGAGAGCACTAATCTCCTTCTCCTATGTCTTATTCTAATGTTTTAATACATCCAAGCCATACTTTTCAATAATGGACACATTTTTAAATGTTTTAATGATATGCAATTAATTCTTCAATTTTCATTCTCACTTATATATGTATGATAAGATCTCATCTTGACTAATTATTTGATATTATCTCCTTTGTTTTGAATTTATTTTTTTCTTAAATGTTAAAATTAATGTTTTTTTAAGAGATAAAAAGTACAAATTGCATTAAATTGGGACTCTATTAATGATAATGACAAATTTTGGATAAAGTGAAGAGATTATTGCAATGGATAAGGTTGATCACTTGAAGAGTTAAGAGTTT
The DNA here is from genome assembly GCA_026546835.1 of Erythroxylum foetidum. Lineage (NCBI taxonomy): Eukaryota > Viridiplantae > Streptophyta > Magnoliopsida > Malpighiales > Erythroxylaceae > Erythroxylum > Erythroxylum foetidum. The sequence continues at coordinate 35,523,263 of JANZLF010000008.1, read as the reverse complement.
AACTGGGAAACTTCCTCATATCCCTATTATGTAGGAGTTTGATTTTGATTTATTTTTAGATAGATATATTTACAAGTTAGAGTTATATTAGGATTATATTAGAAAACTTTATAAAAGGGATGTTCCTTACTACAAAAAAAGGTTCTCACTTGTTGCATTTTTAGCAATTTTTTATCTTTCTTCTATTTTTGTTATTAGAGCAAAAGTTATGTGTGGCTAAACTCAATCATTTCAATTCAAGGGGACTTGATATTCTAGTTGTAACTTTGTGAGGTTTTATATTCTAGACCTTTTATTCATATTTTAATTAGAGTATTTCTTGTTTTGAGTTCTCATATTTTATGAATGATTAATATTTGATTAATCTGACAATTTAATTTAATGTTGATTATTCTATTAATATCTAGGAATTCAATGATCTGTAATTATCATGAAGGATTGGTACAAGTAGCAAATAGTTTATTTATGAATTTTCATATTTAACTTATGATAAACAAGAAAACTAAATTAAATAGTTGCAACTATCTTGATTATTTAATTTAGGGTTCAGTCTTTTTCACAAAGCTTATTGCTATCATTTATTTGATATGGAATGATATCACACCCAGTCAATAGACGATAAGTTTTGGTTTGGATGATGAGTTTGAACTAATTAATTTAGAAAAATTTAAGACTTATTATGACTATCCTAATATGTTTCGGACTAACTATTTGAATCGTAAAAATATTCTTTTTAAATCAATGATCAATCTTACAATTAGATGAGATCTTTTCCTTGAATCGAAGTTTAGTAATCTTGAATTTCTCATATTTAAATTCAGTTGATTTAATTTGTTTTCATATTAATTTCAATTAATCAGTTGTTTAATCAAACCCCCTATTCACTTTTATTACTTGAAATTAAGAAGCTTATGTTTAGTTCTCTAGGGTTTCGACCTGGTTCTACGACTAATGCAAAAGTTTGGAGAATCGATATTATTTTAGGGGCTTCAACAACTCGACCAATGTATTTAAATGTTTTTATCCTCTTTAAATTTAAAAGATAATTTTTTTCTCGTTTACTTATGATTTCAAGAATCTTAAACAATTAATCTTATGAAAAATCAAGATCACTATGATTATCATGAGTATTAGAGTTAAAGGGTACCTCATGATTACTATGAGCAATTAATCACGTTTGTCCCCAATAAGTCATAACAAGGGACTAAATTATGTGTGTAGTTTTTTTTGGCTTATTTGAAAACTAATGAAGAAGTTGCTTGTAATAAATGATTATAGAAATTTCATATATTGAAATCACAAAACAATCACAATAATAATTAAAGAGAGTAGGGAGAAGTGATAAAAACTAATTTATAGTAGTTTAGGCAAATAATCCTTGGCCTAAATCTACCACCTAAGTTCCACTTAAGATTTTCATTGTCATGGATTAAGATGAACCCTTAGAATCATTTTTCTTTATTTTAAATGAAGATGATGCCTTTATAATTCTAGGTCAAAAAGAACTCTTACAATGCATTCCCTAAGAGATTCTTCCAATTATTCACTAAAATACCATATATAGCTTAAACTTTCCATTTTTTCTCACATAAATAAACTTGAGCTCAATATATGTTTTGCAATGTACAAATTCACTCTTTAGCCTCTTAAAGATCGTATAAGTCTATAGTTAAAAGGTTTTTTTTTCACAAATCAATTAGGGTCTATTTATATTGTTGTTAGAGACACAAACTAGTCATTATAGTGGCCAGTTTTTATTCATGATTAGCTAGTTGATCACTTACCTTTAACTAGCTGAACAACGTTCAACTAAGGTATCGACTAGTCAAACCCTTTATCAAACATAAATTTCCCTTTATAAAGTTTTAAAATAGTCCATCAACTAACTAATTATAGCCTTCTAACTAGTTGATGTTCTACTTGCAAACTACAAATTATATAACTCATTAACACTTTGCCTAGCTAGTTGAACCAATTTAAAAACTTCAAATACAAGTCTTTTTAAAGGCAAATGCATCATTTTTACAAAAATAAAAAACATTTCAAAAATTACTTTAGAAGTGTTTTGATAATCAAAAGGGTTTTCTTTAACACCTTCCTAAAATTTCTCTTGATTATGAAAAATCATATGCAATATTCCTTAATTATAAATCATCATATAATAATTGAGCCCTTAATTCATTCAAATGACTAAGGTATAGTTATAAGAAAGACTATAATGATTGTTACACATAAAATGACTTCATTCTTTCTTGGTTTTAGTCCACATGGTTTTAATTTCCTTAAAGCACTTTTGAATTGTATTTGATACTCCATCTGGTTAATTTTTATCCTTTGATCACTTTTTCCTTCCATTAAGCTTGATCTTTGAATTTTTTCTTAACTCTTTGAAAAATTACCTTATTTATATTACTAAAGATAAAAATATTAAAAGTAACATATTTTGTTGTCATCAAGATCATTACTTAGAACCCCATATGGTATAACAAAGCATGTGTAAGACACTTCTCTTTTTGAATGGTCACTTTTAGAGTCATTTGAATCATCCCAAGTAAAGGCTTTGAGAGCCTTCTTTTCTTTATAATTTGTCTTCTCCTAATTGCAATTGCTTTCATGTTTCTCACCATCTATAAATGGCATTTAGACTTCATATAATTTGATTTCCTATACTCAGATCAAACAATGCTAATTGATTTCCTTTTGGAACCAAACTTACCCTTCTTAAATTCACTTCTCTTAAAGAAATTCTTTCTCCTTAACAACTTCTTAAACTTTCTAGTGATTGTGTTATATCATCCTCATTACTGCCACTTGAGTATACCTTTTCCTTGTCACCTAAATCTTACTTTAAATCCTTAAGTTCCCATTTTTGTTTCTAAGAACCACCTCTTCCTCTTGTGTTTCATTAAGCCTCGTCATCTAATGGTAGTACATTCAAATCTTTGGCTTTTTGAATGGTCGTGATTTTATCTTCACAAGTCTTTAGAAGCGACCTAAGTAATTTTCTTACCATAATGTTAGTATAAGATTTTACTAGGCCTTCAGAAGCATTTACAATGTCAATGAATCTAGTGTAATATTATTGAAATATTTCATTATTATTTGAATATTTCGTCATGTTCTATTTAGAAAAACTTATATTAGTGTACAATTATGTGTACCAAATGAATACAATTGCTTTAATGCAATATGTTCTATTTTATTAAATAGTGTTATGAAAGTTTAATTTAATGGTAAAAACAAAAAAAAATGGTAGTCAAATAAATGCAATAAGTAATAAGAGTAAAGATGAGAGATTGAAAACCAATTTTGTATTAGTTTGGAAAATACCTAACCTACATCCATCTCTAATTCTCACCTAGGATTCCACTATTTTCTTCTTTCAAGGTGTAAAGGAACTTTCTTACAATTTTTTTTCTTTATCTCATGTAAAGAGAAATGTTTCTAAAATATTCCTTGACGGTGAAAAGGAACCATTAGCTTTTTTAAATCCTAAATTTTAGTAAAAATGGCCTCTAATTAATAATTACAACATAAATCAAACTTGGTTGCTCACTTTAATCCTCTACAAACCATAATGAATGTACATCTATTTATAGACAACAACCCTTCAAATAATCGTTAGACAAAAACTAGTTGTTATAATAACTAAAACCTGTTCAGCTGGGCATCCACTAGCTAAAAAAGTGAACCTATTTTTATCCTCAACTTATTTGGTATTAGTGAAACCCCTCTATAGATTAATGATTTAGAAGTTGGCATATAGACTAATTACATATCTAGTTAAGGCAAAAACAACTAAATATATCTCTAAATTGTCTTGTATTTGGCTAGTCTATCTAAATCCTTAGGCGAATTAAACCTTTTCGTAAATTAACTTTTAAAATCACTTTAAATGATCAATTCTCATCACTTAAGATTTTTCAAAAGCATGAAACACTTCATTTTAAAGAAAAAACTTAACTATTTTTGAAAGCTCCATAAATTTCGTTCTAAGAATAAAAAAATGTCTTTGAAAATTCAAAATAGTAATTTCTTTTGATAAATAAAAAAATCACACATTAATATTTAACATAATTTTTGTGCATAGAAGGCCTTTAAAGTATTAAAATGATTAGGATATAAGAAAGATTATATTAATTTTTACATATTGAAAGGTATTGAATCTTCCTTAATGTTTATCCATTTGGCTTGATTTCCACTTCAGTAATACTAAAGATCTTTAATGTTCTTCATTCCTTGCCTAACTTTACTTTATATCATATCTTTTGGCTCAATTAATTCCTATGGTTAAGTAATATGATTTTGTTTTCTTTTAATCACTAAAGCTAAAACTTACTAGAAATTATATTTTATTATCATCAATTCATTCAATACGATAAAGAGCAAGTGTAAGTGTGTTGTTATGTAAAAATAATTTAATGATAAAGTGAAGAAGACCTTTGATCATCACATTATAGATAAAGAATGAAAAATAAGAAAAACATTGGTAACACCATCACTTGGTTAAAACTACCAAATTTGCTTTAGAGCAGGCTTAAACTAAACTCGATTTAAACCTAATTTCCGTTGACTATCAAGCAAAAGAGCAGTAAGGCTTATTAAATTTTTCATAAGCTGTCCAATTTGAACATTCTTTGTTGAAGCAAAAATCCATAATCTCTTAGTTGAAAAATGGAGAACTTTGGTAACAAAGACCACTTGATTAGAGCTACCAAATTTATTTTAGAACATGCTCAAACTAATCTCCACTCAAACCCACTTTCCATTTACTATCAAGCAAAAGAGCAACAAGCCTTATTCAATTTTTCATAAGCTGTCAAATTTAAACATTCCTTACTGAAGTAAAGATCTAGAATCTATTGGTTGAAAAATGGAGAAAAATACTCAACCTATTCCACAAATCCATTGCCTTTAGAAAAGCCATCAATTGAATTGTCTCCATCACTCATGAAGGCAATCTAATTTCTACTCAAGACTAAGTTCTTAAAGCTTCCATGGAACATTCCACCTGTTTATTAAGCTCTACTTTAGACACTCAATCAACACCAAATTAGTATAAGAGATATTACAAGACAATTTATCATCTTAAGAAGCTCTCTTTTTTGTTAAACCAATCACCTTAGAAGAGATCACAAAAGACACAAAATCTTTACACCATTAAAATGCACCATACCTTGACGGATTAGATGTAATTTTTTTTCCATAAAATATGGTCACCCGTAAGGTAGATTTGCTGACAAATGCTTCTCTTGAATTCTTTGAAAAGACTAGAATGTTTAAAGAGATAAATATGACCTTCATCACATTGATCCCTAAAGGTAATGAGTAAAAAAATCATGTATGATTATAGACCTATTGTACATTACAATACTATTTGTAAAATCATTTCCAAAGTACTAGTTAAGAGGTTGAAACTAGTCTTACCAAATTATATTGATCAAGCACAAAGTGCATACATACCAGGAAGAAGGATAGGTGATAATATCATGATTTTATAGGAGGTTTTTAGGCATTATACCATTAAAAAGAAGTCATCTCGTAGAGACTACACACCTCTCATTAACAGAATTATGTCTATAATAAATAGCTAGAGTAGTAGAGATTTATTTTTAGCAGGGAGAACATTACTAATCAAATTTATCCTCTCCTCTATCAGCATTCATTAGGCCTCTCATATGGCTTTCCCCAAAGGCACTACAAAGCTATTAATGAAATTTTAAAAAACAATTTATAATCTAGCTCTAGGCTTAAAAACAAAGGGAACAAAGTCAAATGATTCAAATTTTGTCAACAAAAGAAACATGGAAGTTTAGGAATCATCCCCATAAAAACCATAAACCAAGTGTTTCTATTAAAAAAGATTTGGAGGTTGATTCAAGACATGAAGTCACTATAGGTTAAGTGGGTACATGAATACAACATTAAATAAAACTACATTTAGAATTTCCAAATCCTGTAAAATTCCTCAACTGTCATAAAATTCATTGTTAATAACAGAAGAAAAGTTTGGGAATATTGCTTCAATCAGGTTGGTAATGGAATGGTAAGCAATTTCAGGCAAGATACATGAACCCCTTATAGTCCCCTAAATCAAATAAGTGACTTGGAACTTCTACAAAGATTGGTTAAACCAATCACAAATGTAGCCTAGACAATCTCCATTATAAATTCCAACACTTCCAACATTCCATTATCTACTACTCCACCTGTCTCAAGAACTATTGATTAAATTAGCATGAAGATAAGCTTACTTGGCATAATGAGCTATACACCTACAAATTGCTTTACGATGAGCTAACCCCTTAAGTTTATTGGCACAAAATTTTATGTTGTAAGCATCATTGCCCCGAAGCTGCTCACACACTATGAAATGCTTTCAAAATCAAAACTCCCCACCCTATACAAACTTGGAAAATATCTATGAATCCCAAATTGGTGCACACTATGCAAGAGAGAGTTAGAATCTCACAATCACCTATTCTTTCAATGCAATTTCTCTAACAAAAAATGGAATTCTATCATACGCTGATATAGAGTGACAGAGCCCGCATCAAAATGGACTAATATCATGACCTGGTGTGTGGGAATTACAGACATAACTAAAGGTGACAAATGGACTATACACATAGCTCATAGACTAAAAGAAACAACATGGTATATACAAGTTTAGCTCAGTCAAAGGATGAGTTATCTAACCTCATATGGGAACAAATTAGATTGAACCTAAGCCTTACAACCGCGAGCATAAAGTCAGTTACAAAGTCAGCACCATCTGCAGAATTACTTAACAAACTGTTCAACTAGTCAATCAGCAACATGTATCACTTATCATTTGGATATCAGGCTTATCTAGTTCTTGATATAATTGCTTCCAACATTGTCTCTCTACCTTGTAATCCTTTCATTCAATGAATATGTTATTATTCTTAAAAATAAAAATAAAAGGAAAAAGATATGAAAGCAATAAGTTAGAAAAGAGACACTTCTTTATAGTGGTTTGAAGATGATATTATGGCTTATCTTAGAGTAAGTCTCATCCTCATTGGTTCGTTTCAATGGGGAAAGATTTTTTAACCCCTTAAAACTCTTTTTAACTAATTTGATAGTAGAGAATAATCCTTACTCTTTATTGCCAATACAAAGAGATATCGTGCCAGGATGACAAGCAACCAACAAAAATATATCTAAAATATTAACTTTGATTGTTTGTTTTTTAGTATAAAAACAACTAAGATGCCTCTAAAAAGGTATATATATATATATTTTTTTAATTTAGTTTCAATTGCACACAATACAACATGAATAGTAGTTTGAACCCTAACAATCAATGCATTCTTTATTCTTTAATTATGTTTAAAAAAAATTAAAGGAACTATGAATGTTATTAATAATATTTCGAAAAGTTTATAAAAAGGACAAATATAAAGCCAGGTAAAGAAGCAAGGAATTATGAAACTTAGCTGAAATATGCTTAAACATAGCTCTGGAAACCAAGCTAGAGGAAACAAAAAGAGATTGTGAAAAGTGTTCATTTACACTCAATTGGTATTAAGAATGAAACTAACCTTTAAATCGGTTTGTAGCTTCCTTGTAACACATAAAAATGCCCAATACGAACTAATGCCCATAAGAGATTTCACTCCAAACAAAAATGATATAAAACTCGACCTTAAGTAGTTGTATTGGCGATGGTGATCAATGTTATGAATATCGTACCGGGTTCAGTACCGAATTGAGCTCTGGAACAGAACTGTATCGGTATCGATCGATACCGGGTACCGTTTTAAGATATTTTTTAAATTTATAAAATAGTCCCTAAAATTTTTAAAAATTGCAAAATAGTCCAAATTTATATATTATACAGCTGTCATGTATACTTTACTAGTTTACTGTTTACATCAACCATGCTTTCAAAAATCTTAATAATAAACAATAATGACAATTAATTTGAAATAACAATAAATTTTAAATATTTTACATATAAATAATAACCACAATTAATATAAAAAAAGACATTCATCATCATACAATTATAAAACTAAGAATAATACAAAGCATTTAAAATATTACAACCATACAATTTCATCATTATAATACAAATATTATTTACTTTATTTATACAAAGTTTTAAAATTAAGTTATTAAATATA
>JANZLF010000008.1:35481706-35492944 GCA_026546835.1 Erythroxylum foetidum | reverse complement strand
TTCCTCTAAAATTAGAGGCCAAATGAATGCTCAGTCAATAATATGCGGTAAAAATCCTAACCCGTCTCAATTTACCATTATAAACTTCCCATCGGTGACGGGATGTTACAATCCATTCCTTGAAAACAATGCTAAAACATAATTATTCTAATTGTTAACCATAAGTGTATGATATAACTATAGCTATCACACTGAGTACATGTTGATTCCATAAAGAATATTATTAAGTATCAGTTACTTACAAACTTAACTGACTAAGCTTAACTATTTGGGCTAAAAACTATAATCAATCAATAAAAAATAAAAAAAATCACCTAAAGCACTTAAAAAACAAGCAATGGTCTGAGTAAAATAATTTATGAATGACTAGACTTGGGTAAAAAAATCGCCTAAGTTTCAACTTCAATATGATTTAATGAATATATCTAGTTTCATAAACCAGTAAGAGTTTCAAACTTATATTATATCTCTTTTGAGACATACAAACCTTATCCTTAGATTAATCAATTACAATCCCTTTCAAATTAAGACAACCTGAGAATACTTTAGTTTGCTTTGTGAACTCTCATAATAAGTTTTATCCTAACCTAGGAAGATCTGGAGACTTTCTCTCAAACAGCTCACATTTAACCCTCTTTATCCATGTTTTGATCTAACCACACATTTTATTTCTCAAATCTTAATGCATAAATCAAATAATTGATCTTCCATTTTGTCCTTTTAATTTAATTAGTGATAAAGATATGGATAAATCATAAGAAAGCTAAATAAATTATATTAAATCCTAGGTTCATTCTACCTAAATCTATAACTTCATTAGTTTATTATTAAAAAAGAATAAAAATAAAAAATAATGAAGAACACAAGGAAAAGAGATAATTGTTCTTAAATCTTGAATCTTTAGAGCATCTTATTAGAATTTTGTTTTATCTTTTGATTGACTTTTTCTTGATCAAACCAACTATAGAATGGTCTCTAAATTACTTCCCTATTTCTTTCCAACTTTTTCTTCTATTAAAAAAATCTTTTATTTTTCTTTCCTCTTTCTTTTTATTAGAAACTCTTCTCTTTAATGAGTTATAAGGCCTTAACACATATCCATATAGTAGGTAGTGTTGTTTTTGGTAGCTTTTATAACTTTTCTATAAAATAACACCATCAATATGGGACCGAAATAAGGATGTGTAGGTTCCATATTGCTTAATCCAAAGGGTAACAATGGAGTATATAGGGCTATGAAGGAGAAGCAAAATTATTCATATTAGAACATAACCCAAACACAGTGGTGTCTAAGTGTTTTGTTTTTAGTCCCTTCTCTAACTCTTCCAAATGAGCGCTAAATTTATCTTACTCTTCTCCAAATTCATTCGTTTTCCTTAAGGAGGTATAAATATAACCTAAAATAAAATATATCTCAAATTAATTATCAAATTCTTAAAAAGCATTCAAAACATAATCATATGTTATGAAAATAATACTAAAAATAATGTATATCTAATATACATCAATTCTTTAGTAAGGTAGAGTTTTACATTCAAAATGCTTGATATTGCCATTAAATATGTGGATGCATTTATTAGGTTGAAACAATATGATTTTTGGTACACGTATTTCCTGACATAGTTACAATGAGAGTTAACAAAAATTTATTAGAAATTACAAATGTTTAAAATTATCCCCATTTTTTTTACACGAAATATCCAACTACTCATAATTGTTTCACTACATATTTGTTTCACTAACATGTGTGATATCAAGTTAGCATTATATGAACGAGCCATTTCTTCTAATAAGGTGGTTTAATGCAAACATAATTTTGCATAAAATTGAATATTATTTTTAGAAATTATATAATGATAGAGCTTCATTACAAGTTCAAATCATTAAATAGTTATGATATGATTTGTTTTCTGATTACTATTAAGAATAGGTAAAGGGTTCAATAACAATAGTTCAATGTCAGGTTCAATTTCTGTCAATACATCCTTATCAAGCAAGAAAATTTTTAGTTTGAATCTTGGATTAAAGGATATTACAAGGGAAAACATTTAGGATTTCATATAATCCAACATAGTTAGATTGTTATTTGGAAGCTAATGTTTGAAAAACTACTTATGAGAATTTTGATACATTATGGTGGAACTTGAATAGAGGTTAAGATCTAATTATGTAGAGAACTGTGTGAGATTTCTTAATGTTTCCAATGTCTATAACTGCTTCTGAATTTGCTTTTAATTTTGTGATTAAATAGTCAATTTCTTCTAAAAAACATTGGAGGTCCTAATTTGTGCCAAGATTTTATTATGTGATAAACCAATTTAAGGTAAACTAAATGCTTAATGGTATGTTAGTATCTTTTATAACCTTTAATAATTATATATCTTTTAATTTTATAATTTTTTTAATATTGTGACATATATAAAAGATGCTAATAATAATGTGGCTATGGATCATGTTGTATGTTTATTCAAAGAAATATTCAATAATGAAATTATATTTATTGTTATTAAATATATGTTCATTTATCAAATTATTAGATAATTGAATAAGATTTTTATAGTTATTTCTTCCTAAATGTAAAGGAAGTGGTGCAAAGTGTTGACCATTTTGACTTCAAAAAAGATGAGTGAGTAATTATAAATGGTGTTGAATACAATCAATAGTTATAGGGTTACATGATTATTTACCAATTGGTTAATTATTGTTTTTAATTATGTTTCTTGTAAATTCTATATTTTCTATAAAAATGAGTCCTAAAACTCTAGTTTGTTTTCATATGATGTCTTCAGGTTCTTAAATGTCAGGATTTCTAGGGATGCAACTTTACCATGCAAGTATGTGATTATAACTTATATCTTTATTGCCTTTTTATTAGGTAATAGCTATGGAGCTAGCCAAACTAAATGTTAAGTAACTTATCTATATTGGTTAGCTTAAGAATTTGCAGTATTTGTAATTTTTCTTAGGAGTGGGGATCAAATGATTACATAGATATCCTGCCATTTGCCTTTTCTTGTTCTCCTTTGCTTTATACTTTGTATGATTTATGCTATTCAATTTTTCAAGATAAGGAACTCTTCAACAACAATATAATTAGATGGGTACCAAATGATCTTAGAAATTTCACAAACTTCATTAGTTTGACTTAATGATTGAATAATTTTATTGGCCCTATTTTAGCAACATTGGGAAGTTGGAGAAAGTTTGTTTCCTATATGAATATGTATGCTTTATCTTCTATTACATAATGTTGATTAGTATGAAATTTGTTAATTGTTCTTTTATTATTTGGTTGACCTATATCTAGTCTTTTATGTTTTATGTTAGTATAAAAGAAGGCTTAATAATGTGATTATAAATTATGACTTGTCAGTAGTTTTGTGTATTATAGATATTTTTTCTAAGTACTATATTAGATATAGATTCATTTGGTTTTGATCAAACTGAAACTTGATCGATCATCGAAAAAGCTATTATGAGCCTAAATCTAATAGGATTCAAAATTTTAATTTGACTCAAAGATCGATTATGTTCGAGATTTTCGGATTAGATTGAAGCTTGGGTTGAAGTTTTTCTAGGCATGCCTAAAAGCTTAATTAGGATTAGGCTCAATCCAACTTTTTCAAGGTTTGATTAGATATTGGATAGGGTAAGACCTATAAGTTTATTTCAGATTCAACTGGCTCGACTTATTACCATTACTACTGATAATTGGAGTTATATTATAAGGTATAGGGAATGTATATTACAATTGATACTTTGAATTTTATAAGCCCCGATCAAGACTTGATTCTCCTATATTCAAATGTCAAAGATCACAAAGGTACCTTTAAAAACTTGAAATAATGCATATAAGAATGGCAATTAGTATAGTTGGACTAGCTTACTCTTTGTTTGACTCAAATATGACAACTCCAAAGTAAGGCTTAAATCCAAAGCTTGACTGGTTCGAGTCGCAAGGCCAGAACAAATTTGGACCACTAAAAAGATGTCATTTTGGTGAAAGAGTTTAAGCCGCTTAAACCAAGTTTGAGCAGATTCTCTTGACTGAAGCTTAATCAACTCGAATCTGAATCTTTAATTTTGTATCACACCGAGTCTAATTTCCCTGAAGAAGACTGATAACACTGAACGCATAGCATTACCTTGAACAAGAAATTTGACAGCTAATACCCATAATCAGTACATTTACAGAGCCAGTTTTGTTGATTTAACAGACCCAACGGTGAGCAGGAATTATCAACAATTTTTTACGCAAACGTTTGAGCCTATAAATCAACAGACATGAAGTGCATTTCATGACACGCAATTGCATTATATACAGCCTTCCGGAGCAAATAATGATTGAAACTTCTCATGTTGATCCTTTTGACTCAAATTGGGAGTGTATAATCATGAGACGCCAGAATTACTTGGAACGAGGGGAGACCTTTTCCATTCTGCCATGGAACACAAGCTCTTAGTGTTGAGTGTAGGAACTACCAGTATCTTCCCTTCAGCTAATGGATACGACCCTACACGAACTTACGAATATCCCGCAAATTGCATCCAGAGTATGATGCTGCTTCCTGCATATAACTGGTGTTCGCCTCCCAGACGCAAACATTCTACTGAGGAAAATGGACTTAGTACCAGCCCGCAAAGTCCCAGAGGAAGAAGTAGAGTCCCTGACTGTTATTTGGCTTCTTATTGAAACTGCAGAGGGTCTACTCTTCCTGGTTGTAATTTCCCCAGGTAGCTGCAAGAGCTTAGAATACGAGGAATTAAGATCTTCTTCTTCTTCTTCATATATCCGCTCCAATCTCTCCACTGGAATTTTCTCCGCATTGACATCTGCAATGCCTCCTTGATCGTCTTCAGTGGTCACAGTTCTCTTTGCTTCACTCCATAAGCCAATGGCACGCCATGCGTCTGCAACAAGCTCCATAGTGCTGTTGGCAGGTAAGACACCCTTCTCTTCCATGAGTTGCAGCACCTCTTCTGCTTTCCAAGGTTGTCTTGCTTCCCCATAACCCCATATCAGTGTTTCGAATGTTTTCTGATTGGGGGAAACACCAATCTTACACATTTTCTCAAATACCATCATTGCTTTCTCCATTTTACCTGCAGTGCACCATCCACTGATGATCGTGGTGCAGATGACAACATTTGGGTGCACACCAGATTTATCCATTGAAGTCAGTACAGACTCAGCTTTTGCAGGCTCTCCAGCACGAACATAACCTTTTGCAAGAATGCCAAATGCATGTATGTCAGGTTCTATTCCTGCCTTCACCATGTCATTAAAGATCTCCTGGCATTTATCCATTAGCCCTGCAGAGCTCCATGCATTCATGATTGTGCTGAATGTTATAACATCTGGTTTGACACCATACTCTTCCATTAATGTAAGTGCCTGTTGATTACCTCGTCAATAAAGATATTATAAATTAGAACACATTGAAGATCATAGAGAAGAGGAATTAATATGTCAATTACATTACTGCAAGGTTTCTATCATACACTTTGAGACTGTATCTCGATTTCTTCTTTTGTTGTCAAAGTCTACATTGAAATGCTAAGTTAAATGTCAAACTGGAGTTGGTACTGAAACATTTTGTCTATATCACATGCCAATGGTTCATTCCCTCTCCTATGTCCTTATCAAAATGTAGTCAACACAAAGTGGCCTACAACGAGAATGGTGGGAGATAGAGGGCTGTGGGAGGCACAACAAAGAGTGGCATTTCTCAGCCACTCTTAGAACAATCACCTCTGTCATGTAAAGGCCAAAATGATTTTAACCGTGTTCTGATTCAAATTATTGGTTGTGTATGCATGCATTATACATGTTACACAAGCATTGTAATTGTTAGCATTTTGTATCTCTAAGACAAATTGTGAGTCTATATAAAACTACTAGTTAATATTTATGATCCAAATGCCCTTTATTGTGGACTCTTAACTCCTATTTTGATTAAATAGCCAGTAGAATTCAGTCAATTGACATATTCTCACATACATCTTTTCTTTTCAGTGTAGGTGTGTTCGTGACAGCTGATATGAAGAGGTTATCTTTCATCTTCAACAAATCAGTAAAAAAATGAAATGCAGATCAGATGTGCACCGTTTCATCTTTCCATAGCAAAGAGAATAGAAACTTGTTTGTGCGACCATTAGAGTCAGAGATCATTTTGCTAAATATGAAGGTAATATATTGAAACGTAAAGACACATTTCAGTATTTGGATTGGAGTTTGCAGTGAGAGAAAAAACTAACCTCGTCAACTCCATTTGTGTCCATGATGTCTAGAAATCCCTTGATTAGAGAATTAAAAACAAATTGATTAGGATGCACTCCAAGCTTCTTCATCCTGTACACAAATCTCAAGGCTTCTTTCATCTTAGATTCTTTGCAATAGCCATTTACAATTATGCCACAAGTGCGCTCATTTGGTGCCACTCTCTTGTTCTGCATTTCCATTAACATGTTTTCAGCCCTACTTGTTTCCCCTTGCTCAGCATAAGCCCTAGCTAGGATATTGTAAGTGACAACATCAGGCCTCAGACCAGATGCTACCATCTTGTACAATAAATTGCATGCTTCTTTTATATTTCCCTTGTTACACCAGGCTCTAATTAAAATATTGTATGTCCGATGATTTGGCTTGATGCTTTGATCCTGTAACATCAAATCTAGCAATCTCAAAGCTTCTTCAGGCTGACCAGCATTCCCATATCCCTTGATGAGGGTATTGAATGTAACAGTAGTGGGCTTACATCCACATTTCTTCATCTTGTGAAAGAGTTTCATGGATTCCTTTACATCCCCAGATTCAGAAAAAGCATTAATCATGGCATTAAAAAGTATAGTGTCAGGCTTCACTCCATGCTTCTCAATTTTAGATGTCACCATAAGAATGGACTGGAAACGTTTCTGCAGAGTCAAGGCAGCTACAAGAGCTGTGTATGTTATAATGGTTGGCCTATGTCCATCTTCCACTAAATTATTAAAGACAGAATGAGCTTCTCTAGGCTTCCCTCTTTCAACCAAACTATTCATGAGTTTTGTTCTGGAATGAACAGTTGGGCAATTGCTACTGCTCAGACAAACCGGACATTGGGTTTGGGCTTGAAAATCTACAGATGAAGAACCTGTTTGTAGTGGCTCCTCTATCAAACGTGGATCCTGAGAAATTCAAATTGGCCAAAGGTTAGAACCCAATATGTACATAATGCATGTGTACAAACTAGCCAAAAAAAAAAGAAAAAAGAGAAAAAGTCCTAGTACAGCAATCAAATATGATGGCATCCCTTGTAATTGACATGGTATTGGCTAACATCTACTACATGCAGTTAAATCACTTGTGGTAGAAATGGAACATGAATCTTAGGAAAAATAAACATTTCTAATTTGTATTTGGTAGCCTATGAAACTTAGGTGGAGAGTGTGTGTGTGTGTGTGTGTGTGACAGGAACATATAAAATCATTAGTCAAGCAACAACCACCATTGTAGTGGCATTTGTACGTTGAGAACCATATAACAGAATATACTAGCTGCAATGGGAATGAATGAAGAGTAGTCTTCCTTCTTTGGACATCTAATCCTCTTATGCAATGCTTACACTTCCCCGATTTTCTGACTCCACTTTCCGTTAAGAATCGTTTAGAGAAAAGACAAATAAAAGGATCCAACTGTAGGATAACCATGATGTACCCTTGAGAAAAGTTTCTGAATTCAAATCTTCATTCATCAAAACCGGAGGTAACTTGGCCACAGATTAACCAGGTTGTATGAATTTACTGCCATAACTAATATCAAAAGGAGTTAAATAGAAAGCACTAAAAGCAGTAATCTAAAAAAGACCACAATTCAACGTCTACCTTGGAGCATGCAATTCAAATTTCCAAAGATAACTCCAATAATATTTATCTAACTCAAAACTTTTCACTCCAATATACTTCAAATCATTAAGGAAGCTTCCATAGGTTCCAACTTCCAATGAAATTCCTAATCGACTCACTCAAAACAGTTAACTTTTGCAAGTAAAAGGAAAAAAAAAGCTTTCTACTTTACCATAACTGATGTTTTCGTTAGGTTTGTACTTGCTATCGTCCCATTTTGACGTCTACTCATCATGCCTTTCTAAGTGGAACCCCTAGATTTTTCTGCTTGCTTTCCCAGTATACCTGAAATTTCAAACTTTTTCCTTGCAAGATTAAGCTGAAGACTTGGAAAAATAGTTTGATTGGATGGGAATTCAGAAAAAAGGCGAAGTTCGTTGTACGCAATAAGCTGGAAAATTTCCAAGGATCAGTATCAAGATATGAAAACTAAAGATATAATCATCTATTGAAATCTTGATAATATAGAAAGGTAAACAAAAATGAAGGTATGTTTAGCTGCGTCGTTGGCAGGCTCATAAGCACCATAACTACGTGATTGGCATTTTACATACAGAGATACTTTATTTCACCTTCAAAGTACAAAAACAGAGTCATATCTCAGACAAAAAACTAGGCAGTCTTTCAAGAATTAACGAGGTAAGAAACGATTAGCTAGTGATGTGAATTGTAATTGTAGACGCAGATTGAAGAGAAACAACAACCCGGGAAGTAAAAAAAAAGGAAAGAAAAAAGAAAACGATATGAATTACAGCATTGAAGCAGCAAATCAAGAAGTGGGTTTTCTTTACAAAAACCAAAATGGCTTATACAACCAACAAGAGTTGCCAGTCAACCAACACAAACCCAAGCCATTGGAGAACACACAAAAAGTACAAATGAATAGAGGTAGTGAGTCGCATCAAATCAACTTGCAGAACAAAATCAATGCTAGAACACAAAGGCAACATAATCGACAATTGTACACCTAAAATTCACACATTTCACGGCCACTAACTACTAATTTGAAGACGTTCACTGGCGTTGTACCTCTTGAGATGGGCAAGTATGATGAGAGGGATGGGCAAGAACTTGCATGTTTTCGGCATGCAAGTGGTGAACCAGCAAGCAGAAAAGAAATAGGAAGGTATACTCATAAGCTTTGTTGGGTAGCAAGACTAGTGTTTGTGCTGTGGCGTCCGCTAGAGATTCTTATCCACAAATATTATCAGAAATAGATTCTTTGGATAATATTTTGAGGCCGTAAAGAAGTTGACGACATAATTATGTTATAACGAATTAATGTTTTTATTTGGAGGAGGAGAGCTGACCACGACGCCTTTTGTTTCGGTTGGCCAAGATTCAATCCCTATATGTATATTTTTTTTCCCTGCATTGTTTTGACCTTCATTTCACAATAATATCCAAGATCTTTTTATGCTCTTGATCATGTTTCTCTTAAACGCTGCAAATTCAAGATTTTTCCTTTCAGTTTCCTCCGTTTAAAGTTTGTCCTTTTCACCTTTCTGACATATCAAAATTGGTGTGAAACTAATTCGTTTCTTTGAGTTACTAGTTAAGGATTGGACGGCTGGGTTGCGAGACTCGTACTAGTTTGGTCTAATATAAAATTAACAGGTTCATTATGAGTTGATTAAGATTCATGGGTGTCACCACCAGTCAACCAAATTAATGTACACATTCATCGATTTTTGATATTAACTCGACTTTTATCTGTGGTAAATCCAGACTTAGGTGTGGAATCACCGATAAGTCCCGTAGAAAGGTATCGATACTGTTAGGCACCGTTTCAGAACTCAACTCTTATTTTGATACCATAACATCTCAGACTCCGCTTCCAGAGTTCAACTCTTGTGGAAATATCATAAGACTTGAGCGTGTGTATTATCTTGTAAGATTGTTTCAATGAACTCTTCTTAGCCAACATCGATTCATCTTCACTCTCTGATACTATGAGTACTAGGCCCCAAATTTGAACTATTCTTATACCGAAGTAGTATTCTGTTGCTCATTAATTGTTGAGATTTCGCCTTTGCGAGTCACGGGCCTAACGTCTTAAGTGACATTTTTTTTGGATTCGAGAAAACCCCGTAGGCAGGCCAAGCGGGCACACCTCTCTGAGGGCCCAACTGGCGCACCACCCCACAGGCGGGCTAAGCGGACACACCTCATCATTGAGGGCCCAACTAGTTCTCCAGCTACAGGTAAAACCCCGGCTGCCCCAGACTCTTACAAAAGAGGCTAGCATGGAATCGAACCTGGGGCATAACTAAAGTTAAACTCCGCTTTCAACCATCGAGCCACACCCCTTGAGGGCGTCTTAAGTGACATTCAAACGCGCATCCCACAAAAGTGATGTACCCATACCAGTCAAACATCAAAACAAACTCATTTCTTCTATTTCAGAACATATTTTGGGAAGCCTCCAATTGGAATTTCAATTTGATTTCTTCAAAACATTTGTTTTTCATTGTCTTAAGTTTTTAATGACACAAAAATCATTAATTTAGTTTAGAAATCTGAAAGTTATAGCCTAAACATTTTCGGGCTATTATTAAACTGAAATAGTACACTATATTTAACTTTTATTGACAAATTGAAAGTCTTAGAGATTAAACTAAAATTTGAGTTCTTCATATAATTTGTAGCTCTATGTCTCTAGTTTATTTAGAAACAAGACCGATCTCATTTGGAGCTCTACAGATCAAGATATTATCCAAATACCAAAGTATGTTCAGTAAAATATCAAATTCATACTCTTCCATTAGATACCCTTAATTTGATTCAGTCAATCTTTTTCAAATCAATACCAAAAGCTATTAATTTTTATGGAGAGATGGAGAAATGTGTTAAGAATCTATTGGTTTAAATATCAGGTCATTTGAAGGTCAGACGACAAAGTTATGACCAAAAGAGTGAAAGATGTTCAAGTTTTGGGAGATCGGCAGGTCGCAATCGCACATTACAAAGTCGTGACCACAACTTGTTGCAATCGTGACTTTCCCTTTCCTGCTTTTCTTCTTCCAATCTGTATTGGTAAAAAGAGCATAACTTTCACTAAAAATATCAGGTTAAGGTTATTTCAAGACCATTTCGAAGAGGACTTCTAGACTCACAATTTTCATGAAGGCCTAGAAAAGATATTTTACCTCTAAAAGGGTTAAAATTGCGAATCAATGTAGCTATCCCGAATGTCCATTCTATACAACATCACAAACTTCTAAAGATCATATATCTCAACTCCAATGTCTAAAAATTTCATACTATATAGTGTTGGAAAGCTAGGAAGCCAAACTACAACTTTCAAGTGACAACTTTGTCTAATTTAACCTAGATCAATCCAGATTTTTTGCT
>JANZLF010000008.1:35460306-35472411 GCA_026546835.1 Erythroxylum foetidum | reverse complement strand
CTAATGATTACGAATCATTAGTCGCTACACATAAATTTCAACATAACAATTACGGATTATATCAAAATTCTAGCAATAGGTTTGAAATTAATGATTCAATGAATGCATTAAAACCATCAATTCACAATATCCAACGGGTTCATACACAAATAACCGAATAATAACAAAAATTTGATTATCCATACACGATACCTAAATTAATTAAAATAGAATAATACAATCAATTCCTAATAAATGAAAGATACAACAAAATAATAAAACATAGTTAACCCGGGTCATTAAAATTGATGTCACCTTCGAATCAGTGTCAGGACGTCTAGCTCTTCGTAGATGTTTACCAGAAAAATGCTTCAGCTCTATCTTAATGTCCCATCGAAAACTACTTACTAGCTTTTTACTGTAGCTGATGGGACAATTAAATGTCCCTTTAGCTGGTCCAACGCCGTTGTAGCGCCATTGTCTTCACGCCTCTTCTCGCAAGCTCCAGCCAAGCCGCAGACACAGCCGTCCATTGCACACGCCACTCACACCTGATGCTTGCGCCTCCACTGTGCTGCGTTATTCTGCTCCTCTACATTAGCATCTTCTCTCCTCCACTGCTCTTTATTTACTGTGGCATGATAAGACAATTAAAGATGTAACTCCTCCTTAAAACGCTGCTGCTCATGCCCTCTGTGCTGCGTTTTACTCCTTGCTGTGGTGTGTGATGGGACAAATAAATATGCAACTCTTTTTAAAGCCCTTACCTCACAACGTCGTGCGCAGCGTTTTGCTTTTTTTCATCTTCCCATATGCGCTGTCGTTTAGTTCTCCTTGTTTCTTTCTTTGTGATCCATTTTGCTTGTCTTTTAATTTATAATTTTTTTTCTTCTTGCTCCATGAAGATAAGTAAAAATAAATCCTTGGAAAATGACCCATATGTGGTGCTTTCGACTCACTTTAATTTTTTTATTTCCAAATTGTACCTAAAATCAAATTTGAATTAAAGTGAGTATCCTAAGTATTTTTGTATCATTAATTGCTAAGTGTAAATAATTAAATATATCAACAATTAAACATATATCAATTTCCCCCACACTTAGCTTTTGTCCATCCTCGGGCAAAACATCAAAATTAAGTTCATTGACCCAAAACATTGACTTAATTTTCATATTTTTTCTAAGACTATATAATCATAAACAAAGATGAATGACTTTCAAAAATCAGAGCAAGAGATGTCCACATTTCAAGCTTTTACTCATAATCAATCAACATTCAATATCTTTAAAATTCACGTGCAAAATTATGAATCAAAGGACTTTTCCAAGGTTGTAATGTGGGCAAAGGTGAGCTGAGATATTTTTGGGTCAAGTAGCATGAAAGTCATCAAAGCTAGTGAAACATAAATAACACTCAATCAAAAACTGGGTATCGTCAGTTATGACGAATGCAACATTTACATTTCATAACCTCATTCAACTCTCATACACAAACCATATGAAGCATATATCAATCCGAAGGAATCACTCATACAATTTATTCCAATGAAATCACAAGAGTGAACCTTCCAAGCCAACCTCTACCTCATATTCAATATTCTCAAATAACACATCCATTACAACTCTAGGAAGATGCATAAATCATAAACAACTTTTCAACACATATGCAATTCTTCCTTGATACATTTATTTTAAACAATTTTTTCATTCCTTTTTTTTCTTTTTCTTTTTCTTTTTCTTTCTTTCATTTTCTTTTTCTTTTTCTCTCTTTTTTTCCTTGTAAAAATTAAAATAAACTACATCAACATGGGAATTTCAATGATAAGACATAAAATAACATCCCCAAATTATAACCAACTCTCACATATGTATACCCCCACACTTAGAATTTTGTATATCCACAAACTCAACAATCACAAATGTTCCACTAGCTTTATGAGTTAGGTAGGACATTTGGTTAAGTTTGAAAGCATAAAATATAGTTTATAAAAAAAAGAAAGGCTAAAGCTCAAAGGGGTTTATCAAGGAAAAAATCATGTCAATAGGATAGGTTATTTGGCTAATGCAGTTTATGAAAAACAAAGAATGCCTAATCATATCCATGTTAATGCATGTGATAAAAATGTGGTATCGAATAGAAATTCAATGCAAAATTGGGACATACATGTCCTAAACGTCACACATTATCAAAAGGCAATGAGACTGATATGGATGTGTCAGTCAAATAAGGCTAAAAATCTCATCGGCTTTGGCTACCATTAGTCACTACTTTTTCAAAGATAATGCATATCGACCAATCACAAGAGCAAAAGTACTTGTGAAAGTTGCTATGAAATTTTCTAGTCAAAACACACTCTAATCATGATTATATAATCCCAGAAGCAATAGAAAACGAGAAAACGTTTGTTTCATTTGTTTGATTCTTTCTCTCATTTGATTGAAAACTTAAAAACAAGTAAGACAAACAAATTCAAAAACACACATGCGTATAAAAAGTAAAGCGAAAATGGAAAGGAAAAGAAATTTACTTTCTTTGGGTTGCCTCCCAAGAAGTGCCTTTGTTTAGAGTCGCTGATTCAACTCCTCCTCACATGACAAAATTGTGATCTTCATGTATCATATGCGGCTCCTCCATGTGTGGTAGTTCTGGATAGGGTCTTAATTGATCGTCATCCTCCTTCAACGTCTTCCCTATCCTCAGCTTCTCAATTCCGACTAAGTCCATACATTCCGGAAATATTTCAAACATTTCTGCACCTTTTTCTTCATCATTTAACTCCTCCAGTCTGTTATGTAAAGGTAAAGAGTTAGTCTTAAAAATAATTATGGATTCAGTACTTACCTTCGAGCTAAAAGATATGCCCTTTGTAGCTTCGAGCTCCTTCTGCACTTCTTCGACACACACAATTCGTTGAGGGTTGACCTCAAAATTTTCAAGCTCCTCATCACTTTGTAAAGTTTTCGCACAAACTTCCATTGGGTACACTTTGGGTTGATACGGTTGCTCCTCTTTGCTTTGCGATTCTAGGCGATCAAGACTTATTGCCATCTGACCCATTAGGTATTCCATCCTCTGTTGCCTTGCTTTGGTTTCCTGTTGAAATTGCAAATTGTTAGCAACACGTTTATTAACAATTTCTTCTAAAGATGCACCTGAATCATGTTGGCTTTCCGAATCTTGGGCATTAGACCATGTGTTTTTTGAAAATTGCCCTCCATCCTTCTGGAATTGTAAAGTGTTCTCCTGCAATTACAACATCAACTCTTCTAGTGATGGACCGGAGTTGTGATAGGAAACTTCTGGTCTATACAAGAATTGTTGTGCATTTTGCAGAGTATCATGGAGGTAATTCTGATAATTATCCCATCCATAACAAAAGTTAGGTTGATCAGTCCAAACATAGTTATAGGATTAAGAATATGAGTGTAAAAGAAATTACTTCCATCCATATCGAATTTTTTTAAAAACACAAAATAAAAAAATGAAAAAATTACAAAACAACAAAAAAGAAATTAATCATGAACAAATATATACAAAACACCAATTAACTCACAAACAAAAACTAAAACATCACACTCCCTGACAACGTCACCAAAATTTAACTGCGCGTCGTTACACTAATCAAAATAAAATAACTAGACTACTACTATAGCAGTGGTGAGTTTAGTTCGATCCCACAGAAAGTGTGTGTAAAGTTTATGAAATAAAATTAACCGGTGTTTACACTTAAGGTGAGGTTTTGGATTTTTAAAGAAGAAAATAAACTAAAACTAACTAATAAAAAAATTAAAGAAAACGTGCAAAAAAATGATAGATGTGGTGATTTCAGTAGGGACCTGGTTCTTTTGTTCAATCTTGGCCTATACATTGACTAAGCATATTTTATTAATTTGTTGTTATTTAACCTCTCCTAGCAACTATTAATCGTAGGTTAAAAATTAACTCGAATTTTCTCTTAGATTTTGTTTAATCAAGATACGATCGTTAATTAAACCTAACCACCAAACAACTTAAGATACGATCTCTAGATTTAATTAGGTAGTAGTATTACGAATTAGGAAAACCGATTAATCAAGGTAATAACCACATACGATGCGTCATTTAACCTAGGTTATGTTATCCCTAATGCTTACGAATCATTAGTCGCTACACATGAATTTTAACATAACAATTACGGATTATATCGAAATTCTAACAATGGGTTTGAAATTAACGATTCAATGAATACATTAAAGCCATCAATTCACAATACCTAACGGGTTCATATACAAATAACCAAATAATAACAAAAATCCGATTATCCATACACGATACCAGAATTAATTAAAATAAAATAACACAATCAATTTCTAATGAAAGAAAGAAACAAAAAAATAATTAAAAAATACTTAACTCGGGTCATCAGAGTTGATGTCATCTCTGAACTGGTGTCGAGATGTCTAGCTCTTCTTGGGTCTTTCCTTAAAAATGCTTCTGCCCCTATCTTAATGTCCCATTGAAAACTCCTTATTGCTAGCCCTTTACTGTAGTTGATGGGACAATTAAATGTCCCTTCAGTTGGTCCAACACCACTGTAGCGCCATTGTCTTCACGCCTTTTCTCGCAAGCTCTAGCCAAGCCGCAGGCACAGCTGTCCGTAGCACATGCCACTCACACCTGATGCTTGCATCTCCACTGTGCTCCGTTATTCTACTCCTCTACACTAGAGTCTTCACTCCTCCACTATTCTTTATTTACTGTGGCATGATAAGACAATTAAAAATGTAACTCCTCCTTAAAACCCTGCTGCTCACAACCTCTGCGCTGCGTTTTACTCCTTGCTGTGGTGTGTGATGGGACAAATAAATATGCAACTCTTTTTAGAGTCTTTGCCTCGCAACGTCGTGTGCAACGTTTTGCTCTTTTTCAACTTCCCATATGCGTTGTCGTTTAGTTCTTCTTGTTTCCTTCTTTATAATCCATTTTGCTTGTCTTTTATTTTTTTTCATCTTACTCCATGAAGACAAGTAAAAATAAATATTTGAAAAATGACCCATATGTGGTGCTTTTGACTCATTTTAATTTCTTTGCTTCCAAATTATTCTTAAAATCAAATATGAATTAAAGTGAGTATCTTAAGCATTTTTGTATCATTAATTGTTAAGTGTAAATAATATATCAACAATTAAACATAAATCAATGTCTTAGGATGATCTAATCCCATATGAAAAATTTGGTTTCCTCCAACTCACCTCAAAAGAAGGTGTGCACTCCCTTAACTTCAAAAATTCTCAGTACGAGCTTCTTAATTCACAACTCTCAAGCCTTTACACATAAAAAAATATACTATGTAATTACTACTCAAACATATATGTCATATTTATACATCATCATATAAGTGTATAAAACACAATATCACTCTCTTTAAGTTGTAGGATTTGACTATTAAACTTTCACATGGTTACTTCCTTACTATTCACATTAGCTTTTCTTTTGCATTTTCTAAGGCATTTAATGCCTTTCATCCAATACTTACTCATTTGATAACATAATTAAGCATATTTTTATTCAAACACATTAGGCCATTATTCATTAATCTAAGCATCAATTCAATTTTATTTTAAGTAAACATGAAAGTCGCTTTCAATGTATATCATTACGAATCCTTAAATTCTAAGCCAAGTTCACTTAGACATTTTATCAAACACCTAATATGCATGACTTTCAAGTCATATATTCAAGGCTTTATTATGGAAATTCATGCTCCTACCTTGTTATATAACAAATACTTCCAATCAACAACACATTTCAGCATCCATTCAATCTAGTTCCCTTCATTTAAACCATATTCATCATAATTATATAACTCATCACATTAATCCATTCCTTCTTCTATCATTTGACCAAGCCTATCCAACATGCTTCTTCATCATTTTTTATCATCAATTCACATTATACATGTACAATTAACACCATATAATTCATTTAGACCATCAATTTCAAAAGATATTCAAAAATTTACAAACTTTCACCAACAGGGGACATTTCAGTTTTGGTTTAAAGAACTATCTCCATGACACCTTTCATTCGTCTAAATCATGTTTCATGCATATTCAAGCATGGAGAATAACATATTTTAACACCAAACTCAAAATCCTAATGTAGAGAGAGACAAGACAAAATTTACCTAAACCTTCCTTTGATAATATCTGCAAATCCTTTGCGAATTTCTCAAATCTAATGATAGATTTGAGTTCCTTTACAGCAAATTAGCTTAGAACACCTTGTTTTGGGTTGGAAAATCAAAACAAAGGGGGGAGAGTTAGTAATAGTTAAAAATTGGTCTTCTCCTCCTCTCTTCTCCTTTCTTCTAATTAAAACATGTTTTAATTCTTTAGTAATAGGGTGCACGATCTTACATAGAGAAGGGTCCAGAATATTCACTCTTCTTTGACTAAGATATGGTAAAATTAACTTTTTCCCTTAGGTTATGTAAAATTACCATTTTACCCTCTAGCTTTTCCTAAATTTGCAATTCAGCTCAAAATTTGGGAATCACTTAAAATTTTATTTTTATTTTGGCCCTCAAAATTTTGATAATAATAATGAAGTCCCTTAGCTTTATAAAATTACATATTGGTCCTCTAAGAATTGAAAAATTACATTTAAGTCCTTTGACTTTTAACAATTGGCAAATAAGGCCTTATGTACATTAATCTTTCCAATTTAGCATTCTAAGTGTCTAATAAGTCTATAAATCATGTCTAATCACCTCTAAGCCATTAAAACATATTTAACTCAACCACCATGGTAATATCCATCCAAAGGACTCAGTTTTACACACTTAGAAGCTTATATGTTAGAAATCTCCAAGATTTTGCATACTGATGAACTCTGAGTTCATGTAAAATTGTATAACATTATAAATCACTTGACATGTATACCCAAAAGGATTTAAATACATCTTTGAACTCATATAGAACTCTCATGTACATCCATGTATATATCAATATATAATAGTATCTCCAAGTACAGAACAATACAAAAGTACTCACAGAGTCCGGCGTTACAAGTTCTCCCCTTTAAAAGAGTTTCATTTTCGAAACTCCCAAGTCGAGGACACAAATAAATTGGGGTATTAAAGTCTCATAGTATCCTCAAGCTTCCATGTCATCTCCTCGACCCTGTCGCTCTTCCAAAGAACTTTGACCGTGTTGTACACTCCGCTCTTGTGAGTCATGAGCCCGACATCCTAAGTGACATCTGAACGCTCATCCCACAAAAATGGTGTGCCCCCACGAAGACAAACATACTTCTACTGTTGCTGAACTAAGAGGAAGAAAAAATAAGAAGAAGTTCATGAACAATGACTAAGAAGAAGTTTATGAGCAGTCACTAAGAAGAAGTTCATGAACGGTCACTAAGAGAAAGTTCATGAACAGTCATTAAGAGAAAGTTCATGAACAGTTACTAAGAAGAAGTTCATGAATGGTCATTAAGAAGAAGTTCATGAATAGTCACTAAGAAGAAGTTCATGAACGGTCACTAAGAAGAAATTTATAAACGGTCATTAAGAAGAAGTTCATGAACGGTCACTAAGAAGAAGTTCATGAACAGTCACTAAGAAGAAATTCAACTGCACTCTTGATCATCTTTCCTTATAAAGACCATAACTATCAGCTCAGAAATCTAAAATTTTCATACTGTATACTGTTGGAAAGATAAAAGAAGGATATACAACCTTTTAGAAGACAACTTTGCCTAAATTAACCCAGATTCTTCCCTGAAGTCAAAAAACAAAATTTTTCTTTATGAAACTTGAAAGATTTCAATGTACAAACCTAAGAGAGAGTCATGAGTAAATATGCATTCATATTCTATTAGCATCAAAAGAGAAAATTCTTACAAAGCTTTAGTGGACATTTCAAGCCGCAATTACATCATAATCCAAAAATACAAACTTTGCAAGAACTAGAATCGCTCAAAATGGGACTAAAGCATTGTTTTACAAAAACTAACTTAAAATACAATATAAGCCAATTCCGTAGTAATGCCTTTATGCTCAATCACTTGATCTCGTACTCCTCACCTGAAGATAGGATGGAATGGGAGGGGTGAGTTTAAAGCTCGTGGCTAACATTTTTATAAACAGTAATAAGCAAAAACCATTTGAAACTTTCATGATCATAGCAAAATCTCATTGAAATCCATAAAATATACATTTCTCAAAATTTTCAACTTGTCAAACAAATTCACAACTCACACAAGTCAAACAATCATCAAATTTGTCAACATATGTAAACACGTAAACACATCATAATGGTTTGGGTAAATCCATAAACATGACAAACCACACAATTCCACATAATGATCCTACGTAGTCGTATATCTTCAGGGAATCTGTGAAGGAGCTCTGTGCCATTAGCAAGCAAATGAGATAAGCCCTTTCTTGGTCAACGTGCACGTGACGATTCTTGAGGACTACCCCAAACTCACATAACATGTAATTCATGAACTAAAAACAGTTTGCCAAAATAGGCACACTTTTGAAAAACTTGACTTTCATGAGCATAAACTATTCATATGCAATTCTATCAGCATTTCATAATTTCACAATTTAAAATTTTATGCCAATCATAATAATCTGTTCTCAAATCATGTGAAAGCAACAATTATCACAATTATGAAGCATTTTGCAATCATTCTTAAGCATTTAAAGAACAATAAATGCATTTTTATAGGTAGTTGGAAAAATCAATCAATTGCATTTATTTGACGAACATTTATGGCTTATTAACTCAATTATACAAATTTCACCCACCTTAATTTCGTTGCGTGAAAACTTGGTCAAGGATGTACATCCTCTTACCTCTCTTGCCTCCCTTCAACATTAACAAAAAAATCCCCACTCAAAAGAATTTGAAATTGGAAAAAGAACCAAAAGTATGAAATTGATCCTAGAATACTCATACCCATGTATTTTCTAAGCTCTTTGAACCAAAAACCTTTCAAAACTCCCAAAGATTAAAATCAACTTACCTTAAATCTTCACCCAACAATGGATTTTTTTGGTTCTAATGGAAGCTCTAATCTTTCTCTTCCTTTTTCCCTTCTTGTTCAACCCCAAAATCCCTCTTGAAGGTTAAGAAAAATCAAAACCTAGTTCAACTCCTTTTTTCCCTCCTTTTTTTCTCCTTATATGACACTCTCTCCCTCTTCTCTCTTTTAATTTTCATTTTCTCTCTCTTCCAATGCCAAACAAGCCTTTTCTTCTCCCTTTCATACCTTTAATGAATGCGCAATGTCCATATTGCCCTTCCTTTAAAGCTTAAGACTTTCTCACTTAAGTGATCTTCCTAAATTACCCCTCATGCATAAGTTACCACCTTAACACTTTAATTCCCTTAACTTATGTCACCTAATCTCATTCACATTAACATGTCAATTAATTCCAACATAAAATTATCTAGCAAGACCCTAAAATAAACTAATCATGCTTATTTATCAAGAAAAAAAATTTAGGGGCCAACAATTCTCCCCCTCTTAAAAGAATTTCGTCCTCAAAATTCTTACCTGAGTCACTGAAGAGTTGTGGATACTTCTCCTGCATGGTTTCCAAAGGCTCCCACGTGACCTCTTCCATGGAATGGTTTCTCCACAAAACTTTGACCAGTTGAACTGTCTTATTCCTGAGGACCTTTTCTTTGGTGTCCAAGATCTCCACTGGAATCTCCTCATAACTCAAATCATCTCTCAATTGAACTTCAACAATCTGAATGATGTGGGAGAGATATGATCTGTACCTCCTCAATATGGACACATGAAAGGTGTCATGTATCTGTGACAATTCTAGTGGCAGCGCCAACCTATAGGCTAGTGGTCCAATTATCTCGATAATCTCATAGGGACCCATATATCTCAGACTCAACTTGCCTTTCTTGCCAAATCTCATTACTCCCTTCCAAGGAGACGTCATAAAAAATACTTTCTCACCGACTTCATACTCCATCTCCTTTCTGTGTGCATCAGTATAACTCTCCATTCTATCTTAAGCTGCCTTAAACTGTTGCTTAATCAAATTAACCTTGTCCGCTGTCATCTGTAGTAATTCTGATCCTATCAATTTCCTCTCTCCTTCTTCATCCTAAAATATAGGAGTTCTACATCTCCTCCCATACAATGCTTTATAAGGAGCCATCTGAATGCTCGAATGGTACGAATTATTATAAACAAATTCAATCAATGGCAAGTGTTTATCCTAAGCTCCTTTGAAGTCCATCACACATGTCCTGAACATTCCCTCAAGGGTCCGAATGGTTCTCTCAGATTGACCATCCGTCTAGGGATGAAAGGCCATGTTAAAATTCAACTTGGTTCCCAAAGCCTCATGTAAACTTCCCCAAAATCTCGAAGTAAATCGAGGATTCCTGTCAGAAACTATGGAATCTAGAACCCCATGCAATCTCATTATCTCATCAATGTACTTCTTCGCTATCACAAGTAAGGAATCAATCTGTTTAATTGCCAGAAAATGAGCTAACTTTGTTAACTGATCAACAATGACCCATATGGTATCATGCTTCCTACTTGTCTTGGGCAAACCCATCAGAAAATTCATGGTTACTCTTTGCTACTTCCATTCAGGAATGGATAATGGCCTTAACTTGCCTGAAGGTGCAAGGTGTTCAGCCTTGACTTGCTGACACACAATACATTTGCTCACATATTCTGTTACATCTCTCTTCATGCCTTTCCACTAGAAATGCTCTTTTAGATCTCTATACATTCTGACGCTACCTGGGTGCATGGCATAAGGCACATTGTGTGCCTCATCTAGTATTTCATCCTTCACCTCTTTGATATTTGGAATACAGAGTCTATTCCCTACCACCATAAGTCCATCATCTTTCACTACCACTTCAGATTTTTTACCATTATGAATTTCTTCTTGGAGCTTACTCAATTCTGCATCCTGTGCTTGTAGCTCCTTAACTTTCTCCCCGAGTATTGGTCTCACTCTGAAAATAGCAATAATACATTCAAGTTCCTCCTATTTCAAACTTATCCTAAGCTTAGCCATTTCCTCCAATAGCAGCAGGTAACTTGTTTGAACATAAGCTATAGAGGATTTCTTGCTCAAGGCATCCGCTACCACATTCGCCTTTCTTGGATGATACTCAATTAACAGGTCATAATCTTTGAGCAACTCTAACCACCACTTTTGTCTCAAATTCAACTCTTTCTGGCTCAGAAGGTATTTGAGATTTATAATCAGTAAAAATCCTCATCTACACCCCATATAAATAATGTCTCCAAATCTTTAGGGCAAAAACTACTGCTACCAATTTCAGATCATGGGTCGGGTAATTCAGTTCATAAGGCTTTAGCTACTGCGAGGCATAAGCTATTACCTTGTCTCCTTTCATTAGTGTATAACCCAAACCCTTCCTTGAAGCATTTATAAACTGTATAGCCCTCATCTCTAGTGGGCAAAGTCAGAATGGGAGCACTTGTCAATCTGTATTTAAGCTCCTCAAAGCTCTTCTGACATTCGTCACTCCAGATAAACTTTTATTCTTCCTCAATAACTTAGTCATCGGCGCAGCTATCATAGAGAACCCCTCAACGAATCTCGTATAATATCTTGCCAGGCCCAGAAAACTCCTCACCTCTGTCACTGTCTTGAGTGCATGCCAATTTACTACTGCTTCAATCTTCCTTGGATCAACATGTACCCCATCTTTTGAAATCACATGCCCAAGGAATATCACTTCATGAAGCCAAAACTCACATTTGCTTAATTTGGCATAAAGCTCATTCTCTCTCAATATCTGCAACACTCTCCTAAGGTGTTCCTCATATTCCCCTTCACTCTTAGAATAAACCAGGATGTCATCGATAAACACTATAAGAAAATGATCCAGAAACTCCTTGATGACTTTATTCATAAGATCCATGAATGCAGTTGGAGAATTGGTCAATCCAAAGGGCATGACCAGAAACTCATAATGCCTATAATGTGTCTTGAAGGCTGTCTTGTTCACATCAGACTCCTTGATTATGAGCTGATGTGTTGGACCCCGATTTTGAAATAAAAATAAGAAATACTCAAAAGTGGATGAGTTGATTGAAATGAAGTTAGATAGC
>JANZLF010000008.1:35445677-35458903 GCA_026546835.1 Erythroxylum foetidum | reverse complement strand
AATCAACCCATAAGAATTAGCTACTAACCTCCACAATTGAAAAGAAAACTTAGTTCATGTCTAGAATTAAAACAAAGTCAAAAATCTTGTTCAATATCATGATATAATATTTGGCTATAGAAGAGAAAAAAAAGAAGAAGAGACTTAGGGTTATTTCCTAAAGAAAGAAAGGACTCTTCGAAATAGGTTATTCACATCCTACTCAACACCAAAGAGATGTGTCTCCTCTATCTACTTGCATTGTGGAAGCCTCCTTTATGCTGTGAGTGGGCTGCTCATGTTGGCTTCTCCTGCTGCTACGTTTTTGTCTTTTGAACCTCCGTTTTTTGTGTTGCTGTCCTCCCCTCTATACATGTTCCTGCACTTAAGACTTGAATGTGAACCTGTTTCAGGCTTCTTCATGGGCTAAACTATTCTGGCATTTCTTTTGGGCTTGCTCCACATCAAGATGGGTCTCTCTTCAAGTCGTTTACGGACTGGTTCGTAGCTACAAGCTATTCAAAATTGGCCCCAAACTCTGATCATTTTTGGACTAGTTATGTTGTCTTATTTCTAGACCACTTTTGACTAAACATAAAAAGTACGATATAGAACTTGTACAGTTCAAAATTGGTCATCATAAATACCATTGAGTCAGCTTCAATCCAACGGTTGGATCTTCATATATGAATTTTTGAAGCCCAAGAGGTCAAACACTACGTCAGTTTTTGAAACTTTACTGCTCAGGCTCCAAAACTTCTGAAACTTGGTGAAAATATTCTTAAATGAGTCAAGATTATGCCTGCCAAATATTAGAATTTTTTAATGCACTAATCCCGAGATAAAAATTCCCAAAGGTCCAAAGTTCAAATCTGCCACAAATCAAAAAACAGTGTTAATTTCGACCTATTAAGAAGTTTTTGTATTTTATGTTTCTAAAGCTCTAATAATTATAAAACATGATAAATAGCTCATAGATTTCCATAAAACACATGCAAGATACTAAATATAAGGCACTAAAAAAATATAAAAATATGAGTGCATCATATACCTCCTTGTTGTGTAATCTCTTTATCTGTAAATCCAAAATCTGAACTGGTTTCACCTCAAAACTTATGTTTTCTCTCAGCTCTACTAGAGGTGTCTCTAAAATGTGAGATGGATCCGATATGTACCTTTTAAGCTTCGAGACATAGAGCAATATGGATCCTATCCAAGTTTATTGGAAATTCCAACCGCTATGCCACAGTCTCTACACGTTCCAAGATGCAAAAAGGTCTGATATATCGAGGGTTTAGCTTCCCTCAACTCTGAAATCAGATAATACCTTTCTATGGTGATATCCAAAGGAAAACCATGTCACAAACTACAAACTTTAATGGTCGTCACCTCTTAACTGCGTACTCTTTTGATGATCTTGAGCATCTTTCAATTTCTCTCAAATGATTTTTGTCTTTCGAATGGTGACTTGTATTAATTCAGCTCCTTCGATTTTGGTTGTACCAACCTCATCCCAGCATAGAGATGTCCTACACTTCCTCCCTTAAAGTGCTTCGTATGGTTGTATATCGATACTTGTCTGATAATTATTGTTATAAATAAACTCTATAAAAGGTAAGTGTCGGTCCTAACTCCTTTAGAATTACATCACATATGCTCTCAACATGTCCTCTAGTGTCTAAATGGTCCTCTCTGACAGACCATCGATTTAGGGGTGGAAGGTGGTACTAAACTTTAGTTTAGTCCCCAAAGGTTCCTAGAATTTTGGCCAAAATTATGAGGTGAACCTCTAATCCCTATCTAATATTATAGAAACTAGCACCCCATGCAGC
Source organism: Erythroxylum foetidum (assembly GCA_026546835.1). Classification (NCBI taxonomy): domain Eukaryota; kingdom Viridiplantae; phylum Streptophyta; class Magnoliopsida; order Malpighiales; family Erythroxylaceae; genus Erythroxylum; species Erythroxylum foetidum. Next base: position 35,457,092 of record JANZLF010000008.1, on the reverse strand, counting down.
TTCACAATTTCATTGATATACAACTTTGCCAACCTTTCTAATGAGTAGGATGTGTGGATAGGCAAAAACTGAGTGGACTGTCAATCTATTCACTATGACCCAAATAGCATCGTGACCCTTCGATGTACGAGGTAGTCCAACTACAAAATCCATTGTCACATGCTCCCACTTCCATTCTGAAACAGGCAAAGATTATAACATACATGTTGGTTCTAATGCTTTGCCTTAATATGTTGACAGGGAAGGCATCTGGAAACAAATCTTGCTATCTCTCTCTTCTTCCCTAGCCATCAATAACTCTCTCTAGGAGTTCAATATATCTTGGAGCTACCAGGATGAATAGCATAAGTTGAACTATGAGCTTCTTCCAAGATAGCTAACCTGAGACCCTAGTCATCCGATACACATACTTTGTCTCTGAAGACTAACAATCCGTCTTCTCTTAGCTTGAAACCCTCACTCTTTTTAGATGACAATCTCTCCTGAATGACTCTTAATTCTGAATCATCAGCCTACGATCTCCTAATCTCATCAAATAATGTCGGCCGAACTTTAAACCATCCTGACAATGTTTCGTCATTCTCTGCCACTGAGAGTCCAACCCTAAGGCTCCGTAAACTCATTAAATGCATCATATGAGGATCTTGCCTAATAGTTACTGCCAAACAACTCCTTAATAAATTCCAACTATCTCCTTTGTTGGAGGTTTAGCTCTTCTGTGTCATTAGGTACTTCAAACTTTTTTGATTGGTGGATATACGACAAGTCTCCCTATAAAGATAGTGTCTCCAAATTTTGAGTGCAAACATTGCCGCTACGAGCTCTAAATTATATGTAGTATAATTTAGCTCGTGTTTCTTCAGCTTTCTAGAAGCATATGCGATCACTCTCTCGACCTTTATAATTACACAGCCAAGTCCCTAGTAACTAGCATCATTGTATACCTTCTATCGAACCCCCTGGGTACGTAGGGCAAGCACTAGCGCAGAAACTAATCGCCTCTTCAGCTCCTAAAAACTCGTCTCGCATTTATTATTCCATTGAAATTTTATCCCTTTCTGAGTAAGCCTCGACAAACGGGCTGCAAGTACTGATAAACTCTCAACAAATCTCTGATAATAACCAGCTAAACGCAGAAAGCTACAGACTTCTGTCACATTCTTGGGTTGTTCCCACTCAAGTATAGCTTCCACTTTCATTGAATCTATAAAAATACCTCTCCCTGATACCATATGCTCAAGGAATCCTATCTCCCTTAGCCAAAATTCTCACTTTGAGAACTTTGCTTATAACTGTCTTTTGTGAAGTATTCGCAGCATAATCCAAAGGTGTCTAGTATGTTCCTCTTCATCCTTAGAATAAATCAAAAAATCATCAATGAAGACTATGATAAACTGATCTAAATAAGAATGAACGCTCTGTTCATGAAGTCTATAAATATTGCAAGTGCAATTGTCAATCCGAACGACATCACCAAGAATTCATCGTGTCCATACCTCGTCTGAAAAGCAGTCTTATGCACATCATTCTCATCAATCTTCAACTGATGATACTCAGACCTCAAATTTATCTTTGAGAATACTGTAGCTCCTCTTAGGTTGTTGGCTGAAGGAACCTCCTTCCTTTCTTTTTTGGTTATTTTCCTCCCACTATCTTTCGTGCTCTTTTACCAACTTCTCAACTCGCTTGGCCGATTGTACCATGTTCTTGAATATGGTAGTGGGGGTAACCGTCATCCTCTCCTGGATCGCCAAACACAGTCCAATCTCAAACTGAACACATAGATTCTCTTCATCTGCCACATATTCAAGGATATAGGTGGCAAGCTCTCTCAACACTATCTCAAACTTGTGCAACGACCTATTCCCCTGTGTTAGCGTAAAGAAGGCAGCCTTCTTCTAATCTTGAACAAATCTAATATGGTAGTGTTTTTTGAATTCATTGATAAAATCCCTCCAGGTCATCTGATTACGGTAACATCCCTGGATATTTTCCCACTCTGGCATCACCCTCCAGCAATTGGATAACTACCTTCAGCTTCATCTCATCAGATAGACCCATATCATGAAATGTCTCTATAGTCCACCTCATCCAAGTTTTGGCCTCAATAACATCACAACGCCGATCAAAGATACCACACACGAGATTCCTTACCTCTTTGATATACCTTGAGATTTCAAGCATTGGATGTTGCCCTAGTGTAGGACTAAGTACCACTACTTGCTACTGTGGTGGCGATACTTGTGGTACTTGTGGTGACATCTGTGGCACTCCAACTCCAGGCTACTACAGTGTAGTGTACCGTGCCCACCATTTCATTACTTGCTGTAGAGCCTCCCTCGGCACTGGTTATTGGCCCCTAAATTTTTTTAGTTAAGCATGATTTAAATGAATTATGAGGTATTGATAGATTTATTTTTGGAGTTTAAATTATTATGTATATGTTAGTAGGATTTAATTCATTGGATTATTAAATTAAAAGGGGTAAGAGTGCATGAGGGCAATTTTGGCATAACACTTAAGCATTTATGATCTTAAAACATTAAAGGAAGGGCAAAGGGGACTTTTAGCATTCATTAAGGGTAAAATAGGAAGAGGGAAATGTTGTCTTGCTTTGGAGAGGAAGAAAAACATGAATTGAAGATAGAAAGAAGAAGAGAACAACGAAAATGAGAAAGGAGAGTTAAGTGTTTCGGTTTTTGCAAGAAAGGAAGGAAGTTGAGTTAGGATTTCCTCATTTCTTACTGTTTAAGAGAGAATTTAAGGTTGTTCAAGAAGAAAAAAGGAAAGAAGAAGAGAAGAGCTTCTATTTAAGCTAATAATCTTCCATAAATTTGCAATTAAGCCCACAGTTTAGGAATCTCCAAAAATTTTATTTTTATTTTGGTTCTTGGACTTTTGAAAATAATAACTAAGCTCATTATCTTTATAAAATTACATACCAAGAATTGAAAAATTATGTTTAAGTCCTTTGACTTTTATCAATTTGCAAATAAACCCTTATGTACATCAACTTTTCCAATTAAACTTTCTAAGTGTCTAATAAGTCTATAAATCATGTCTAATCACCTCTAAGGAATTAGAACATATTTAACTTAACTATCATAGTCATATCCATCCAATGGACTCGGTTTTACACATTTAAAAGCTTATATGTGCAAAATCTCTAAGATTTTGCATACCGAAAACTCTAAGTTTATGTAAGGGCATATAATATTATAAATCATTATATTTATATCCAAAAGACTTAATTACATCTTTGAACTCATATACAACCATGTATATACCAATATACAGTAGCATATCTAAGTATAGACTAACAAAAAAGGGCTCAAAGAGTTCGGCATTACACGTCCTCCCCTCCTCAAAAGAGTTTCATCCTTGAAACTCTTAAGTTGAGGACACAATAAATGGGGGTATTGTCATCTTATAGTATCCTCAAGCTCCTATGTCATCTCCTCGACCTTGATACTCTTCCAAAGAACTTTAACCGTGGATACCTTCTTACTAAGTAATCTCTTTATCTGTCAATTCCAAAATCTGAACTGGTTTCACTTCAAAACTTAAGTCTTCTCTCAGCTCTACTAGAGATGTCTCCAAAACATAGGATGGGTCAGGTAAGTACCTTTTAAGCATCGAGATATAGAACACATTATGGATCCTATCCAATTTTGGTGGCAATTCCAACCGATACACCACCGTCCTGACACGCTCTAAGATGTGAAAAGGTCCAATATATCGAGGGTTCAGCTTTCCTTGGCTCTAAAATTTGATAATACCTTTTCATGATGATATTCGAAGAAAAAACCATGTCACCAACTGCAAACTCTAATGTTCTTCACGTCCTATCTGCGTAAATCTTTTGACAATCTTGGGCAACTTTCATCTTCTCTCGAATGATTTTTATCTTCTGAGTGGCAACTTCTATTAATTTGACTCCTTCGATTCTGGTTGTACTAGCCATATCCCAACACAGAGGTATACTGTACTTCCTAGCTAAAATTGCGAGGTAAATCTCAGCTCCCTATCTGATATTATATAAACTAGCACCCCGTGCAATTTCACAATCTCATTGATATATAGCTTTGTCAATTTCTCCAATAAGTAGGTTGTGTGGATAGGTAGAAAATGAGTAGAATTTGTTAGTCTATCCACTATAACCCAAATAGTATCATGACCCTTCGGTATACAAGGTAGTCCAACTACAAAATCTATTGTCACATACTCCCATTTCTATTCCAAGATAGGCAAAGAATGTAACATACCTGTTGGTTTCTTATACTCTGCCTTAATCTATTGACAACGACAACATCTGGGTATAAACTCTGCTATCTCTCTCTTCATCCTTAACCACCAATAACTCTCTTTAAGAGTTCGATACATCTTGATACTAACATGATGTATAGCATAAGCCGAACTGTGAGCTTCCTCTAAGATAGCTCGCCTGAGTCCTTGGTCATTCAGATTGTCCCTCTACAAATCTCCGGTAATATCTAAAATGTCATAGAAAATTCCTTATCTCTGATATATTTCTAGGTGGCTCCCACTCCATAAGTGTCTTTACCTTAGCAGGATCAAGCATCACTCCCTCTCAAGACACCACATGCCTAACGAAAACTACTCACTCCATCTAAAACTCACACTTACTCAACTTCTTATACGACTATCTCTCCCTCATAATCTGTAACACAATCCTCAAATGTTGCTCATGCTCCTCTTTACTCCTCGAATACACTAATATATCATCAATGAACATTATCACAAACTGATCTAGATACTCCCGAAAAATCTTGTTCATCAATGCCATGAATGTAGCTAGTGCATTAGTTAACTCGAAAGGCATCATTAAGAACTTATAATGTCCATATCGAGTATGAAAAGTTGTCTTAAGAATACTTGAATCAACTATCCTCAATTGCCATTATCTTGATCTCAATTCAATCTTGGAAAATATAATGACTTCCCTCAGCTGATCCAAAAGATCATCTATCCTTGACAACGGATACTCTTCATTGTCACCTTGTTTAATTGTCGGTAATCTATGCATAGTCTCATACTGCCATCCTTTTTCTTCACAAATGACACTGGAGCTTCCTATGGTAATAAAACCCTTTTCTAACGACTCCTCTAACTTTCTATTCAACTCATTTAACTCAATAGTAGCCATCCTGTAAAGTGCAATGGAAATCGATGCCACTCTAGGCAAAGTCTCAATGGTGAAATATCTCTCTCGTTGAGGTGGTAAACTCGGTAAATCATTTAAGAATAAGTCCAAAAATTTCCTTACCGCAGAAATATCCTCTAATTTAGGACTAACCTCCCTCGTATCTATAATATGAGCCAGATATGCCTCACATCCATCCAATATCAATAGTTTAATAGTCACAGTCGAGATCACACATGCTAGAACCACTTTGCGATCCCCAACAAATATCACTTTCAAGTTACCCAAAGACTCTATGATCACCTCCTTCGCATAACAATCTATTATAGCTCGATGTTATGTCAACCAATCCATCCCGAGAATTACATTAAAATCCCTTAAATCCATCATTGTTAAGTTAGTTGGTAGTTCCACTAAACCAATCCTCATTGACATTCCACTCTTTACACTATTTACTACCACATAATCTCCTAGTAGTAGCCATACCTTAGGTCATATCCTAAAGGACTAACCTTTCCTAAAACTTTAGAGGCAAACTCTAAAGAAATGTAAGAGTGTGTAGATCCTAGATCTATTGACATATAACGTTAATATCAAACAATGAAATCATACTGAAAATAGCATCATTGGCTGTAGGTGCCTCCTTCTTCGCCATGTGGTATATCCTTGCTTAAGTTTGACTCTGAGCCAAAGATGTCCCACCAGTACTTGTTCCCATTGTTGATCTACGTCTAACTCCACTATCACAACCTCTACTACCAATTCTACCTAAACCTCTGCCCGAACCAGAGACATCACTCTGAACTTGTATTGTCTCCTCTTCTCTCACTCCTGAACTCCTCCCTACTATCAGACAACTCCTCAGTAAATGCCCGCACGCTCCATAAATATAACATACCTGACTGATCCCAGTAGGCCCATAGTATGGTCCTCTGTGAAATCTCCTATAGGTGGCACAACTCAGTTATCCTCCAAGTCCTCTAACAAAAGATCCTTTGAATCTCTGACTAGCCCCTCTGTCGGATCCCACTAATGGTGCACTGGCAGTGCTATGCTGTCCTAAATCCCTATTGGTTCCTCCACCAGACCAGTAGAAACTACCACGCTTGCTAGATGTGGCATCGACTCTCTTAGATTCCTCAGGCCCATTAGATTATGAATGAGCAACTCCCTTCTCAATAGACTAACTCTCCCCTTCATGATGACTCTTCGATCGCCTCTTTAAGTCTCTCCTCCTTCTACTTTGTTCTATTACATCCTCCACTCTAAGTGTAGTATCTAATATGTAGAGCCTGACCTCTATCGCCATCACTCCAGGTATTGTCCTCTTTGTTCAAGGGTGAGTCCACGATTCGAACCCAAGACCTCAAGGTTTTGTTGCACTTTAAATGCACGCCTATTACCATTGAGCCATTGGCTCAATGGTAAGAGGCGTGCACTTAAAGTGCAACAAAACCTTGAGGTCTTGGGTTCGAGTCGTGACTCATCCAAGTACCAAAGAGGACAATACCTGGAGTGATAGCGGCAGAGGTCGTGCTCTACAAGTCAGGACTTTTTTTCCCTAGAAGATATTTCTTGACATCTGATTTTTATTTTAGAACTTGTTCATACATTTAAATATGTATATAGAGAATTTTGACACAGGGGATTAAGTTATGTTCATAGGATTATTTTTTCGTGGAGTATTTAGATAAATTGGTTTATATTTTCTTTTGATTGTGTGTTTGTAATTTATGGTTTCAATGAATACGATCATGTATATATAATTAGAGGTATTGAAGTGTTAAAACAGGAACTACTTTAAATTTGTTGTTAACAACCAATTGAAATAATTTTTTCCAACCACGTATTTATTTGGTTTTTGTTGTATAAATTTTAGCGACTAATTTGAATTATTTTTGCAATCAATTTTGGTTACTGACAGGTATACATTAGGAATTATCCAAATTATTTTTGGCTAACACATACACTTTAGTGGACAGGAGGAGAAAACGTCTGTTTGGAATTTAAGTATGAACGTCTGAATACGTTTTGCTATTTCTGTGGTATAGTGGGACACACTGACAAATTCTGTCGCCTCCTCTATGATTATCCAAACTTCCCGAAGGAGAAGTTTGCATATGGAACTTGGCTAAAAGATGATTATAGGCGTCAAACTCAAGTTGGATCCAAGTGGTTGCGTTCGGAAAATGACCTTATGCTGGAAATGGAGAATGGAGTTACAGGACTTCCATCGAGAAACGTTCAGCAGCAAGCGACCACTACAGATTTTGGAAATCCCGTTGATGGTGCCGGGTTTCAAGGTTTTCAAAACCCAACTTCATATCCTGCAGATTCGATAAATCATGGCTCACACATTAATGAGACGGCATATCAGGCTCCTAGTTCTTCGATAATGGCAATCTCCGTAAATCAAGCATTTCCTTATCAGAGGCCTACGAATCTAATTAGAGTCATAGATTCTAAACGACGGCGCCTACGGGAGTCAACTGAGGATATACAGGAGCAAACAAATATGGAGGTGGACTTGGTGAATAATACACGTGCGAAAAAAAACTTGCAAATGGTGGGTTCTGGCTCCCAGGCCCACCAAGAGTTATGAGTACTTTAAGTTGGAACTGTCGGGGGCTTGGGAACCCACGCACAGTTCGGGTCTTAAAAAACCTTGTATTGGAAAAGAAGCCCAACTTTATTTTTCTTATGGAAACAAAAATAAAAAAGAACGAGTTTTATGTATTAAATCAGCTTTGAATTTTAGTGGTTTGTTTACTGTTGACCCTGTGGGTACGAGTGGTGGTTTAATATTAATGTGGAAGGAACCGAACATGGCACGGTTACTAAGTTACTCCAATCATCATATTGATATTGAGGTTATTATTGAAGGAATGAAACGGTGGCGCTTAACAGGTTTCTATGGCTTTCCGGAACGCCAAAATAGGAGCCAAGGTTGGGACTTACTCAGACACCTCTCTTCTAAGTCCACGTTACCATGGTGCGTTATAGGAGACTTCAACGACATTATGTTCTTATCAGAGAAACAAGGGAGTAACTCTCATCCTAGATCACTGCTGGATGGTTTTCGCACAGCTATTTCTGACTGCCATCTTCATGATTTGGGTTTTGAGGGTCCACGTTTCACTTGGGAGAATTGTCGGGAAGGTGATGCACTAGTACGAGAAAGTCTGGACCGCTCAATGGGGACACTGTCATGGTCCTCCATGTTTCCATTGGCCACGATATATGTTCTACAGTCAGCATCTTCTGATCATCTTCCAATTTTCCTTTCTCTAGGTGTGACGATAAAGAGATACGTCCAAAAACGTTTTCGTTTTGAATCAAAATGGGCTATCGAAGATGAATGTAAACAATTGGTCAGTAAAGGGTGGACCGAGGGTACACTCTCCTCTCTTCAAGATCGCCTTAAGTGTTGCTCTCAGTACTTACAAGATTGGGCACAGTCACATCAACGGGTCTTCTACAACAGTCTTCGTGAAGTAAAACATCGATTGGCATTCTTGCGAAGACAACCTATTCTGGATATGGGATTATTACGGACGGCTGAGAAACAATACAGTGAGTTATTGCTAAAGAATGAGGTGTATTGGAAACAACATTCTAAACAGCATTGGTTAGCAGAGGGAGATTCAAATTCCAGGTTCTTTCATATGATGGCGTCTCATAGAAGGAGGAAAAATCTGATTTCTCAGCTTCAGAATAACAATGGCGAGTGGGTTGATTGGAATTCAGGATTACCAGAGTTGATAGTCAACTATTACCGAGATCTTTTTACGCCTTCACATGGTGATCCAGGGCCACTTTTACAATATGTTGAACCGAAGGTGACACCTTTGCAGAATGCTTTATTACTGGCTCCATTTACTGGGGAGGACATCCGTCAAGCTCTATTCTCCATGCACCCACAAAAGTCCCCGGGACCTGACGGCTTCAACCCAGGTTTCTTTCAAACTTTTTGGGATATAGTGGGACCGGAGGTCACAACTGAGTGCTTAAAGTGCCTAAATGGAAACGCTCCGATGCCTGGACAGAATCGAACCAATGTGGTTCTTATCCCAAAAAAGAAAACTCCTGAGACAATGACTGATCTATGTCCCGTCTCTTTGAGCAATGTCACTGATCGAGTAGTTTGTAAGGCGATGGCAAACAGATTAAAATTAATTCTGCCACAGGTCATTACTGATACCCAAAGTGCCTTCATCCCAAACCGACTGATTACGGATAACATAATTGTGGCTTATGAATTATTTCATACACTCAAACATAAGACTCAAGATCGTCTTGGTTTCCTGGCTCTCAAAACGGACATGAGCAAAGCATACGATAGAATTGAATGGCCATACCTGAGATTAATCATGCTGAAGTTGGGTTTTAATGAGTTATGGGTTACCAGAATTATGAGGATAGTCACTTCTGTTTCATATTATTTTATTCATGGATCTGACGAACATGGCCCTTTAATTCCTGGCAGGGGGTTACGTCAAGGCGATCCCCTTTCACCATACCTTTTCATTCTTTGTGCAGAAGGTTTATCAGCTATTTTGTCTAAATATCAAGCACAAGGTCGTATTCATGGGGCTCTGGTTGCACGAGGGGCCATTCCGGTGTCTCACCTTTTCTTTGCTGATGATGCTCTTTTCTTTACTCGTGCTACAAGAGAAGAGGCATTACAACTGAAAGAGTGTCTACATTTTTATGAGACAGCTTCAGGCCAAAAAATAAATCTCTCAAAATCCGGGGTGTCTTTTACTCCGAATACAGAAGCAACTATCCGCAGTTCGGTTTGTCAGATTTTGGGGGTTAATGAGCAGGATGGTCATAATAGCTATTTGGGTATGCCATCTGTTATAGGAAGAAATAAGAGACAAGTCTTTCAGTATGTGGTGGAAAAATTAACAAAGCGATTGCAGGGATGGAAAGCCAAATTATTATCAAAAGCCGGAAAGGACGTTCTACTGAGAACAGTGGCGCAAGCAATGCCAAACTACATTATGTCACTCTTTCAACTACCGATAGACATATGTAAGGATTTGGAAACTTAATGAATAGTTTCTTTTGGCACAATGGAGATCGGGATAACAATGGTATTAAGTGGCTTCGAGGGCGACGCCTTGCTATTCCCAAGATTCATGGAGGCTTAGGTTATCGCGACTTGCGACAATTTAACCCTGCTTTACTAGAAAAACAAGGATAGAGATTGATTAAATATCCCAATTTGTTTGCCTCAAAAATTATAAAAGCCAGAGACTTCCCAAATTCTGAATTTTTCACAGCACCCCTTGGCAACAAACCAAGTTAGATTTGGAGAAGTATATGTCAAGCATGGCCTATCTTAATGCAGGGATGTCGATGACGCGTTGGTGATGGTGTTACCATCAATATCTGGCGAGATTCCTGGTTAATGGATGATAGAGAACCTACTATTCAGAAGGAATATTTGGAAGATCAAAACTTGAATATGGTTGCAGATCTTATGATAGGACGACAATGGAATGAACCGTTGATCCGCAACTCTTTTAGCTCACGAGATGCAGCACTCATTCTACAAATCCCACTAGGACTCTTGCTTACTGCGGATGATTGGGTATGGACAAAAAATAGGAAAGATGAATACCAAGTCAAAGATGGATATCGACTCAGCACTGAGATGGCTAATGAAAATTTTCTAGTTGCCGGATTCCCATGGGAAAAGCTTTGGAAAGTGCAAGTCCCAGGTAAAGTACAAATTCTCATTTGGCGTCTTCTATGCATTATCCTTCCATGCAGGACCACCTTGAGAGGACGACATATGCCCTTGGATGATACATGCCCTATTTGCCTTAAGGAGCCAGAAACGACGTTACATGTTTTTTACAACTGCGATTTTGTGCAATCGGTTTGGTTACTTTCAAATGTGGGATGGCAAACTATTTCTTCTCTGCAGGAATGGCTCAAGAATGTGGTTAAATCCTTCTCACAAACACATCAGGAGGAGACTTTTATGATCATATGGAGTCTGTGGCTGTACCGAAATGACATAGTGTGGTCATCGCAAGCTCAGCCTCATTCTTACATCCTAAGCCGTGCACAGACGACTCTCTCTGAATGGAAAGCAGCAAATACGTCGACTGCTATCCACGTCATACGAACGCCACGCCCTCCAGTCTATTGGGTAGCTCCAACTCCAAACCATTTCAAATGTAATGTTGACGTTGCTTTGTTGGAGGATGGGGATTATGGTCTTGGTATGGTTATCC
>JANZLF010000008.1:35314306-35340871 GCA_026546835.1 Erythroxylum foetidum | reverse complement strand
TAGAAAGATCATGTACAAATGAAGTGTAAATCTAAGTTCAATTAGACACATATGAATTATGAAATGAGAATGAGCATTAAATGTGTTCTAGAACATATACTCGGGATTGTCATTAAGCATGCATTGTACATAGCCCATATAATTATTTGGGCATGAATGAGTTTTGTAACGAGTGTGAATTGTGTATTGTATAAATTGTGTTGTACAGGACAAGTGTCTACATTCAGGCGTTCCCAGAATTTGAAAGAAAATGCTAATCTGGAGCGTACTGTGAGTCAACCTAGATGATTTCCTATGATTGATTTACTTTGAATTTATTTGATTTGTTTTGAATTTATTTGATTTATTTAAGCTTCCGATTTTAAATTGTTTGTGATTTGATTTGAATTCCGGACTTAAAGTCCGAGGGGTTTGTTATGTGGATAGGGGAATAGGAAGTGCTTTGATTGTAGTTTTGATTGCTATGAATTTCTAAACGCTATGTAAATTCGCAATGAAAGTTGAATGTCGGACTTAGGTTCGATGATTATGAGCTTTGTTTGAGCATCATATGTGATTGTGAGATATAAAATTTATGTATTTGATGCATTTCATAAAATGCATGCTCAGATAAAGGCGTTGTGACTCGAGTAGCCAGTTTGAAGCGCTTCCACGTAGAGCTTGACTCCATGATTTCTGATTCTGCACGTAAAGCTATGCTCTGTGATATGTGTTCTGCATATAGAGTTATGTTCTATTATTCTATTCTAACTGAGCCCTATGGTCCAGTATTTGTATAAGTATGTGATAGACACTCAGTTACAATAATAAGAACTAACGTGAGTCTCATGCATATAGCATTATAAGATTGAAATCCATTGAATGAATATCTGTGAAATATGTTACATGTGTTTATAATCCGGTGAATTCATCAATGATTGTTCGCTCATTGAGTTCGCAAAACTCACCAAAATTTGTAAATATTTTTCTGGGTCAGAAGAATACCCCGTTAGGCCAACAGGAATATACCTACAGCATTCAAGTGAAGGATAGGAGTCGGAATCAGTTCGTGTTTGCATTGCATTGCTCTATTTAGTATTGTATTGTATATTCTGCGACTTTTTGTATAAATTTGTATTCCGAAAGTACTTAAGTGTTTTGTATTTGTGAAATGACCCAAATTAAGTATTGATTTTCACATATTGTGGTTGTGTTTCAAAAAAAATTTATACCGACTTTTGAATGATTAAGTACTTTAGCACGCCACCTTCGCGGAGCACAGACTCTAATATCACCATCGATGTTGGGTTCAGATCGTGCGAGAGTAGGATGCTACAGTGGAATTCACGCAAAAACAATTTGAAGCTTTGAATATTTTAGCCTTTGTTCCAGTTCTTAATTGTGAAAAATATATATTATCTTTGTACTAGACATTATGATTTTTATTATTTCAATTTTATGATTTTTTAAGACATACAAATCAAAATCTTAACTTATTATTATTAAAGTAATTTTGATTTGGAGCGTTTGCAAAAACCTGTTTTTTGTATTTTCTATTTAGAAGTTATATTTTTATATACTATACAACTCGATGGATATTCAAAAATTCGAACAACTCAATAAATTTAGATATGAGTAATAAATCGTTAAAATTGATGAATATGGATATAAATATAGGTTAAGTTATAAAAAATAAATATAGATACCTAATCGAATGCTATCCATTATCATCCTTACACGTGGTTAGAACATTGAATTGCAGCATTGGAGTCTGGAGTCCGCGACTGACGAGACCAAAAACCTGCGCCATTCCAAAGAGCTTCGACAGACTCTTCTTTATGCTTTAACGAACTCTAAATCTTTTATTTCACATCAGATGCATCAGTTTCCCCGCCAAAATCAAACCACCTAACTCCCACCACAGCATGATCGATCTCCGCCGCCGAATTCCTTCCGCCGCAGTCCCATTCAAATCATCTTTCTTAATCGCAGTTATTTCCCTCTATTTCCTGTCTCCCTTCCTCAAAACCCTAACCCTAGATTCAGCTCTCCCTAACCACTCGCATTCCCACCGTAACAACTACATAGTCCGGTTCACGGACTACAGGGAGGCCAAAGATCACCGCCTCTATTTGGAATCGCTGGTTGGTTCGAATGGCTGTTGGGAATGGATCGAGAGGCGAAATCCTGCTATGAAGTATCCGACCGATTTCGGAGTGATTGCGATCGAAGAGACGGAGACGGACAGAGTGGTACGTGAAATTGAGAGGCTTGGATTGGTTAAGGATGTGAATGTTGATTTTAGCTATAAAAGGGAATTGCTTGCTGGTGGTGAAGGCTCTTTTGTGAATGGAAAGAAACGGCCTGGGAAGATATTTACTTCAATGTCCTTCAGTGAAGGAGAATATTTTACGGTGGCATCGACGAGTAATTCCTCAATCCATTGGGGCCGCCATCTCTTGATGCAGGTTTGAGTGTTGCTGCTTCTCTATTTTGCTATATGCTGATGCTTTCTATGCTCATGACATCTCTTTACATGCAAACGAGTTCCCCAGAAACAGTTAATGCTACGACCATTGGAACTTTGTGTCTTTATACTTTTCTTATGCTTGCATATTGCTTCAACCATTGCATATTCATGGTGAGCTGCACTCTGGTTTGTGAATGCGATTGGGTAGAGTTCTGAAGCTATTCATTCTTGATTCTGCTGCTGATGGCATTTACGTGATTACTTTCCCATTGCAGAAGTCACAGGTGACTTCCTTGTTTGGAGCAGAAGTTCTATGGTCGAAAGGTTATACTGGCGCTAAAGTTAAGATGGCTATTTTTGATACTGGTATCCGAGCTGATCACCCTCATTTCCGTAATATAAAGGTACTACTTTTCCGAGAGTGGTGCATGATTCTTCGATTTTGAATAATTTTGATCATTATTCAGTGTTGTCAACTTTAGGAATGAAGATGTGCTTTGAAATTGTAAATACTGAAGTTTTATGCTGAAATTTCAAGCAGTGAAATTTTACCGCTAAAATTTTAGCTGTTTGTTGCTTTAGCCCTTGTTTATTAATTTTCCTTTTTCAATTTTTCGGTTGGAACCATTGACTGGAGGCCTAAGAAGCTTGTACTGACAACGAGTCTGAAATTTTTAGGAGCGTACAAACTGGACTAATGAAGATACTTTGAATGACAATCTTGGGCATGGGACTTTCGTTGCTGGTGTCATTGCTGGCCAAGATGCAGATTGTCTTGGTTTTGCTCCAGATGCAGAAATTTACGCTTATCGTGTGTTTACAGATGCACAGGTAATTTCTGACATGATGAGTTGGGAATATATGTTTACATTTACGTAAACAGCTAGTCGTGTTGTAAGTTCTGTCCTTACACAGCAAAGAAAGGGTGTGTTGAAATGGATATCTGAAAACGAAAAGGTTATTATGCCTAAAAGTCCAAATTAAGAATGTTAAAGGCAGGACCCTTGATGACTCAGTTGAAATTTGCTCCAGATTTCCTTTTATAATTTTGTTGAAAGCGGAACATGAAGTGCGAGCCAATTCTTGATCGATTCACTGTATTTCACGTATTTCTTATTTAAAATCACTAGCAAAAAGAGGGGAGCCAAAAATTTCTTGAAAGACTAATTTATCATTCACACATGCCGATAGTTTTGTTATTTCTTCCCTAGTGAAGAAGTCTAATACAATATATATGCATTTATATTCACCCTGGGTCTCATTTCTTCAATTCTTTTATGTTTGTAATGTCGGTGTTGGTGAAATTGTGAGAAAGCTGTGTTCAGCCCATTGCAGGTATCATACACATCATGGTTTCTAGATGCATTTAATTATGCTATAGCAACCAACATGGATGTACTGAATTTGAGCATTGGTGGACCTGATTACTTGGATCTCCCATTTGTTGAGAAGGTAATTTGCTAGTCTTAGCCTGAGATCATCGGTGTAACTGTTTTAATTCACTCTGTAGTATACTCTCATTATTCATATTGATTGAATGCATTCTCTTTCTAAGTAATTTTTTTCTTTCAAAAACTGAATATGAGCATTAATACTTTTATATCATCAAAGCACTATTTTCCTGCCCAAAATGTTAATCTTTGAGATCATCTACTATTTGAGTGCTCCTGTTTATGTATTAACTCTATGATTGTAACTTCCCTTTACCTTATCCTGTGTAACTTTGTCGATCAGGTGTGGGAAATCACAGCTAGTAATATCATTATGGTCTCGGCTATTGGAAATGACGGGCCACTTTATGGCACTTTAAATAACCCAGCAGATCAAAGTGATGTCATTGGTGTTGGTGGCATAGATTATAATGATCACATAGCCCCATTTTCATCACGTGGCATGAGCACTTGGGAGATTCCTCATGGGTAAGCTTTTGTTCTTTGATGATGCTTCTGATTTCTCAGCAGTCTACTCACAGATTCTTGGTTAAACTTGTACATGTTATTTGTTTGGTTTTGACAAACAGATTTAATTCTTTTCTCTTTTGAAAATAACATGATTATCTGTTTTAAGCTGCTTGCTGAGCATGTGTGTTTGAGAAAGGGATGGAAACAATTAGCTCCAAAGGCATTTTACACAACAAAAATTAACGTGCTCTTGCAATATTGATTCATTCCAACAATTCCTTCCATCATTGTGGGCTTGCTTCTGCTTTCCATAAGTTGGATACTAGATATTTGGGAAAGCCTTGATGTGTATCCCTGACCATTTTTTCTACTTGAAATGCCACATTTTTCACTGGGCATTATTATAACTTGCTATTTTCTAATTCTTCAAATTTTTACCAATATTTTGCTGTTAAAACTGAAGGTACAGTTTTGTACTACTAATTTTGTCCTTTGTCATTGTAACAAGAGTGCAAAATTGAATTTCACATGACTATTATTTCTGTTCCTTTGGGTTTTCACTTTAAAGGTGTTCCTGACTATGTGGATTTTCTTTACAGTTATGGCCGTGTGAAGCCAGATGTGGTTGCTTATGGGCGGGAAATCATGGGATCCAAAATCAGCACTGGTTGTAAAAGTTTATCAGGGACAAGTGTGGCAAGTCCTGTTGTTGCTGGTGTGGTTTGCCTACTTGTTAGTGTTATCCCTGAAGGCAGCCGTAAAAGCATTTTGAATCCAGCTAGCATGAAACAGGCATTGGTTGAGGGGGCTGCTAAGCTCGGAGGCCCAAGTATGTACGAGCAGGGAGCTGGAAGAGTTGATCTGTATGCTTTGCTGTCATGCTGTTATTTTTCATTCCCTTTCTTGTTATTGGACTCTTTATTTTTATATTCAGTGAAAAAGTGCTTTATGAGGTTAAAGTTACACAGCTTTATAGGAAACTTCTGAATGTTTGGCACTTACTTTTTCAGCTAATGTTTACCATTATGCATTTCTTATGTCAAAACTAATTGCTTCTAACTTTTGACTCCCTTGTCAGGTTGGAATCGTATGAAATCCTAAAGAACTATCAACCTCGTGCCAGCATTTTCCCTGGCATTCTTGATTTTACAGATTGCCCCTATTCTTGGCCCTTCTGCCGGCAGCCACTGTATTCAGGTGCAATGCCCGTAATGTTCAATGCTACCATTTTGAATGGAATGGGTGTCATTGGCTATGTTAAGAGTCCACCAATGTGGCATCCTGCAACTGAAGAAGGAAACCTTTTAAACATTCACTTTACTTACTCGGAACTCATCTGGCCTTGGACTGGCTATTTAGCACTTCACATGCAAATAAAGGATGAAGGTGCACAGTTTACTGGAGAGATTGAGGGCTATGTAAGTCTTACCATATACAGTCCTCCAGCTCCAGGTGAGAAGGGTCCTCGAAGTAGTACTTGTATCCTTCAACTGAAACTGAAAGTGATCCCAACACCACCAAGGTCAAAGCGGGTTTTGTGGGATCAATTTCACAGTATAAAATATCCTCCAGGGTATATTCCAAGAGACTCTTTGGATGTCCGTAATGATATTCTAGACTGGCATGGTGATCACCTGCATACAAATTTCCATATACTGTTCAACCTATTACGTGAAACAGGGTACTATGTTGAAACACTTGGTTCACCATTTACATGTTTTGATGCTCACCAATATGGGACCCTTCTGCTAGTCGATCTCGAAGATGAATACTTCCCGGAAGAGATTGAAAAATTACGAGATGATGTTATTAATACTGGGCTGGGTTTGGCAGTTTTTGCTGAATGGTATAATGTCGATACAATTGTAAAAATGAGATTTTTTGATGATAATACACGGAGCTGGTGGACTCCTGTTACTGGAGGTGCAAATATTCCAGCACTTAATGATCTTTTGGCCCCATTTGGAATTGCTTTTGGTGATAAAGTTTTGAATGGTGACTTTTCCATTAATGGAGAGCAAAGCCGATATGCATCCGGAACTGATATTGTGAAGTTTCCAAGAGGTGGCTATGTGCACAGTTTTCCTTTCTTGGATAGCTCAGAGAGTGGGGCCACCCAGAATATACTGCTGACTGCTGGCATGACCAAGGTGGAGACTGAACCTTACATCAACAGCTTTTAGTACAAGGATCCTGTACTTGGGGAACTTTTAAGTGCTACACCTGCTTATCTTCAAATATGCTGATCTTGTAGTCAATTTGACTGTTATCTTACATAAACATGCTGTTTATATCTATCTAATCTTCCACCTCTCCATGCACACAGAGCACTTTCTATCAACAACCTCCATCTACCTCACACCTGCATTTCCTAATGATACTTTTTATCATTGTGCAGGCAGATTCTCCAGTTCTTGGCCTAGTCAAAGTAGGTGAAGGTCGTATAGGTGTTTATGGAGACTCCAATTGTTTGGATAGCAGTCATATGGTTACTAATTGTTATTGGCTCCTAAAAAAGATGTTAGATTTCACCAGTGGGAATGTTAGAGATCCACTTCTCTTCCCTGATTCTATTAAACTGGATGCAGCCCTTTACATAGATGAGAAACAATTGCCTTCACGTAGAACTGATGTGAATTTCTCGTTGTATTCTGCTGTTGTGGGAAAAGATCTTATATGTAGGTGTGATGCCAGATTTGAAGTCTGGGGAACTAAAGGATACAATCTACATGTTAGGGGAAGAAACCGAAGATTTCCAGGCTATCCTATCATAGATATGGGCAGAGGTTTGAATGCTACTCAGGATACTAACTATTTGAGGCGTCCAAAGTTGACTGGGAAAAATGGTGACATGTTGGGGAATAAGTACTGGAGAGTGTTCTATGGTGATGAGGTACAAGCAGGCAATCTGTTGGAATGAAATAACTTTTTTTCTTTTGCATTATTCTATTTGCAATAATTTTTATTTTCATGCGATTGCGTCATGCATCACTCATAACTCTCTAATTTGCAGCTTGATGTGCCTGTCCTAGTTGGTAATCACTGGATTGTTCCTGCTGCAGTTGCAGTGGCAGGTTGGTCAAAATTATATATCACTCAGGAAGACCTGGAACGCTTCTGGATATGTTTCTTTTGTATTAAACTGATTCACATGTTGTTACTAGGTGTTTTATTGTTGTTGAGCATTTGGCGAATTCGACAAAGACGACGTCGGAGGAGAAGAGGATCAGGCTCCAGTCGATATGCCAATCTATAGTTCCAAGTATGAATACCTTTGTTTGCCTTTCTTAGTATCTCCTTTAATATTGTCATAAAATCTGAGAAATTATACCTTGTGAGATCACTAATATGACCGGGAATGTTGTTGCAGGAATACTGATAGCGATTAGATTTCTATTTCAATGGTGTACATCAGTCTTGGTTAAGATGCCTGTGTCGGCATAAAATTTTTGAAGCATAATCAAATGACAAAAGGTTTTGGCCTAAAGCAAGCTTACGAACTTGGACTTTGAAGCATTTACATTCTTCATAGATGCTGGAATTATACTGTTTCAACTATGTTATACTTACAAAGTAAAATATCAAAATTAGGTTTGAGATAGTGGTGTAGGCCAAAGATGGATGTTCACTTTTGATAAGGAATTGTGACTTTTTTTCTTAGCTCTGATTGCTGTAGAAGCCGTTTCAAACTTCTAGTTAATCAACCTTTGTATAGCCTTTTGTGGCTGGAGTTGTATATTTCTTGTATATTTCAATAAACACTGTTTCTTCTTTACACATAATTGAAAAAGAAAAATCAAAATATAATTTTATTATTTCTTCGTTCGTAAAACTTGTATAAGAAGTTTAATTTTTCTACTTCAATCGCCCATCATTTTTTCTAGTATCCATAAAAAATCAGTAAACTCCAGACAAAATGATGTTGACATGAAACAAGTTTATGATGAAGAAGACTGAATTCCTAATGAAGTGTATCACTCAAATGATAATAGAGCAACAGAAACTTACAGTACAAAAATATTTGCGTAATCTATGAGAGAATAGCTATCTTTATACCTAATATTCTAAATGAAAATAATTTATGTTGGATCAAGTGAGATTCTCATAAACATTTTTTAAAAACAATTTACACTTTAGGAATCAAGCTAGGATTTAGCCTATATCAGGTCAAACTAGTAGACTTTCTGAGAGTGAAGCCTAAAGAGCTCAAGACAAGATTTATTAGTGAACCTGTGAGAAGTATCCCTTAGCCATGTAATCTGATCATCATTAAGAGGATACATGTTATATGGGGGCAATTTATCAATAATACTAGATGATAATCTAAAGTTGCAATCCTAATTGCCATTTAAAATTATTTCACTAACCTTGGCATTCTAGGGAATTCTCATTATAAGAGCTCGGATGTAGTAGTCCCAAACTACGTCAGTTGTTGCATTCCATTCCATATTAAACTTCTAAAGGATGAATAAAGATGATCCCTCAGTCTCAGCATTTATATTAAGCTTCAAAAATGCTCTCTAATAATCCTTAATTGCCGAAAATTGGTTTTACCATATTACTCCCTTGTGATTAAACAACGGCCAAATCCTTTTTTCTAGTAGGAAAGAATTCATTAATTAGATAAAAACTATCCCTAAGCCCACATTCTTCTTGGCTAAACAAAATTCCTACAGTTTGATCGTTTATGGAGTTCTCAACTTTCCCTGACCATATACCCCTATCAATGTCTTTGATGATCCTTCTTCCGAGAAAGAGATAGGCACTCTAGTGAATGTGAATATTCTTTAGGATTGAAGAAATTAACTGCAATTTGCCTTCATTTGATAAGAATCTATTATGCCAAGAGTTAATTATGTTTTAATAGCTTCCAATAAAGGAATGCAGTTAATAAACTTAGACTTAGTAAATGCTTAATCCAGATATGGACCGAATATGATGAACATCCAACACATCTAAGTAGATATAAATCTTACCTTTGTTTTCTCTACTGACCTTCAAATTAGATAGCTCCAAGAAGTGTTTCAGAGATACCACCAAAATTTGAAAATAATTATGGTCTACACTTAGAAGAGTATAAGATCATTTGCAAAAGTAAGTTTGACTGGTTTTGAATTCTCAACATTTGTGACGATACAAAAGATGGCTATTAACTTCAATGTTAAAATTGATTATCCTTGTCAGGACTTCAATGGCCAAGGTGAATAGATAAAGGGACAAGGGATCCCCTTATATAATTCTCTTAGCCCTATTGAAAGCCTTTGAACAACTCCTGAAATAATAATATATTATCACTAATTGATCTACTGAAGACAAAAGTCCTTCAACTAGGGCTAATAAGCATTTTGAGAGCTTTCTTCAATCGAGTTGTCACGAGTTTAGAAATCACCTTATAAACTATATTACAAATTAATATAGCTCAAAAATCACGCATGAAACTATGATTCTTTATCTTTAAATCAAGTAAATGTGAGTTTTATTCAATTCCTTGAGCAATCTCCTACTATTGAAAAATTCCATAACTATTTCCATCACTAATTCTTCAGTAATTAAGTGGTAAAAAAAAAGAGCATTGGATCCATCTAACCCTAAGTATTTGCTTGAATTTAAGGCAAAAAGTGCATCTATAATCTCCCAAAGGTTAAAAGGCCTTATGATACTAGCACTTAATATCCTAATTAATGGACTCATTGATCTATATCCCTAGGTCCTCAGTAGTATAGCCATAGTTTGAATTATATCCAAATAAATTCCTATAGAACTTAACTGCAATCTTTCTAATCCTAAATTTATCCCTAAAAATATTCCCACCTTCATCAATTAGTAAAGAGATTTTGTTTTTATTCCTTCCAGCTAGAATGGAATTATAGAAGAAGTTACTGGTGTTGTCTCCATTACTAAGATAGTTCAACCTTGCTTTATCCCTCAGTAGGGAATTATAGAACTGTAGAGCTAAATTATATCCATTAAGTTGGTTTCTAGACTTCTCAACTCGTAACTAATATTCCCTCCTTCATCAATTAGTAAAGAGAATTTGATTTTATTCCTTCAAGCTAGAATGGAATTATAGAAGAAGTTGGTGTTGTTGTCTCCATTACTAAGAGTCTAAGATAGTTCAACCTTGCTTTATCCCTAAGTAGTGAATTATAGAATTGCATATCTAAATTATATCCATTAAGTTGGTTTCTAGACTTCTCAACTCTGAACTAAAAGGATCAAACAATTAGCTTATACTTTGATAAGGGTATCCTTTACTGCCTAAAAATTATAGCCAGTGTTCAAGCAAGCTCTACTCTGGAAGGCTTTAATCCCCTCCTTTATAGCCTTAAGTTTCCTTATTAATTAGAAAGCCTTACAGCCATAACTCCACAAATCCTTCAACTTTATATAGAAAGTTTTAGAATATAAAAGGAGTCTTAGGAAGAAGCGAAGATTTGAGGAAAAAGATCTCAACTATGAAATGGTCTAAACATAAAAGAGGACCAAAGTTAGAAAAAGAATATGGAAATTGCTTTAACTAACAATCATTTACCAAAGCTCTATTCAATTTATTTCTAATAAACCAATCCCCTTATTGTTTATTGCTTCAAGAAAAGAATATCCCTAAAATTTCAAGTCTAAGATGCCAATCTAGTAAACCACTTGGCTCAACTCATTATTCATGTTTTTGTGATTCACCTTAATTCCTTCTATTTCACTCAAATGAAACTATAACACTCCCTACACGGAACCTACAACCACCCACATACATGGCAATCAAATTCCTTTACAAACAATCATGATATACATTTCTATTCATTTATAGGAACTGTCACCACACATTTTTCTATTCAATGTTATACATATACATATTTTTTTATAAAATCAGTAGATATAATAAATCAAAAGGAAAAGAGTTCTGTAAAAAAAACAAGATACTGCTCAAGAAAGCAATCCTCATTGCCAAAACCAAACTAACCAACCAGAAACATAGAAAATACTACAATGGCAACTGCCTAAAGGAATGATACTAGGAAACGAACTCTGCACAAAGTAGCATATAAAAACTACAATCACAACCTAAATGAACCTTCCACTCACATAAATCCTTTAAAATTCTGAATGGGAAGCCATTAACAAAACTAGACAAGCACACGAACAAACTGAACCAGAAAATCATTTCGACATCCAAACAAAACCAAAAACTATCATAGTTAATTCTTCACAGATTGGTTGAGGATACAAACCAAGTGGTAGATTAAATTGGTTGAGGATACAACAACAAGGAGAGGATAGATTGATAAAGGAAAGGATTCAAAAGCAAGAAGAAGGAGAGGATATCACAGTAAGGAGTTAAAGCTGTAGCGAAGGAGTCGACAATAATCTCTATCTTGTTTATGTTTATTATTATCCTTATACCATATAATGTATATATTGAAATGATGATTTGGATATATTGCTTCTACTGCAATTTAGATTTTTAAAAATTTTTGAAATCTACAGTTTCTCCAAATATGGCATACTTTCTTTTTCTGATCCAATAGTAAATGGGTTTTCAAGAAGAAAGTTAACATGGATGGCAATGTACATGTGTACAAAGGGAGATTGGTGGCTAAGGGTTTTAAGAAAATTCATGGTATTGACTATGATAAGACCTATTCCCCAATTGCAATGCTTAAATCCATTTGCATCCTCCTAACAACTACTGCATAATTATGAGATTTGGCAAATGGATATGAAAACAATTTTCCTTAATGGGAATCTGGAAGGGGATGTGTACATGACATAGCCTGAAGGTTTCACATCTCCTATAAATGCTAGGAAAGTACGAAAGCTTCAACAATCCATTTATGGATTGAAGTAGGCTTCTTGGAGTTGGAATCTTCATTTTAATAAGGCATTCAAAGAGTTTGGCTTCCTCATAAATGAAGTAGAACCTTGTGTTTACAAGAAGACTAGTGGGAGTGCAATTCTTTTCTTGGTCTTTTATGTAGATGACATACTACTCATTGGAAATGACATTCCTATGTTTCAATTTGTGAAAGCTTAGTTATGAATTTATTTTTCAATGAAAAACTTAGGTAAGGCAGCCTACATCTTAGGTATTATATAGAGATAGATGAAGAAGGCCTATTAGACTAAGTCAAAGCACTTACATCGATAAGGTTTTGCATAGATTCAATATGCAAGGATTTAAGAAAGGCTTCTTACCCATGTCAGATGGCATATTTTTGAGTAGGGCTCAGTGCCCTTCGACACTAAATGAGTGGAACAACATAAGTAGGATCCTATATGTAACATCTCATTACCTGTGAGAAGGTTAAAATGGTAAATGTGAGTGATTATGAGAGTTAGAAATGCATCTCCATGTTCATGCATATTACGTTATACACATACAAATGAATAGTAAATTCATGGCACATGAAAATAATTGTACATGCATTCATGAATAATTCCAGGTATAATGAGATTGAGTTATGATTTTTGGGTGTTTTGAGAATTTTGAATTTTATTTATATGCAAAATTCTATTGGTTAGTAAGAATATTGCAATTGTGAATTTTGGTGAATTTAGGCATAAATTTTTGGAAAATTTTTGGAAAATAGGAAAAAGACATCAAATTGAGTTTTGAAGATAGTTGAATTGTAAAGATGAGGTTAAGGGAGTTAGTTTAAAAAAAACTAACTTAGAGCTTAGATATGAGGAAAGTGACAAGTGTCTCTTAGGTTGTGTACTTTTGCTAGATGTAGGTTACTGTTTATGAGAATTGAAAGGTTAAGTTATATGTCTAAGTTCATTTTTCATTGTCATCTTCTTCAATTGTTCTTCCCATTCACATAGTTTTCCATTAAACACCTTCTAAGAGATATCTACGCTTTCCTTTTCTTACCCCAAACCCACCTTGTTGTTTTTGTGTTCTACCCTAAGAAAAAACCAAAGCTGGTCATTGTACACAGTAAAATACGTAAATTGCAGGGAGTTTAAGGCTTAAAGATTTTGAAGTTTTAGACAGGTAAGTAGTGAATAAATACTAGAGTTGGTGATTTATGAAAGAAAGTTGAGGAGTTACTGTTATCTATATGGAAAGTGACATTTATGAGCATATTCATAAATACTGGATGGTTGGGAGGAAATAAATTCAGTTATAGTGTTAAATTAGTTTTTGAAAAATTTTTGGTGTTTTGGTGATGTAAAATATTGAAAGTTTGAAAATATGGAAAACGTTTACTGAGTATGCTTCAATCTTTTACCCACAACATTTTCTATAGTTGTTCAAAAGAAATGATTCTTAATTTGAATTAAACTAGAGATATATGGCTACATTTCTTATGAAGACATCGAATTTAAATTCTATCATTAATAATCTCAAACTTTGTCATGAAATTGAGAATTGGGTGCAGTACATTGGAGCTAAATGTAAAATTTATGTTTTAGCTTCGGGAGAAAATCTGAATTAATCTAGATAGATTTTGGCAAAGTTTTCTTCTTGAAAGTTGTAGATAATCTTTCCAACTTTTCAATGATATAAAGTTTGTAAATTTTGGATATCGGAGTTGAGAGATATGAGCATTACAAGTTGTTAGTTTGCTTTGTCTCAGTTTGCTTCGTCTTAGTTTGACTTTTGTTTCGTCTTAGTTTAACTTCTACTTCGTCTCAGTTTGCTTCGTCTTAGTTTGACTTTTATTTCATCTTAGTTTGACTTCTGTTTCATCTCAGTTTGCATCATCTTAGTTTGATTCGTCTTAGTTTGCTTTGTATCAATTTGCTTCATCTTAGTTTGACTTTTGTTTCATCTTAGTTTGACTTTTGCTTCATCTTAGTTTGATTTTTGTTTCGTCTTAGTTTGACTTTTGTTTCGTCTTAGTTTGACTTTCGCTTCGTCTCATTTTGCATTGTCTTAGTTTGCTTTGTCTCAATTTGCTTTGTCTTAGTTTGACCTTTGTTTCATCTTAGTATGACTTCTGTTTCATTTCAATTTGCTTCATCGTAGTTTGACTTCCCACATCATCTTAGTTTGACTTTCCGTATCGTCTTAGTTTGACTTTCTGCATCGTCTTAGTTTGTATTGTCATTTTCTATGCTATTTTTTTT
Source organism: Erythroxylum foetidum (assembly GCA_026546835.1). Taxonomy (NCBI): domain Eukaryota; kingdom Viridiplantae; phylum Streptophyta; class Magnoliopsida; order Malpighiales; family Erythroxylaceae; genus Erythroxylum; species Erythroxylum foetidum. Next base: position 35,326,450 of record JANZLF010000008.1, on the reverse strand, counting down.
ATCCTTTTAGAGATAGAATCTTGCTTTGTAGTCTTCATGAAAGTTGTAGATCTAGAAGTCTTCTTTCAAATTGATTAAACATGAAGTCAATCTAACATCTGTAGCAAAAGTTATGGCAATTTCGCTAAGATATGTACAATTTGAGTAGATACATGAACATGTTAGATTCTTTTGGCCATAACTCCTTCTCTAGACACCCAAATGACTTGATTCTTGAACCATTGGACTCGTAAGACCTTTCTCTACATCTATTCCAAAAATCATAGCCCTCTAAATCAAACTGAGAAATACTGAGTGAAAAAGGTTTAACGGGTACAGTGAGTGTATTCTTAAATATTATGAACTGTTGTTATTCTACTGAACACACTTCAGTATTTTCATGATATCTTGATCTGTAAAGCTCCAAATGAGATTATTTCTAATTTGTGGTAAATTAGAGACATGAAGCTACAAATGTTATGAAGAATTTAGAATCAAATTCAGTCTCTAAGATGTTTAAATTTCAGATGGAAATTGTGTATAGTACATCATTTTGGACAAGAGCAGTCCAAAACTGTTTGAGGTATATCTTCCTATTTACTGAACCAAGTTGAGTGATTTTGGTGCAAATGGATTCATAAGACATAAAGGAATACTTTTCTTGGAGAGAGTATGACCCAATTACTTCAGCTTCACTTTTTGATTTAATGCAGTAGACCCAAAAGGGGTGACTAGGAAAAACAAAGATGAGTTTTGATATGAGAATGATCTTCTGATAACATGGATGGATTAATACCCGGGGTTGTCATGAACATGCATTGTACATATTTCATGGCATTCATGTGCATTATTAAATATCTATGATTGTGCAAATTGTGATATATGTGTATGTTATTTGTTATAGAGGACAATTGGAACGTCAACCTACAGACGTTGCCAGAACTTTTAAGCATTAGTTTCGGGAGCAACTTGTGAGTCAACTTAGATATTTTCCTAGGATTAATTTGTTCTGAATGGATTTGATTTGTTTAAACTTCCATATTATTGAAATGTTTTTGATCTGATTTTGAATTTCGAACTTAAAGTCCGAGGAGTATAATAGTTGGGCATGTATTGGAAGTGTTTTGATCTGTTGTGAAATTCTGTATGTTATGTGAATTCTCAAAGAAAGTTGAATGCAGGACTTAGGTCCGATGAATAAGCTTATGATTTAACATCTTATGTGATATGACATGATCATTATGTGATGCATTTCATAAAATGCATGCTCAGATAAAGGTGTTGTGACTTGAGTAGCTAGTTTGAAGCGCTTCCACGTAAAGCTTTGCTTTGTGAACTCTGATTCTGCATGTAGAGTTATACTCTGTCATTTTTGTTATGAATGAGTCCTATGAGCCAGTATTTGTATAAGTATGTGATAGGCACTCAGTCACAACAATAAGAATGAACACGACTCTCATGCATATAACATTATAAGTCTGAAGACATTGAATGACTATGTGACATGCCATATTATGTGAGTATCTGAACAATAAATGTATGCTGAAAATGAGTAATTATGCTATATGCGGTATGTCTATAAGATCCGGTGAATTCATCAATGATGGTTCACTCATTGAGTTCGCAAAACTCATTAAAATTGTAATGTTGTCTTTTCAAGACCGAGAGACAACTCTAGCTACTGAGGGGCTCTTCTGTCGTATAAATTGTGTTTTAGCAAGAGAGGTCATGGCTCAAAGGTCAGTCAGCTAGGATTTTTGGGTGGCTTAGATAGAGTTTATATATTTTCCTCTTTCATGTAGTTCTCCTGTATTGGATATTGTGAATGTACATATAGAACTTATTGAAAGACACAATGTAGACATTTGGTGTTTATGAAATGAAAAGAGGTAAAAGTTGGTTTTTAAATACTGTGGTTTTCTTATGATGCTTTACAAGTGATTATATACCATGCCATGTGGAATGACTGTAGTGATCAAACGTAGCGTGCCCTTATCGTAGGGTATGTGCTGGAATGACCTCCAGGCGTCCCGATGCGTATCCCTAGGTAAGGGACGCTACAATTAGGTGATATTAGAGCATGGTTTAGCATCTGTTGGGACATATAGGAATGTTAAGCATGAATTATCATGAAAAATTTGCATAAAGATTGAAGTTATTATTTGTTATAGGTCATCTGCTTTAGGTGATCAGATTGATCAACCAGCTGACCAACGATCTGTAGGAGCCAGTAGAGAGTCCTCGGTACCTCCAACTGAGGGATTGCCTCCTAGAGTTCCAGAGAGAAGGGAGAGGAGGTATGATAGGCTACGAAAGTAGGGAGCTGTGGACTTCTATGGCAGCACAGACCCTACTGAGGTCGAGGGATGGTCAGAGAGGACGGAGAGAGTATTCGATCAGATGGACTGCGAGCCTGAGGATAGGTTTGACTATGTAATATCATTACTACAGGGCCCAGCTTACCAATGTTGGAAGACTGTTCTAGGCAGTACCACCAGGCCTTTCCAATTGAAGTGGGAAGACTTTCTGAGGGTCTTCAGAGAAAACTATATGCCTAAGATCTATTTGGACATGAAGATGCAAGAGTTCTTGGAATTGAAGCAAGGCAAGATGTCAGTGGCGGACTATAAGGTCCGATTTAATGAATTGATGGATTATGCTACTGCTCTGATCCCTACAAAAGAAGACAAGTGTAGGAGGTTTGAGAATGAGCTAAATATGAAGATCAGAACAAGGTTGGTGAGGTCAGATATGGGCACTTTCACTGAGTTGAGAACTACCTCAATTAGAATTGAGCAGCTGATGAAAGAGAAACAAGTTGAGACTGGACAGGGGTCCAGAGGGAAGAGGCCTAGTGAGAGGCAGGGTAGTTCTAGCAGGAGCTTCAACAAGCGCCAGAATAGAGCATTTAGATCATTAGGTAGATCCAGGCAGTCAGGATCTAGGCAGAGGGGCAGGTTTTCACAGACTGGTAGTGGGAGAGGCTCAGCTTAGGATCAGTTTCTAGTCTATGAGTATTGTGAGAGGAGGCATGATGGTGAGTGTTGGAGATCGACTAGAGTTTGTTTTAAATGTGGCTTCATAGACCACCAGATCTGAGACTGCCCAGATATATTGGGAATTCAATCTACTGCCAGTGGGCGATCTGGAAGTAATATGATAATCCAGCAGAGTAGAGGGGGTGGATCTGGACAGAGAGGCAGAGGTAGAGTTAGAGGGCGAGCTGGGAGTTTTTCCATGAGGACTGAGGGGCGGGGCAACCGATTGCAGTCCCAAGCCAGGGTCTATGCCATGACTAGGCAGGAGGCCCAAGACTCGCCAGATGTGGTAGCAGGTGTGCTTCTTGTTTATGAATTTGAGCCATTTGCACTACTAGATCCATGATCCACACACTCCTTTATCGCACCGCATTTGACATATAGGTTGCATTATGATAGGGAGTTACTACAGTATGGATTGGAGGTGAGTACGCCAATAGGCAGTACTACAGTTATAGGTGAGGTCTACAAGGGGAGCTTAATTAGGATTGATCAAGCAGAGTTAGAGGCAAACCTGATAGGATTGCAGTTGAGGGAAATAAAAGTGATCTTAGGCATGGATTGACTCACTGCCCATAGGGTCATCATGAACTGCTACACCAAGGAGGTAGTACTGGAATCTCCTAGTCAGTCGAGGGTAGTATTCAAAGGAATTAGTCAGGTAGTGCCAACCAAGATGATATCATTCATGAGTGCTTTGAGATTGATGCAGGGAGGATGTGAGGCTTATCTAGCCCATATCATTGATACTAGAGTCGAGCAAAGTATGCTAGATATTTCTGTAGTTAGAGAGTTTTCGGATGTGTTCCCCGAGGAGTTACCTGGCTTACCACCAGATCAAGAAACAAAATTCACAATTGATTTAGTTCCAAGTGTTGCTCCTATATCTATTCCTCCATATATGATGGCACCTGTAGAACTGAAAGAGCTGAAGGCTCAGTTGCAGGAGTTGTTGGAAAAGGGCTTCATAAGACCCAGTGTTTCACCTTGGGGAGCTCCAGTGCTGTTTGTGAAGAAGAAGGATGGGACTTTGAGGTTATGCATCGATTATAGGCAACTTAATCGGGTGACAGTAAAGAATAAATACCCACTACCTAGAATTAATGATTTACTTGATCAGTTGCAGAGAGCTCAGGTGTTTACCAAGTTGGATTTGAGGTTAGGGTACTATTAGTTGAGGATAGCTGAAGTTGATGTACCTAAGAGTGCATTCAGAAGCAGGCATGGGCACTTCGAGTTCTTAGTGATGCCATTTGGGCTGTCTAATGCCCCAGTAGCTTTTATGGCCCTGATGAATTGGGTGTTTCAGCCCTACCTAGATCGATTTGTGATTTTATTTATTAATGACATCTTGGTGTATTCGAAGAGTAGAAAGGAGCATGCTGATCATTTGAGAATTATTTTACAGATTATGAGAGAGAAGCAGTTGTATGCCAAATTCAGTAAGTGTAAATTTTGGCTGGATCAGGTGGTATTTCTGGGACATATAGTGACTGGAGATGGCATACAGGTAGATCCAAAGAAGATAGAGGCAGTGATGAATTGGGAAGCTTCGAGAAATGTGTCAGAGATCCGAAGCTTCCTAGGATTGGCTGGGTATTATTGAAGGTTTGTCAAGGAGTTTTCTCTAATCTCAGCCCCTCTGACTAAACTTCTAAGGAAGAATGTAGTGTTTATATGGAGTGAGTAGTATCAGAAGAGTTTTGAGGAGTTGAAACATCGGTTGACTACTGCACCGTTGTTGACTATTCCATCGGGTACTGGAGGTTATGTGTTGTATAGTGATGCGTCGCATCAAGGTTTAGGATGTGTATTGATGCAGCATGGCAAGGTGATCGCCTATGCATCGAGACAATTAAGGTCTCATGAGATCAATTATCCGGTACATGATTTAGAGCTAGCTGCAGTTGTATTTGCTCTAAAGATTTGAAGACATCATTTGTATGGAGAGACTTTTCAGATATACACAGATAATAAGAGTTTGAGATATTTACTGAGTCAGAAAGAGTTAAACTTGAGACAGAGAAGATGGATTGAGTTACTGATAGATTATGACTGCACTATTGAATACCACCCGGGGAAAGCTAATGTGTGGCAGATGCTTTGAGCAGGAAGTCTAATATCAGTGCAACTCAGATTCAGTTATCGAGGTTACCTAATCTGATTCACTTGAGAGCTCTAAATGTGGAGTTGAATCTAGAGCAGGATAGGGCCTTGATCGCTACTTTGAAGTTGAGACCAATGCTGCACGACAGAATCAAGAAGGTCCAGGGGAAAGATCCTGATATGGTAAAGCTTATAGAGAAAGTGAAGGCAAATCCGGATTTCAAGTTTGAGTTGAGGGATGACACTTTGTGGTTGAGACATAGGCCGTGTGTGCCTAATGTAGATGATCTGAGGAAAGAGACTCTTGAGGAACGTGATATGGCAACCTGTGCTATGCATCCTGGTACTACCAAGATGTACAACACATTGAAGCAACATTTCTGGTGGCCTGGAATGAAAAAGCAAGTGGTAGAGTATGTATCTAGATGTATGACTTGTCAACAAGTCAAGGCTGAGAACCAAGCTCCAGTAGGGAAGTTACATTCATTGCCCATTCTAGAGTAGAAATGGGAACGGATCACTATGGACTTCATCATGGGTTTGCCAAAGAATCTGAGGCAGCATGATGTTATATGGGTCATAGTGGACCGATTGACTAAATCAGCCCACTTTTTACCAGTGAGAGAGAATAACTCGCTTGATCAATTAGCCTAGAAATATGTAAATGAGGTGGTGAGACTGCATGGGATTTCAGTGTCCAAAGTATCGGACATGGATCTCAGATTTACTTCGAGTTTCTGGAGGAGTTTACAGTCTGCTATGGGTACCAAGATAAACTTCAATACAATATTTCATCCTCAGACAGATGGACAGAGTGAGAGGACAATCAAGAATGTTGAGGATATGCTCAGAGCTTGTGTATTAGAGTTCAGAGGAGCTTGGGATCAATATATGGAATTTATAGAGTTTGCCTACAACAATCATTACCACAATAGTATCAGAATGGCACCGTAAGAGGCATTGTATGGTAGAAAATGTCGGTCGCCATTATACTGGGATGAAGAGGGCCTGAGTGTGGTGGAAGGCCCAGAGTTGATACAAGATACCATGGATAAAGTAAAGTTGATCAGAAGTCGAATTAAAGCAACTCAAGATAGACAAAAGAGTTATGTGGATCAACGTCGACATCATATGGAGTATAATATGGGAGACATAGTATTCTTGAGAGTGTCACCCTAGAGGGGAGTTTTGAGATTCGGTAAAAAGGGCAAATTGAGCCCTAGGTACATTGGTCCTTATGAAATCATTGAGAGGATAGGACCTTTGGCCTATAAGTTGGCCTTACCGAATGAGATGTCTCAATTGCATAATGTGTTTCATGTGAGTATACTCCGAAGATACCAATCGGATCTGACACACGTGATTCCAGCTCAAGAGATTGAGGTTGTTAGTAACTTAAGCTATGTTGAGGAATCGATCAAGATAGTGGAATCTCAGATTAAGCAGTTGAGGAATCGAGTAATTCCATTGGTGAAGGCCCTTTGGAGGAATCACTTAACTGAGGAAGCCATGTGGGAAATGGAGGAGAATATGAGGTGACAATATCCCCAGCTGTTCGAACAATCACGTAAGAATTTCGAGGACGAAATTTCTTTTAAGGAGGGGAGAGTTGTGACATCCCGTAACTCATGTTGAGGATATAATAGAATATGTGAGAGATGATTGAGATATTAGAAATTTCAATTCTTATTCATGTATCATGTGACATACGCATACAAGTGAATAGTGAAATGTTGCACATTAAAATGATTGTACATGCATTCATTGACAGTCTGGGTATAATTGTTTATAAATTTGATTGTTATTGAAAATTATGGTTTGTTTGTATTGAAAATTGATTTGGAGAGTGTAATTGTTGATTTAGAATTTTTGGAGAATTTTAAGAAAATTTCTAAAATTTTGGGGTAATTTTTCGACTACGAAAAATGCCTAGTGGCAAAACAAATGAAAAATGGTGGTGGAATTGACTATCAAAGGGCAATGAAAATTTTGATAAATTCCTTTAGGAATTATTAACAAGTGTTATTGAAAATTAGGACACAATTATAACAGAAATTGGATTTAGTTTGTAATAATTGGACATGTGGCAAGTGACATATGTCACTTGCCAAACAATGCCTTAAGTCCACAAAGTTTTTAAAGCCCCTTTTGTTGCCTTCCACGTTGCTTCTCATTAAAAGTCCATTTTGTGTTTTCTTTGGCTCCTCCCATCTTCCACTTCATGGTTCTCTTCTCCTTCTCTTCTTCATTTTCATTTTCTTCAATCTCTACTACCTCAACTTTGAAGATCACACTTTCCTTCATTTGCTACTAGCATATTTGCTATCTTTTTCCTCATTGCCATAAGAAAACCTATCCTTACCTCCTTCAAGAAGATGATGAATGTGTGATGCTTGGGAGCTAAGGCTAGCGTTGTTTTTGAAGAATTTGAAGTGAAATCAAGTAAGTTATGCTTTAAATGTTACGGGTATTGTTAAAATGAAACTAGAATGATGAGAAATGAGGGATTGATGACTTGATTATGTGAGTTACGTGTGTGTGACATGGATGGTGAAAAATCTATGTAAATTTCTTATTTTTGTAATTGTGAATGATCCTTAATGACCCATGATTTGTTATAGAGATGTTTTGGAAGTTGAATGATCATCAAAGTGGTGTTTGGATGAGTGTAGAAAATTGCTTATGAATGGGTAAATATATATGCTCTGTCTTTGGTTAATGATCAATTATAGATCACGATTTGTTTGTGAGTCATTTATTGAGTTGAACTGGGTAGAGAATGATGAGGAAATGAAATGGAAGAGAGAATCTAGGTATAAGATGAGTTAAATGTAAATGTTGAAAGTTTGAAAATCTAGAAAATGTTAGCAGAAAAATTTCCACTGATATACTTCTATGTTTTAGCCATAACTTATTCTGTAGTCATCTAAATGAGTTGATTCTTAATTTTGATTAAACTAGAGACATATGGCTACCTTTCTTATGAAGACATTGAATTTAAAGTCTACTTTTAAGAGTCTCAAATTTTGATGTAAAAATGAGAATTGGAACCAGCAAAATTTTCGATGAATGTATATGTTTGTGTTCTATTTTGGGTGTTTATGAACCAATAGGGAATACGAATTGGGTATGGATGATGTTGAGCTAAACTTGAGGTATACATGAAGTAGTCATCAACTTGAAATGATGAATTTTGAATATTAAGTGTTTGATACTTAGGAATAAGATATGTTATGGAAAAAGGACAGAAATTTTGAATGATGAGATGTAATTGAATGTGAAGAATCATTTCAGTAGAGATTAGAAGATTTAATGAAACAAAGTTGGTGGTTGAATTGATATGAAGTGGCATTGCACTAGAAGAGGCGAATTTGAGAAGATTATGGGTGAATATGATGTTAGAATGGATGTAGGAACCATTGGAGAGGGTTTGGAGGGAGTTTTGTGTCACATATGTCCATTAGATAGACATTAAGTCCATTAAACGGACCTTTTCGGGTTTAAAAAGGCCCCCAAACCAGTCCATGTCTATAGACATTAGGTCTATTAAATGAACCTTTTCGGGTCTGGAAAGTGCCCCCAAGCCCGTTAATGTCTGTTAAATGGACATATATGTCCGTTTAACAGACATACACAAGACAACTACAGTCAATTGCGATTTTGACTATTTTAGAAGCAAAATCTCACTTTGAGTTCTTATTAAAGTTGTATATCTGGAAGTTTTCTTTCCAATAGTATAAGAATAATCTAAATCTGAGATTTTTAGAGAGAGTTATGCCAATTATCCCAAGATAGGTACAATATGATTGAGGATATAAATATGTTTGATTCTTTTGGCCATAACTTCACCATCTAACTTCCAAATGAAGTGATTATTGAAGTAATAGATTCCTAACACACATTTCTATCTCTGCATAAAAATTGGTAGCATTATGAATTGATTTGAAAATTCTTGATTGAAGGAAATTGAGGGAATCTGTTGGAATAGTATGAACTGGTATGATTTCACTAATCATGCTTGGGTATTTCGGTTATATCTTGATCTATAGACATCCAAATGAGATAATTTTTAATTAGGAGTAAACTAGATTAATAAACTTACAAATTATCTGAAGAAATTGAATTATAATTCAGTCTCTAAAATGTTAAAATTCTGGATGGAAGTTGTGCAAAGTATGCTGTTTAAGTATAGGAACTATCCGAAAATGATTGAGCTATATCTTTCAAATATTGAACCAAATTGAATGATTTTGGTGTCATTAGAAACATAAGACATAGGGGAACACTTTTATATAATAGAGTATGACCAGATTACATCATTTTCACCTTCTGATTGAATGTGAACAGTAGACCTGAAAGTGTGTCTTGGAAAAATCTGAAGTGATTCAATGAGAAATGAATTGTGAATTTAATGGTGTTAGTGAGGCATAAACCTAAGTATAAATTGTACTTAGATGAATTTTGATATGAGAATGATTTTGTGATGAAATTAATGGAAAAATACCCGAGATTGTTGTGAACATGGATTATACATATTTCATTACGTATATGTGCATTGTTAAACACTTATAATTGCGCAAATTGTGATATATGTATGTTGCTTGTTATAGAGGAGCAATTAGAACATCAACTTCTAAACATTGCCAGAACTTCTAGGCATTAGCTTCGGGAGTGACTTGTGAGTAACCCAGACGATTTATCTCAATTATTGTTTATTTAAATTATGTTTTGAATGATAAATGAATGTGAATTGAATTATGTTGATTTCCGGACAGAAAGTCTAATGATTGTGAAATGTGGAGCCACCGATCAGCTTAAAGCTCAAAGTGTGAAAAGAGCCTCGTGCTCAGATAGTGATTAAGAGCTTAAAGCTCACTATGTAAAATGAGCCTTGTATCCTCATCAGTATCCAAAATAGATGTGGGACAGTTCAGGGACTCGGTCATAACAACGTAACAATCAGAAAAGAGTCTCATGAGCATTTCATATGCATTTTTAACAAGTATTTGGATTATTTGAAATGATAAATTGATTTGCTCTTAAATGTAAATGTGATATGTGTTCATTATGTGAAGTTGTGAATTATAGGTTATGTGAATTGTTGTGTTGCATGAATTTAGTGAACCGTCAATGATGGTTACCTCATCGAGTTCGCAAAACTAACCAAAATTGCAACGTTGTCTTTTCAGGACCGAGAGATGACTCTAACTATTGAGAGGCTCTTCAAGCCGTGTGGATTGTGTTTTGGAAAGAGAAGTCATGGTTCAAAGGTCGGTTAGCTGGGGATTTTTGGATGGCTTAGATAGATTTTATATATTTTCCTCTTTCATGTAGTACTTTTTTACTAGGTTTTGATGAGGCACATCTAGTAAAGTTTGAAAGACAATGTAAACTTTCGATTTTACGCAATGAAATAAGAAAAGGTTGGCTTTTAAAATATTGAGAGTTTTTTTATATTCTTATAATGGATTAATGTTATGATGCCATATGAAGTGACTATAGTGATTGAACGTAGCTTGCCCTTATCATAGCATATGTACCGAAATAACCTCCGAGTGTTTCGGTTTGTATCCTGCAATAAGGAGGCGCTACAATAAGGTTACTTCCTGAGTAAACAAGCATTAAGTCCTTTATCCTACGAAGATACTTAAGTATACACTTAATTGCAGTCCAATGTTCCATTCCTAGATTGGACTGAAATCTACTTACCAGTCCTACTGCGTAATAGATATCTGGTCTAGTGCACAGTATATTAAACTTTCAATTGCCGAAGCATATGGAGCGCTATGCATACATTCAACATCCTCTTGGGATTTAGGTGCTTGCTCCTTTGAAAGTTAGATTTCATGTCTAATAGGTGTGAAACCTATCTTGTTATGTTGCATGGCGAACTTGTTGAGCATATTCTTAACGTCGGTTAATTGAGATAAGGCTATCAGTTTGTTCTTATGATCCCTTATAAGTTTGATCCCTAGAACATGGTTATCCTCTCTCGAATCCTTCATTGCAAACTGTTCATTCAACCATCCCATAACTCTAGATAACATTCCCACATCATTCTCAGTGAGCAGAATATCATCAACATACAAGATTAGGAAAATAACATTGTCTTCTTGTATTCTTTTATAAACATAAGGCTCATCTAGGTTTTGTATGAATTTATAGGATTTGATAGAATTGTCAAACATAATATTCTAAGACCTAGATGCTTGCTTAAGTCTATAAATGGACTTTTACAAAATGGTCTCCTCAAGATCCCCATTAAGAAATGTGGTCTTAAAATCCATTTTCCATATTTTATGATCGAAATAGGTTGTTATGGCTAACAGAATTCTGATGGACTTAAGCAAGTCAATCGGAGAAAAAGTCTTCTAACAGTCTATACCCTCTTTTTGAGTATAGCCCTTAGCTACCAATCTCGCTTTAAAGGTCTTTACCTTTCCATTTAATCCTCTTTTCCTTTTGTAGATCCATTAACACCCTATAGATTTTAAACCTAGTGGTAGATCTACAAGGATCTAGACTACTTTAGTGTACATGGAATCTATTTCCAATTCCATCACCTTGAGCCATTTGTTCTGCATCAACATAGCCTATGTATATGTAGTGGGATCCATGTCTTCTTAGTCTGAGATGACAATTAAGCCTTCTCCTAGATCTAGATACCTATATGGCTGTCTCACAACCCTTTCACTACGTCTAGACACTACTTGATGTTCAAGTTTCTCTTTTGATTAAACTCTTGAATCCATTTCAACATCTTGTTCTGTCATATCCAAAACTCTTGGTTTGGATGAAATAGCTAACTACTTTAGTACTACTTCTGTTGGCCCCTGATTTTTTTTAACATGATGAGATTATTTTAGGGTCTTGATAGATTATTTATGTTGGAATAGATTAGCTTGTTAATGTGGGTTAGATAATATGGTATAGGTTAAGGTCGTACTATTAAAGTAGTGGGAGAGTATAAGGCCAAATTTGGCAAGTCACTTAAGTTTAAAAACCATAAGGCATTAAAGGA
>JANZLF010000008.1:35304089-35314206 GCA_026546835.1 Erythroxylum foetidum | reverse complement strand
ATTTATTGATTACTGTTATATTATGATTTAAATTACTGCGATGCCATATGGATTTAATGGAAAAATGTTCTGGTAGTACACCCTTATCGTGGGATACGTGTCGGTACGACTTTCGGGTTTTCCGATGTGTACCCTAGGGTGAGGGGGCGCTACATTCGCCGCGATGGAAGTTAAATAGTTTGTCAGGCGTAAAATTCCCGAAGGGTCCAGGGGATTTTGTCGCTTGTGTTCGCCACGGTAAAACAAGCAGTTCGTCACGGTGAAGCCCGCTGTTTGCTTCCGAAGGATTTTTCCTTAAAAATGAAGGGTTTTTGACAGTAAGATGCTCACGATTTTACATAAGTTCCAAGAGTTGCACTCCGAAAAATTGAGACCTGACATTTTTGGTAGCAGAGCATAAAGATGAATAAAAAATGGTTAAGGGGATTTAATTGGAACACGGCCACGTCTTTTTGGTTCAAGGGTTGGACTCCAGAAACGGGATCCAACTACTATTCTTCAACTCTAAAACCATTCTTTTGGTCATCTCTAAAACGCTCACATTTTCACATACCCCCCTCCCACACACACACACACATATATATATATAAAATAGTGAAGAGAAACAAAGCATATCAGAAAATCATCCTTTTTATACATTCTCTGTTTTTCTTCTCAACTTCCATTTTAAATCTTTCATTCTCTTTCCCAGACATCACCACATGCTTATTCCTCAACTTTAAACTCGTCTTTGTCCATTTCTAAAAACATCCAAAATTTCACGTAAAAACCATGAAAACAGAGTATATACATATCAACTTTTCATGATTTTCTACGTTCTCCCTATACACCTCTCAAAAATAAAATCCTTTCAACACCATCATATAACATATTGATAATCAAATCCAAAAAATCGACACATACAACATATCCTGAATTTCCTCACTCATTTTTCAGTAAAGATGCATATCACTATTGCATAACCATTTAACAGTGAGCTAACGTGATGCATGCTTCATCTTATACAGAAATAAAGAACCATAAAAAGGCTTACTTGTTTAAAGCTTTAACATCTTCAAAATCACGTGAACCCTAATCGCTCATGAAACCACGTAGGTCATTGTAGAGGATGGTAAGTTTTGGTTTTCTTATGGGCAAATGAAAAAAATAACAAAGTAGGAGTGGTAGTTGGTATAAGAAAACAAGATTTTACTCTAGTGGAGATTTGATGAAACTTTGTGTATTAAAAGAAACTTGAAGACGAGGTTACGAGGAAGATGAAAATAAGAATACAACACTTGATCTTTCCAATGAAATTGTATAGTCAAAACTTGAACTAGACAAGTGACACTTGTCATGTATCTAACATCTTAGGCCCTAACTAAGTTCTCTTTGAACTAACTCCTATAACTTTCATCCTTTCATTATAATTATCTCCAATATTTTCAATATCATTTGTAAATTCTCCAATATCGTTTTATTTTTATTTCGATTTTCCATACATTAATTTACTTGGCAAGTGGCATTTTCCTAGTACAATTATATCTCATATTTTCAGACATTATTTTCCAAAATTTACCAAAATTCAAAAATTAACAACTGCACTCTCCAATTAAATTTTAGATCCAACAATTTCACATTTTTCAATAGTATCTCATCACAATTCAATTATACCCGAAATTATCCATGAATGCATGTACAATTATTTTCATGTGCAAAAAAATTCACTATTCACGTGCATGTGTATGACATATTATGTATAAGCATGAAAATGCATTTCAAATCTCTTAGTATTTTTTCATATTTACTATCGTAACCTCCCCGTAGGTAATGAGATGTTACAACTCTCCCCTCCTTAAAAGAAATTTCGTCCTCGAAATTTTTACCTGTTTGTTCGAACAGGTGGGGATATTGTCTCCTCATATGCTCCTCTGTTTCCCTTTTAACTTTCATCACTCGAATATTTTCCTTCACTATACTATAGTCAATGGAACCAGTCGGTCTATCAATCCCTTATTTAACTATTTACTTTCTTAGCTAGTTCCTTAATATATATCTCATATTACTCACAATTTTCACTTCATATGTCGACAATACATCTTTGTTGGTACTACAAACTCATATGTTAATGGTCTTATGCTCTCAATAACTTCATGTGGACCAATACAATTCAAGCTTAGTTTATCCTTTTTCCTAATCTGAGCACATCTTGTACTCAATGTACGCACACCTTGGAAAGGTGATACTCTAAGAGACAATTCATATTTTCACTTCTCTTCGATGTTAATACACTTAACTCTTAGGTATGCCTCACTATATTCCATAACTTCGATGTTGATCCATAAATATTCATTCGTCTTTCACCCAAACCATTCTAATGTGCTTATGTGCTTACGATATGTTAGCAAATTTGATGCATACTTGATTTGTAGTTTGTGAATTTTGGTTATGAATTTAAGAACAATATGTTTTATGAATTTAATTAGAACTTTGTATCGACAAATGAACATTTCAAAGGTTTTGCTTATTTTTTCATTATAAAATGTTACTCACAAGCTTTAAGCTCACCCCTCCATTTCTATCCCATCTTCAAGTGAAGAGCATGAGATCAAGTAACCAAGAGTCGAGGCATCACTCCACTTTTACAATGTTTTTGTATTTAAACTAGTTTTGCAAAACAAGGCTTTAGTTGCATTTTGAGTAATTCCAGTTTATGTAAATTTTGTTTTTTTAGACTACGATATATTGTAGCTTGAAATGTCCGTTAAAGCTTTGTAGAACTCTCATCTTTTGATATTAATGAAATATGTGGATACTTGTTCCATGACTTTCCAAGTCTTTACATTGCACTTTCCAGCTTTTTCATAAGGGTAAAAAGGCGTGTTTTAACTTTAGGGGGAAAATAGTCTAGAAGTAAGCTGAATTAGACAATGTTGTCTTCATAAAAGTTGCATCTTATCCTCTTATCTTTCCAACGATATATAGTTTGTAAATTTTGGACTTTGGATGAGAAAGTTATGGTCATTACTTGATAAAGGGTGTTAGTAGTCTGTAAAACTATCCTTAACAAGTTTTCTGTCAGGTTTTCATAGTTCGCCGCGACGAACCCAAAAAGTACACTGCGGTGAACTTTTCTAGAAGGGAGTTTCACCTCAGAGAACCAAAGAGTTGGCCACGGTGAACTTTTCCTGAAAGTTTTTATTCTTCAACTTCAAGTTCGTCGCAGCGAAGCCAAGAAGTTGGCCGCAATGAGCACTTTTTCCTGAGGGATTTTTAGTTTATGATTTTAACCCATTTTAGAGGCAAAATATCTCTTTTAGGTCTTCATCAAAGTTGCATATCTAGAAGTCCTCTTAGAAACCGTCCTATAATGACCTTAATTCAGCATCTCTAGAGAAAGTTAAGCTTTTTTTTACCAAAACATGTCTGAAGTGTAAGAATTGGATACTACACTGGAGATACTTCGGTATTTTATTGATATATTTATCTGTAGAGCTCCGAATAAGGTGATTCTTGATTAAAAATAAACTAGAGACATTAATCTACAATTTTTCTGAAGATTTCCTTTTGAGATTCTGATCTTAAAATTTCAAAAATCTGTTCTGAATTTGAAGGAAGGAGTTTGATTTTAGTAACTAACTGGTGTGAACAAGCTACCCTTATGGGATGCGTGTTCAAATGTCATTTAGGACGCCGAGCACTTGTCTTGCGAGGGCGGGATGTCCAACAATATGCTACTATTATGTGTGAGTATGAAATGCATTTTTTTACCTCTCATTGCCATTTCTCATTTGCAAAAATCTAGGGTTCTAACCTTTTATATAGGAACGAGATGTTACAATTCTGCCCCTTAATAAATTTCGTCCTCAAAATTCTTATTTGATTTGTCAAATTGATGGGGGTATTGTTTTCGCATATTCTCCTCCATTTTTTCCACGTAAATTATTCACTCGAATGATTTCTTTCAAAAAACATCAATTCTTATGGGACCCAATTGTCCAACAATTTGAGCGCGAACTAAGCAAGAAGCGGTGGAACAATTCCTTCTAACACGGTGATGAATCCAAAAAGTCTTAATGCAATTGCCTTGCGAAGTGAGAAACAGGTACGGTTTAGTTATCAAGCGGAAGAAGCATGTGATAAGGAGATTGAGAGTGAAGAAATGCCACTGCTAAAGGAGGAAATCAAGAAGTCTGAAAGTCTCAAGGAAGAGACCTTATTGAAAGAGGGGAAGTTTGCATCAAGGGACAAAGGAGTTACTTCAGAAAGTTCCAAGGACAAAGCTGAGCATAGGGAATCAAGCAAGCATGAATCCAAAGGTAAGGAGGTAAATCTTCATGAACTTCCTTTTCCAAATTCATATTTAATAAGCAACCGTATGAATGAAATTAAGCATGAAAAGGATATCATTGATCTGTTTGGAAAAGTCGAAGTCAATGTTCCCTTGCTTGATTTAGTGAAAAGAGTTCCGACCTATGCTAAGTATCTTAAGGACTTGCGCACGAACAAGAGGAAGTTTAGGCCCAATGAGAAAGTCCAAGTGAGTTCAAATGTGTCAGCCCTGTTTAAACCTCAAATACCTGTAAAGTGTCAAGACCCTAGATCTTTTACCATTCTATGCACAATAGGGAAAGTTACCATAGGAAGAGCCTTGTTAGATCCGGGGGCAGCAATTAATGTGATGCCTAAGTCTATCTATCAATCATTAGGAGTTAAGAGTTTAAAGCCTACATCTGTTGTGCTACAATTGGCTGATAGATCATTTAGGCATCCAGTGAGGATTATCGAAGACATTTTGGTCTATGTAAAAGGTTTGGTTTTTCCAGTTGACTTTTATGTTCTTGATATGTCTTCTAAAGTTGTGCAGGACACTTCTTTAATTCTAGGGCGACCATTCTTAAAGACTGCCAGCACCATGATCAACATGAAGGAAGGTAAGATCACCATGGCAGTGGGAGATCAACAGGTTAGCTTTAATATGTATGAAGCTATGAAACGCCCCCATGAGGACTATTCACTTTTAGGAGTGAACATGTTGGATGTTGTGGTTGATGATGCAGGCATTGAATTTGAACGGGCGATGAACCTATTGACTGATGATTCTCTAAAATGTAGAGTGACAATATCCTTAACACAAGTGAGATGAAAGCAAACATTTTACCTTGAGTGAAATCTCTTTCGTTCAATCTCTTGGATTAAATTTTTTTAGTGTTTTTTTTTTGGCACTCTTTCAGTCTGCTTTGGTTGATTTCTGATAAAGTGATTTTTACCAATTTCCTATTATTGTTTTAAGCATGGTCAGAATTTTTATTTTACACTTGTATTTCTTTGACTCTTATAAACTTTGTCCAGGAGTACAAAGGTCTAAGTGTGGGGGAATTTGATTGAGCCCAAGTTTATTATCTAAATTGACAACACTTTTATGACCTTTACTACACTTTTTGACTCCTAATTCTTGATTTTATGCTTAAATTGATCCTTGAATATGCACTTTTATTTTATGCAATTTGATGGTAAAAATTGTTACAAATTGACATTATAAAATTTTTCAAGAACAATTGATACTGCAAAATTTCTATTTTTGATTGTAGGAGCCTCAAGGGAAAGGAGTCAATGGGCCTAAATGGAGTCAGCACGAGCACATGAGCTTCAGGATGTTTGTCGTGGCAAACTAGGACTACCGCCGCGGTGCAACATGAAGGAAAAGCTCGCCACGGTGAAGGATCCAGCAATGTACCCCGCGATGCAGCTTGTCTGTCACCGCGGTGAACTGTCAAAAACCAGACTTAAATTAGAAAATTCTCTCACTATTTCGACCTGACCCATGACCCAACATATAAAATCATGCCAAATTAGGTCATAAGGGACGATCACTCTTGGGCAGCAACACACAACATCGTCCGACACTTCACTCTCAACTTTCATCCATCGACTACCTCCACTGTCAACTTCACCATCTGCTGCTGCTATCATGGGTAACATTGGAGCTCTTGCGGTATTGAGGATTCCCAACACTATGCTTGGCTAGAACACCTATTCTTCCTGAAGATGTAGCGATGGCTTGAGTTCGATGGGCTTCGAAAGGGAATTATTTTACATTGTCAAGTTTAACAGCATAGTTGTAAACTTCTAAGTTAGGGTATATGGCCATGTGGTTAGATTAGTTTGATTAGAGTTTAATCAAGTATTGAACAATGCTTGTGTTGTGGATTTGCTTATGTAGAACTTTGATGCTCAATATATGAGGTCTCATATATGTCTTTGTGGTGATTATGTTAACTCTCTTTTATCTGCCTAATTGTGTTTGATATTGAGATTAAGCTTGATCCATATTGACCACTTGTATTAGCTCATCTATTAATACACACTAAGATGCATTTAACAAGGTTTTAAGAAATGGAGTTCATTAATTAAAACCTTAGACTTAAAGAGTTCTTTAAGGTTTATCATTCGAAAACTTAGTGAATTTCTCTCCTGAAAGATTTGTTTTGAACCATGATAGCCAAATTATCATATTTGATCATTGTTTAAGTTTTTTTTTTACTTTTCACTTCTCGAAAAATCCAAAAATACCTTTTTATACATTTTTCTTTCATTTAATTCAATCTTCTAAATTTCTTTTACAAATGATCCAAACCCCCTTTTCTTTTTTATCAACTTAGTTTGCATTTTCGACAATTAGGCTAGGTTAGACCACTTGCATTAGGTTCTAATTAAGTGAGACGACCCGAGGTTGCATCCTATATTGCAATCCTTGGAATTAAATTTTTGCTTCGGCTTCCAAGGGTTTAATCTTTAGATCAAACAAGAGCTGATCGGGTACATATACTCTCTATTTCAATCACAATGTATCATTTTCTAATTCAAACTCAAAAATCATATTCATTTCTAATTTCTTAATAAGATTCACAAATTCTGGATCCTCACTTTGGGCTTTACTAATCCTTTTGTGCAAAGGTAGTCTTAAATTCAATATAACTAATAATACTTCATTTTACCCCAAATTCAACTCAACATTCAATCCTCTTAATTAAACTAGATTGGGTAACTTTGATATCTGAATTTAGGCTACCCTACCTTTGGATTTTTTGTTCAGTGCATCAGATACAACACTAGTTTTATTGGAAAATTTTAAGTAACTCTATCCATTGTCTCTATCTCATATTCAATTCTTTCTAACACAATAATTTTCCTTAAACTTTTATGATCTGAATAATTTTGAAATGTTTCACCCTACATATTATGTCTCCAAAATTTCAAAGAAATTTCTATTGAAGCAAGTTTCAAATCATGAACCAAATCATTAAGTCATGAGACCTTAACTATCTTGATGTATATGTAATCACTTTTCTATGCTGAATCAGAATACATCCTAATTTTCTGATGTGAAACATCAGACCTTAACTATCTTGATGTATATGTAATCACTTTTCTATGCTGAATTAGAATACATCCTAATTTTCTGATGTGAAACATCAATATATACTACATAACTTCTAGGTCTAGATGAAATAGCGAACATCGGTGGTCTAATTAGTCAGTGTTTTAATTCCTCAAAAGTCTTTTTACATTTATCAGTCCATCTGAATGAAACAATCTTCCTCAGAAGTTTTGAAAAAGGGTTAAGATCAGTAAAAATCCCTCAACAACTTCTGGTAGTATCTAATATCCAGTTAATTTTAGAAAAGTCCAGATCTGACATATATATTCCCTGGAGTTCTCATTCTTTCATTACCTCTATTTTCTTTGGGTTTCCTAATATTTCATGTTCAGATATTATATGACTCAACCTATTACTTGATCAATCCAAACTTCACACTTACTGAACTTAGCATATAATTATTTCTCACTTATGATATGTAAGACTAACATTAAGTGTTCAAAATGCTCTCTTTACTATTTGAACATAATCAAAATATCATTTATGATCATAGTCACTAATTGATCCAAACAAAGTTGGGACACTTTATTCTTCAGTACCATAATATTGTCGAGGGCATTTGTTAACTTAACAGATATTGCCAAAATTCAATGTGCCCATAATTAGTTATCGTAATTCCTTAAGTAACTAATTCCTCAGACGAGGTAATATTATCTCATGTTATTTTCAATCTCCCAATTAACTTCTTTTCTCGAATAATTTTCTCCATTCGTTTGATTTCCTCATATTTCTTTTTGAATTATTCCAATGTTAGACCATTCTTACTAGTTTCTCCACACATTTCAATTTATTCACAACTCTTAAAAAAATTCTTTTTATTTGAACACAAAAGTCAAATCTAACTTGTACCTTATGAATATAAAAAATATAGAATATATTGTGGACCTAAGTTCCTTTAGAAATAGCAATATTGTCATCTCAAATTTAAGAACCCAATAACATAGTTGGGTTGCTTTACATCAAACAAAACATATATACTCTTTATAGCATATTCAACTTCTTATGCTTGAGTCTCAGTTAAAAATGGGACTTTGATATTCACTTCTGATTTATTCAATAGCCATTCATTCCTAAAAACGGAACATTCAACTCATGTTTTAATTCAATGAAAATTTCCATCAAAAGAAGATTTCTCTTCCCAATCATCTATACTCTTTAATGTTTTTTATCAGTCAACTAAATTCATCATTGCTTTTCATCCATTCTTAATACCTTGATAAGATCAATTTTCAACTATTCATAATATCTTAATAGGATCAATTTCTATCATATCTTACATGATCAAAATACTCTTTATAATAAAGTTCAGTGAAGCAATAGGAAGATTCCTTTACTCTGATACCTCAGCATGTTCCATCTAGATCATTAAATCTTATCTAAAAATGTATGTTTGACAAATCACCAATTAATATCTTATTGCCAAAGATACCTTAAATTCAATTGATTCTAGACAATATTTCTCTCTTTGTGCCTACCCACGATTGTGGTGGACCTTTCCACAATCGTGACAGGAGCTTATGGAATTGGCCATGATCGTGAGGACTTTGTCGCGATCATGACAAAACCAATTAATCTCGACCATGATCATGGGGACTATGCCACTATCATCCCCTACTTCTATTTCTTCAAACTCATCACATATAGTAATCTATCCCTAAATGATCATTTTAAACACTTTAATGCACTACTTAAGTTATCTTAGAATGTTAACTATAGGAACTATGAATAAAAAGAATTCAATAAGTCATGGATCACTTCCTATTTCATATCCAAACATATAATACTTAGGTACTTAATAATATCACTTGTCAAAGAAATCACATTATCATATATGCACTTTTAATAACAAATGCACTTAACCTTGAGATCTCCTACATATATCGCTATCATTTATCTCATCTTCCAATTATCATTTATTCATCTTATATACATACATTCTCAATCAATTCAAAATTTTCGAAGCATAACCTCAATGAAATTCTAACCCCAATTCCACTTATACAATCTTATGCTAAATCATAACTCTTTTTATATTTATCAAACAATCATTAAAGTCCAAGTTCAACCTCTCAAGGTTATAGAAAATTTTATTTTCTTTCAAATTGGCTTATACACTTTAAATCATATCATTTATATTTATATCTCTACTTTCCTCAGTCAATCCACGACAATGTATTTTCTTCTATTTCACATTCAAGGATATACTATCATAGTACAATATTGATGTAAAATTCGATGATACATCCACAAATACAAATGCAGTAAACCTCTATCTATCATATCAAACTATATACTATTTCTTAATTCTAAATATCCACAAGTTTTTCTTTCTTATACTTTGACAGATCATCATTTTTCTCACTATTTTTATCAGCCTAAACTCTAACAAATGCTCATGTGTGGGACTTATGTAAATAGGAATCATACTGGGGATCAGTTGCTACTGCTTGCTAGACATGTCAAAAATGTATGTATCTTCACATATATTTTGAAAAATGCCCATGTAAGACACTAAGCCTGAGCTCTGATACCAAAGCACCCCACTCTCATAGGATATATTGCCAAATAATCCATCTGATAGATATATACTATTAACTATGCAAATGTAATGGTTATTTTCATTGAACAATTATTTAATTGTATTCAATTGGAGATTTGCATAATATGAATATGTGTTAGTACATTTTGTATGTATCT
>JANZLF010000008.1:35283651-35294353 GCA_026546835.1 Erythroxylum foetidum | reverse complement strand
TGGTCATGCACACGAGCGTGTGGCTGACCATGTCAACTCGATGTATCCTAATTTTGAGCTATAAAGTGCAAAACAAAGAGGATACAAGGGGAGTTTGTAAGAGTTTCATAATAGGCTCAAGTTAGTCTTAAAGAAACATAAATTGACGACATAGAATAATAAAGAGAACAAAGAACAAGCAAAGAAGCACACTCCAAGTGAATTTCATGAAGATCAAAAAGGATTTCATCATGTCTCTTTTAGTTTTTTGGATTTCCTTTAGTTTTGTTATTATGCCTTCTATGATTACAAACTAACTCTTTGTTGGTACTTAGATTATATGAACCCTAGGTTAGGATGGACCTTATGATTTGATTCTTTATTTAAAGTTATTTGATTGATTCATTCATTACGATTCAATTATATGTTTTAATTCTTGAATTAATATGTCCGGCATATTAGTTCAATGAATGTTTTCATATAATTGAGATTGGAAAATCCTTTTGTATGAATGGATCCACTACAATTGAAAGAAGTTATAAGCAAACGTAGAGATAGATCAATATAAATCCTCTGGATTAGGTCAAACCTAATAGTAAAATTTACGAATCAATTCATGCAATTATAAGGGTCTTAAGTAGAGAGTGATTCCAGTTAAACAATTGAGGATTAATTGTTAATATTCTTGAGAAAGATAATAACACAAGATGGGAATTTTTATTGTTCAATGACTAGTAACTGAATTGCATGATAAATGATTAATACTTAAGAAATCTTTGGGGATTCAAAATCCAGGTGCCACTTTGTTCTTTCATTGTTTCTGGATTTAATCTTTAATCAAGTTAGTTAACTGTTTTGATTTATTTTAGTTTCTTATTTTAATTTGTAGTTTGATAAATTATTATCACCATAATTTGTTAAAATAGATAAAACAAAGACTATAAGTATTAGTAATTCTAATCATTGTGGGATTAAACCATACTTTTCAATACTAGCTATATCTACACCATTCACTCGCGGTAGAACATATCAATCATATATCCAAGCTTAGGTTGACACTTCTTGAACCACTAATTAAATGCTAAAATTGAGGAATATCATTAGAAAAGATATCAGGATGTTAATTGGCAACGACGAAAAAGCTAGCTTCTACTTTGAAAATTGGAATAACCTTGAACCTCTCTATACCTGATCCCAAATGCCAATCGCCTGAAACATATTTTACCTATCCAGGTAAAGGTCTGGGTCAGTATTTTAGGTAATTAGGTGGCCTATAGTTACACAGACTTCTCTACTATCAAGGACTTTACACAATGTAGAAGACACAATCATCTGGATGGGAATACCTGACGGTCAGTGTAAAATGTGAAAAGCATCACAAACTAACGCTGTCATATGTTACTTGGCGCATGTGAGTTCGCCGTCCGAACTTGGGTGCTACCGCTATAAATGAACACTGGGAGTTGGAATTGGTACAAAAAGGAAAAAGGGTATCGAACCCACAGGCTGTCTCCTGTTACTTTTGTTTGACCATTTCTGCGTGGAATTACATTACAATCCCTGGAAAAGTCATAGATACATGATCTGGTCGCGATGCAATGAGAGCATATTAAATACGTCGAGGACACCCAGTTGCCCACTATATTGCAATTTGTTTGTACTGACTTTGAATTGAAAGGGTATTCTTATGAATGGAAAGAGAGCTTTAAATTTGTTCTTTTTGTTTCACTTATTTATGGGTTCGGCCGTTGTGATCTTTAGTTAGGTGGAGAGGAACTCTGGAATAAAATGGTTGAAACAACACCCCACCTTTTAAACGTTTTGTGAGAGTGTTTTTCTTTGGCTGGGATCAGAATTCAGACTGCTCGCACGTTGTGGCAAAGCACGCTCTGGTCCCGCCTCATCTGGTCTTTTGAAGACAGAATTTTCTGGCAAATTTTATGGTGTCTTATTCTATTTTATGAATCTCAAATATTTATTAATGTACATTTCACGTTTATTTATACGAGACCTACAAAAAATTCATATTTATTTATACAAGACCTACACAAAACTCACATAAATAAATGACTAAAATTTATGAAACAGAATAAAAAAAAGTAAAATTAAATAAAGGAGTCTATCAAGTCTTTTGCTCTCATATCCTCTGGCCCAGGTACTTTGTACCTAACCAGTGTCAAAGAATCTGAATCATCTATTCCACTTTAATACATGGCTCAGATCCTCTGATACTGGCTAAGTACAGAATACTTGAACCAGAGGATCTGGTCTCAAATCTTTCGGCCCTTCTATCTTCTATTTGTTTCGAGTTTTCAGTCCAAGAACGATGGTGGGTGATGTCTATCACGAGTTGCCAGGTCATCTTTGACGCTAAACCAAGTAAAAGGTACGTTACACCCGTCCTCATCCAACTCATAAGACTTTTGTTTCTTTTTTTATATTATTTTCCAAAAAATGCATGATTCTAAGAAATAAGATTAAAAAAACAATTTCAAAACTTTGAAAACAATACAATTCTTAAAATCAATTACCCCCATCCACGACTATTTTTTAAAAACTTATTCAATCCATTCTGTGCACACAGTTGATTGCATTTGTTAACACATCCACTGAAGAGTTACGCATACCTCAGTTGAATCCAATTCATGGATGAAACAGCCACATACCACAATGGAGGGAAAATAGCAGCGAACTAGTTTTTTTTTTTTTTTTGATGAAAACCAAAATAGATAACGCAGAAAGGCTACAAATCTAACCCAAGCCGACAGACTTACCTCATGCACCCAGATCCTACGAGCCTTTCCCTATCAACATTACAAAAAGATTGATCTAACGATAAAATAGAACGTAAAGAAAAAGGACTAGTGTCCCAACTTTGGTGGTGTGCATGGATATAGCCTTTAAGCAATGAATAAAAGAATCATACAAAATGTTTCATTATTAATGTCTTGCATGTGCACAAATACTAAATACATAAGACCACCAAATGGAAATATCATTAAATGTGCGAGAAGAGGGGGGGAAAAAAAAAAGAATTTGTGCTATTTGTATCACAAAACAAGTCACTCTCGCAATCGATGGACATTGAAGTAAAGTAAAAATAATAAGAAAAGAAGAGGGGCCGGGTCTTTCTTTACAGGAAAATCAGGGGTCAATTGCTTATGAGCTTCCTCTAAATCCATTGGCTGTTCTTGTCCATCTTCTTCATTTCCATTTCTCGTGTGTTATAGCCTTCGCTGCTTGAGACAGAAGGGTTCTGACCATATTCACTGGTAGCTGCACTGTATTCACTACTTGCAACATCCTGGCGTCCCAATACCGCTTGTCTAAACTTCTTCATGTCCTCCTTGTATTGGCCGCTGTCATAGTCTGAACTGCCTACAGAGTGCGCACTACTGTGTCCAGGTATAATTCCTTCATTGATATCGCTAAGAGATAAGTCGCCTTCCAAGGATCGGACTACCTGTTTCGATTCAATTTGAAGATGTCAGTTGAGTTTAGTAGCATTTTCTAGCAGGAAGCGTAGAAATTCCATAGTCAAGACATGTTATATGTGGTCCCGTTCCATAACAAAAATGTAGGCACAGGTTACAGTAGTTACCTGACTCGTTCGAGGCCGACGTTTTGCTGAATGACGTACACAGAAAGCAGCGCAAGATACCATGCGAAGCATCTCATCAAGATTATAATTCTTCTGCAGCTTCGGATCAACTAAAGAATCAAGACTTTCTTTAGCCCATTCAGGATTTTGTCTATCTAAAGCCCGTGTGAGTAAAGGCCTTGCCTGCGGCACAAATCATAACGAAGTTCATATTTTGTCCCCTACTTTAAGCCCCAATCTGGGATCTTAGTGTAGTTTTTTTCCAAAATAATAACATGCATGTAGTGCATTTTGTTTTAAATTTGTCTTTTCAGTATGTCGCATGGATAAAGTTAAGAATAGCTCACCCAGTCCACCAAACTGTCGTCCATGAAGGACTGATCAACAGGTCGACGTCCAGTAATCAACTCCAGGAGCATGACCCCAAAGGAGAAAACATCCGACTTATCAGTCAATTTTCCACTCGAAGCATATTCTGGAGCCAGATACCTGAAAGATCAGCATGTGAGCACAGGAACAGAAAACACTTGAGAGGTTTCCCTTTTTTTTTTTTTGGGGTGTCAACCATGAAACTAATTTTCTGTAAATATATGCAAAACACAATGCAGTGAATGTTTCTGTTGTTTGTCGAGGGCACAATATCTGAAAGATGCTTTTAGAAAAGAAACAAGAAAAAGGTGCTTTTATTGTTTATCTAGGAAAGCTACCACACGATAAAATTAGATAGCAAAGAACTTGCTCTTACCCAAAAGTTCCCATCACCCTAGTGGAAACATGAGTATTAACATCAGATGAGAACTTTGCTAGTCCAAAATCTGCAACCTGGTAAGAAAAACAGTGTAAAAGAAAGAAAATTTATGCAGATGACAGGATTGCTATAAACACAAGAATAAGTAAAGCAATTCTTTTGCTTTAAATCACTAAGATTATAAAAACGACCCATGCATCTAAAAGAGTTAGCCAATTTTGAACATAAACTAATTCCAGAACACATTATACCGATGTTTAAATGAATACCTTTGCCTCAAACTTGAAATCCAGTAGGATATTGGCTGCTTTGATGTCACGATGAATAATCTTAGGGTGACCTGCAAGAAAGAATAACAACAATAGTGATAACATGATTTTATAGAACAACAGACTGAAAATTATTTTTAGAAAAAAGAAGAGAAGTTCATGAAACAAATAACGATACACATACAATCTTCATGAAGATATGCAAGTCCTTTTGCAGACCCCAATGCTATTTTCTGTCTAGTAGGCCAATCCATGGTTGGTCGCCCTTTCCCTGCAATGCAATTTCTATATGAGGTATATTCAAGGATTATACTTGAAAAGAAAATTTCAAGTTATACATCAAAGGTAAGTCATCAAAATTCATAGATACTAGATTAGAAGCACATACAATAATCACAATATGCAGCAAGAGCCAAAGAAATTAAAGTGCTTTTTCTAGTAAAATATTCCATGAGAGGTACCATGTAGGTGAAACTCCAAGGTGTTGTTTGGAACAAACTCATAAACAAGCAATCTCTGTGATCCAGTGATGCAGTATCCAACCAATGATACAAGATGTTTGTGATGCACTCGGCTAATAATCTCTACCTCGGCCTGGAATTCACGCTCTCCCTGTCCACTTCCAGCTTTAAGCTGCTTAACAGCAACTTCTTTTCCATTAGGAAGGACTCCTTTGTGCACATACCCGAAACCACCTTGACCAAGGAGATTTGCATTTGAGAAGCCATCTGTTGCCATTGCTAATTCCTCGTATGTAAATGTACTCTTTGAGAAACCCAAAGAAATGCCTGGAGAAGGTGGAGGAAGTGGGTATTCAGACCCTGAATAGTTGGAACCGGAGCCACCACTGCTGCTCATGAAAGGTGGTGGAGGTGGTGGTTGTGGAGATGGGTACCGTTCAGGAGGATTCTGTGGTCTCGATGCAACTGGTGGTGGGGGATTGGGCTTTGGCATTGCTGATATAACATCAGGGCGTGGAGGAGCATTTTGTTGCCAATACTGTTGATGCTGTCGGCCACCACCACCATATGGGTCATCTGACAATCAAGCAGAAAACAATTTGCTAGAAAGTGAGCTGCTAAGCTGAAATCCACATTAGGTATCAAAAGGGAGCATGTAACTCAACAAAGTCAATAAAAAAATCAAGTTTCAACCCTCATGCAGGATCGTTAAAAGTTCAAAAACATTATACAATTTACATGTCCTGACTTCGCAGTTGAAGCTTAGTCTACGTGTTACATACAAACGGAACATAAACTAGAAACGCATCTGGCCAAACAATCATTTTCCAAATCTACAGCGTTTCAATTTCAACCGCAGAGTACTCGCATTCAAGCGACAACACTTCTTGTCAATGAAATCCCACCAAGAAAGACAAATCTAAAATGCTAAAAATACAATCTTGTGACTACCAAGAAAAACAAGGTTCTGTAACTAGATCAATACATGCAACAGGGTCACGAAAGGTCAAACCTTTATGAGAGGAAGGAGGGGGTGGAGGCATGTAGTAGGCAGCTTCATCGTCACGTCTGCGTCTCTTCTTCTTGCAAAAAATACAGAACAAACTCAGCACTACCAAAATCGCCACTCCCCCAACAGCTATGCCCACTATTACCCCCTGAGATAATCCTGACGATGAATCCGACGACGACGACGGCGGCGGCGGCGGTGGGATTGGAGTTCTAGACGACGATGGCGGAGGTGGCGGCGAAGCTCTAGAATTAGGAGGCGGAGGAGGAGACGGTGAAGAAGGCGTCGATGAAGAAGATGGGGGAGGTGGAGGTGAGGAAGAAGGGGACGTCGGAGGAGGTGGTGAAGGAGTGGTGGACGGAGGCGATGGTGGGGAAGGAGTGGGAGGCGGGGGAGTCGCTGGAGGAGGAGAAGCAGGAGTTGTCGGAGGTGGGGATGCAGGAGTGGCTGGCGGTGGGGCTGAAGGGGTGGTGGAAGGAGGAGGGGAGGTCGAGTTGGTCGCGGGTGGTGGGGCAGTGGAGTTGGTGGACGGCGGAGAACTGGGTGCCGGAGCTGACATTATTATATTAACCAAATCCAAGACAAACTCAACACTTCAATCCTGTCGTTACTCCGTCTCTCTCTCTCTCTCTCTCTGTTCCGAGAATTTAAGATTTAAGAGAGAGAGGAAATGCAGCCATAGTCACACACACTTCTAAAGCAAGAGACTAAACAGAGGCAGAGAAAGGGTGAATGAAAGACAGAGAGAGATAGGTTTGTTTATTTACAAATAAAAGAAATTGAACATAAAAAGGTAAAAGGAATCTTTCTTCTCAAATATCTTCCACATGGGTAAGAGTTAGAGTTGATATTAATAATTATTTTTAATAAATTTGTTTAGTATTCGACAAAATTGATGCCAGCGGGGCCTCGCCTACGCTTTTGACACGGGTTTCCGTTTACTCCTTTCCATTCCATCCCATTGTTTACTCCTTTTTTTCACTGTTGTCTTTCTTTTTTCTCCCTCCCCTTTTGTACGTTAGTTGCCAATAAATAGTTTATTAAGAAGATTTGATGATATTGCAATATTATCTATAAAAAAACAAACTTGTTCTTTTTTTTTTACTTACGAAATATTTTAAGAGGGTCCTAATTTATGAAAAGACGCTATTAAGTTATCCACTTTTAAATTAATCTCCACTCGCATCGGGTCAGCCCGTAAAAAGTAAAGTATTGGCTAAACAGATTTTTTCATTCTTAAGATTCGAACTCAAAATCTCTAATTAAATGATGAAAATGTCGAACTACTCACGCCAACTTATTTAATTTTTGTTATGGTTTCTTGTCGCTTATCTAAAGTTCGTTTACTCTTCAGTTCAGAGATGTGTTTTGTTTTGACGAGAAGAGTATCAGAAGAAGTTAAGAAAGAAACAATAAATTAATTAACCAAAAAGAAATTCTAACGAGCACCGAGCACAAAGTTTTTTTTTTTTAATTCTGTTGCATATTTGTGCGAATTGTTTCAGTCATCCATTTGATGTAAGACCAATTTTTTCAGGAGTTTCTTATTAAAATATTATTTCCATCTGATTCTCATTCAGATTTGAATTTATGTCGTTAATTTAGGTACCATAATAACGTCACGTACGGAAATCCAAAAGTTAAGTCATTTCTCACTCAAATTAAACTATTGTTTATAATCTTTTTACAAAAACGCGATTCACGTCTTCCTACAATTTTTCCAAATCATAAATACTTTTAACGAGTAAGAAGATTCGTATATTAACTACAAAAAAAATTTAAACTTTTATGTGTAACTTTCATATTAAACTTTCTTATCATAAGTTTGATATAAGTTCAGTTTATACTAATCAAAATCTATTTTTTTTCAAATTTTGACCCATTGACTTAAAATATTTATTGGGTCAATTTATCACCTTTGTCTAGATAAAGTTATGTAGTTTAATCAATAGGTTATTTAAATTTTAAAAATATAATTAATAATGACCTAAATTTACGAGGAAAGACAAAATTATCCAACCCCAAGAATAAGACAATTGCATAAAAAAGACAAAACTTATTTGCTTCAACTAATTATTTATGACACGTACTTTTCTTTTTTTGCATGTTTCCTCCTTGAATTTGGTGAGATTTCTTCCTTGGTCTAATCAGACCTGCTACCATTATTTCCTCTTATTCTAGAATAGCTAATGCCTTGGCCCAGCTGGCTTTGTAGACTTCTGACCCTGACTCAAATCCAACCCCACCTGCTGCAACCAACTTACAACATTTGGAGCTTTGTTAAGTAAACTCCAATATTATTTTGAATATTTCTTTTTAACTTTTTGCTAATACTTCGACTAAAATTTTCAAAATCATTTTTGGTTCGTTGTTCGAATTCATGAACTCGATTAACTTCAATTAGGAAATATCTGCAAAAATAATAAAGGCACACCGGAGATTAATCGTTGATTTGCCCCTCCGATACTTAAGTTAGTTCTTTGTCGTAGGTTTTTTCTAAGAACAGAGAGTATTAGGGTTCTTAAGAGTTGTACCTATATTATGAGGAGACAATAAACTTA
Source organism: Erythroxylum foetidum (assembly GCA_026546835.1). NCBI lineage: Eukaryota > Viridiplantae > Streptophyta > Magnoliopsida > Malpighiales > Erythroxylaceae > Erythroxylum > Erythroxylum foetidum. The sequence goes on along the minus strand of JANZLF010000008.1, from coordinate 35,285,725 downwards.
TATAGTAAATACCTGTTATGTTTAACTCATTATCTTGAGAATGGATCGATCGGCCCACACGTTATCTTAGAGTTGGACCTGGGTATAGCATGACTGACCCCACAAATTTTACTGTTAAACAACCTTTCAATTTGGGTCATAAGTCAATAAATATGAAATTGAGGACAATGACAGGCTAATAATATTGGAAGAATTTCCTAATAAATTAAAATAACAAAGTGGCTGTCACTCTAAGCAAGAAAAGGAAAAGGCCAGCTGGAATCCAACAGCAAATATCACAGGATAGTTGGATGTTTTCCTTTCCCCCCTAATCTGAAAATGCCCCCACTTGCCATTATATAAAGAGACGTTCAAAGTCGTTTTGGATAATACCAAAATAGGACAGGATACAGCAGAGTCAGTTTCATGGCGTCCCCCATAAGCTATTTTGACGACAAAACTTATGTGAAATGCATGTATTTTAGCTGGTCTTTTCAACGGTCTCTCTTGGCCGCGGAAGTTTTTGGCTTAGTTGTTCTAGCAGGCGTTCGGCAACGGTCATTATATTAAAAGCCCTTGAGATGATCACGAGATTAGGAGTTCGAACCGTACTCATATATATAGCTGTTTTAAATTTGAGGTCAGAGTTTTACCTCTCACGAAAGATTTATCTGACTCACGTGAAGATTAATCAAAGTGTGAATAATTTAAAGATGTCTACTTATAATTGAAAGCTTCCTAAATATACTGTTGTCGCAGAAAGTTCGTCTATGTTAAACGTGCCGGAGAATCCGGACATGTAATAAAGAGAATACATTGTGAGAGATACTCGAGAAAGAAAAGGTTTTTACGCGTTAGTGCTTCCGCGGTGGGAAGTAGGGAAGCGTTACCCAGTCATTATTATAATCAAACCATTTCGGCTTTGCGCATTCCAAGCCTAGCAGTTCTGCGTCAAAACGATACATTAATTAGCCTGAAGTTTTCATTTGGAGACTGCTGATGCCGTAAAATTTTGTAGGCACTGGATGCACAACCAGACGTGGAGGCGTCTACGAGTCCCTGCTCCTTTCCTTCCAGTTATTATCCAGTAAAGAACTTCTGGAGTCATTCACGCAATGTTTAATGTCGCAGGTTTTGTTTTCCAGGTCAGGTCCATTGTTCAATTCTCCAAGTTTCTATGACAGCTAGAATGGGAAGTATCTGTCAATTTGTCGGGGTTGAAGTGTTTGAAGGGTTTTTGATTTGTTTACTTGTTAAATATTGAAGCTTTGAAAGGAATAAAGAAGTTGGTGAGTGGGGGACCGATGGGGCCATTTGGACCTCATCAACTCACATGGGGATGGAGAGGGTTGAAATTTTTAATGTTCAGGAAGTCATGATTAGTGGCACGACATTCGGCTGTCATACTCGGTCCCAAATATCCCCCACAATCCTCTCCTCTCATTAGGATATATGGGAAGCACGGCTTGGAGTCCATAATGCTTTCCCCATTTATTTCTTTTGCAAGACTTGTTTAATGCCAAATCAAAAAATTAGATCATAGTTATGATAGTAGTTCCTATTAGATTTAAAACTATTGTTATCTTTCAATCAAATCTTCTAATACTTAAATTTGACTTTTAGAAATCAATTATACTCTCATGATCATAGAAACACTTGTCCTATTCTCAGTGTTCTAGTAAGTTGTTAGTCTTTTTATCATTTTTTTTTTATAAATCAGTAAAATTTTATATGAATAAGAAAATGTTATGCACATAACTAGAGATTTTCTAATAGAAATCTCTAATCAACCAAAAGGAGTAAGGTGGTGCAAAATCTTAAGAATCCAAGATCAAATAATAAACAAGCACTACCGCCAACTAGAGATGGCAATGAGTATGGTTTGGTTCGGGTTTTACTCAACTCATATCCATACCCATTTTTTATGACTCAACCCATATTCATATCCATATCCATATCTATCGGTTTTTACGATTTACTACCCATATCAAAATCCATTGAGTTATTCGGATTTTTGAATATCCATCGGGTTGTATAACACATAAAAATATAACTTCTAAATTGAAAATATGGAGAGCAAATTTTTGCGAACGCT
>JANZLF010000008.1:35266285-35276491 GCA_026546835.1 Erythroxylum foetidum | reverse complement strand
TATTCATAAAGTCTGTACATGACTATGAACAAAAAGCGCTAAAGGGGATTGCCTTTAGGGCACTACTCTAACAAAGGCTACATCAAAATTTGACTTATTCATATACTTTGTAAACCTATGTCTCTAGTTTACTCCATGTTAAAAATCATCTCAATTGGAACCCTACAAATACAAATGTCATCAAAATATCGAGATATATTCAGTAAAATATCCAAATGCATACTTTTCCTTCCAATACCCTTAATTTGATTCAATCAATCTTTTTCAATTCAGTATCAAAAGCAATAAAATTTCATAGGAAGGTGGAAAGAACGTGTTAGGAATCTATTGGTCTAAGAATCACTTCGATCGGAGGTCGGATAACAAAGTTATGACCGAAAGAATCAAACAAGATTTTGTCCTCAACCAAGAGATATCAGATTAAGGTGTTGTTTGGACGGTTTTGTGGCTTATTTACTCTATTATAAATATGAACCCACCTTGATTTCCTTGCTTAAGGACTTTCTCAAAATGTCTTTACTTTTGCTTCTCTTACCTTTCTTGATTTCCTTCTACAATAACAAAAATCCTACTCAATAGGGTTTTCAATTGAAAATTCCACAAAGCACAATCACTAAAATTGGTGCTAGAATACTTAAACCCATGTATTTTCTAAACTCCATGAACTAAAATCCTTCCAAAAGTCCAAAAGATTCAAAATGATCTTACCTTGATTCTTCACCAAATAAAGAGATCTTTGGCTCAAATAGAAGCTCTCCTCTTCCTCTACCTTTTTCTCTTCTTGAACCACTTCAAAATCTCTCTCAAAAGCTAAGAAATGAAGAAACACCCTAGCTCAACTCTCTCTTTTCTCTCAAACAGCAACATCTCTCCTTTTTCTCCCTTTGATTTGTTATTTCTCTTCTTTCTCTCCTATTTTCATTTTTCCCTTCTTTAAGAAGAAGACAACACTTCTTTCTTCCCATTTTACCCTTAATGATTAAGAAAAGTCCACCTTGCCCTTCCTTATAAGCTTATGTTCTTTTAACCTTAAGTGTCTTGCCAAAAACACTTAACACTTTAATTCAATCAACTTATATCATATAATCTTTCTAACATCAACATAACAATTAACTCCACAAACTTTCATAAAGACCTCAAAATTAATGTAAATCATACTTATTCATCAAGAAAAAAAATTTAGGGGCCAAGACCTCATTTTTTTAATTCTCGGTTACTTCTACATTTTTCCCAACTTTTGTGTTTCATGCTTTGTTCAAATTGTAGCATGAAACGTAAAATTTCTTGCAGGTTTTTTCCCAACATCTGCATTTCATGCTTTGTTTCAGTTGTTACATGAAACGCAAATGTTACTTGTGTTTTAATCCTCCTTCCTTCTAATCTGCATTGTCGTTTAGCTCCTCCCAATAGCTTATTAGTTTTTGTCATTTTTCATTCCCAGCTGCTATGTTTTTATGTCGTTTTGTTGTTGGTCTTCTACAACTACTTTGCTCCTTCTAAGCTTCTATGTCTTTTGAACTAAAATTTTCATATTTTCTTCTAGTCTAACAAACATTATTTTGAAAAGTTTTTTTTTTCTTCTTGCTCCAATTTTCTTCTTCTTTTTACTCCAAAAAGATAAGTGAATGAACCAAATATAGTGCTTTTGACTCACTTTAGCTCTTTCACTTCCAAATTATGCCTAAAACCACATATGAGTCAAAGTAAGTGTTTTAAGCATTTTCATAGCATTAATCGCTAAATGGTATAGAATAATTATACAATCAATTAAGCACGTATCATTGTAATCAAACTAAGTTTTTTAAAGGCTTTGAAAACAGCTTGATCAATAAGAAAAATATTGTGTTCTTTCTTTTTAGGGTTTCTCTCTAAAATCTCCCTCTCCTAAAAGCTTGATTCTTGAATAATATAGTCTTGGTTATACAGAAAGACAAGTATGCTCTACACTTGGCTCGTTATGAGGATCCTATATATCATAAAGTCTTAAACCATTATTCCTATTTGACGTCGTTAAAATAGGGAGTGATTGGAGGTGTAAGGTTCTTAAGAGCCAAGTGTTGAAATTTTATATCCGCAAAGAGAAAGGGCTTGTGTATCTCGACAAGCATACCTGGAACTTACACTCCGATCTTACTTTGTTTTGCTTTATTTTTTACGGATGATCTATTCCTAAGCATATGATTTGGTATTCCCCAAGGCCTCTGACCAAAAGTTGCTTGGTTTGTCTCAATTATTGGAATAGATTGCACCAATATATGTCCTTAGTTAGAGGGCTCGAGGAATACCAAATCATATGCTTAGGAATAGATCATCCATCGGAGATTAGAGAAAACAAAGCAAGATCATGGGGTAAGTTCTAGGTATGCTAGCTAAGATACACAAGCCCTTTCTCTTTGCGGGCACAAAATCTCAAGGCTTGCCACTTAGGAACCTTACACCTCTAATCTCTCCTCATTTTAACAACCTCAAATAGAATCTACAGTCTAATACTTTCTTATACACATGATCCTCATGAAGAGCCAAGTGTAGAGTATACTCTTCTTTGTGTATGACCAAGACTACATTATTCAATAGTCAAGCTTTTAAGAGAGGGAGAACTTAGAGAGAAGCCATGAAAGAAACCACAAAATATTCTTATTGATCAAGCTCTTTTTAAAGTCTCCAAAAAAACTTAGTTTGATTATAATGATAGAGAGACCTTGTGTTGGGACCCGTCCCCGGGACCGAATTCTGATCGCTCTGATACCACAGATGTCGGAACCCAATCCGGGGACCGGACCCCAACTGTTGGATCCGAGACCCAACTACATGCACTTGCCTTACTGAGGCCTTAGACNNNGTTTCAACCCACATCTGATGATCCTTGATTTCTTAGTCGACTTATGATATGTTAGTCGACTTGTTTCTGATTCCAACGGATATATTTCATCAAATCTTCCCATAATCTCATGTTTAATGTCTCCAGCATGTTTGAGGATTATTGCCTTATTGATTTCACCAAGATTTATATCTTGTCTTGATTTATTCCAATCCACAATACTGAAATAATTTCTTAACCTATTTCTATATATTTTATTATTATCAAAACATAAGTAGGATTTAATTTGTCAACTACCATTGGTCCAACATAAGCTCTTCTTCATTAGGGATGAAAATATCATCATTAGGATATTTGGAAGAAGGAGGTCAAAGATTGTGCATCTTGGAAGAAGGATGTTGGAGATTTTAAAGGTCCTACAATATCAGAGGAAATTTGGACGGGCATTGTATCATCGGATTTAGAATATATTGAGCTATTTGGGCCTGGTATGTCTACTTGTGACGCTTCAAGTTCACCAAGAATAAATTCTCCTAGGTAGGGTCCAATAGCTGTAGACATGACAGGTGTACGCTAAGAAAAATATGGGTGGTGTAGAATAAAGAAGCAATGTGCAAATTGTTTCTTTAAAGGTGCTTCTCATAATCGATGATGTTCAATGACTATGGAAAGTTGCTTTCTCCATTGTTCCAATGGTTGATATGACTCAAAGAAAGTCCATGGCAAAAAAATTTTTGTTATCTCAATCACAGATATATTGGTAGGACATGTAGAGGAGGTAAGGTGACAAAACAGGCGTAAAGGATAGAGAGAGCCCAGAGATACCATAATGCATTCTTGAAAAGTGGACCATTAAGAAAGAACACATTAAGGTATGGTGCTTTGAGATTAAACAATGAGGGGATTCAAGGTGAGTTAGTCTGGATGAGGAAGAGCTATAAGTAATAGAATAGGTTCAATTGGGCAAGACATGAAACTTTTGCAACAGTATTAGGTGCACTAGCAATTGGAGAAAAAACAACTTCTTCGTTTTGATAGTAGTGCATAAGTCAGCCATGGAAAGGAGGAGAGGAATATGGTTCAAAATAGTAATCAAACTGACAGGAAGAGATAGGAAATCAGCTAGGATGTTACCTTTGGTAAGGCAAATGGTGAATTTATAACATGAAATGCTTTTGTTGAGAGTAGCATTCCAATGTTGTAGAATGCTCTGGCCTTTATCAAAAATCTTCAAAGCTGGTGGATGTTGACAGGCTTTCTTTAGATGTTGCATGGCTTTAGTTTGTTCTTTTTCCCATAGCGGTGGATTCTTCTATAACAACTTTGATAGGAACATTCAGCACCACCACTAGCACATGATATGAATATCACACATAGACCAATCAAATGTTACTAACATAATTATCTAACCCATCTCTTAAACCTAGTCCAAACTTACTAAACTTCATTAAAATCAATAATTCATTATAATTATTTTAAATCATTAGTTTTGAGTCAGGACAAGTTTTAAAGTTGAATTGAGTCGTACGTTGCTAGTAACATTTAATTGGTTTATGTAAATATTCATATAGTGTGTGTTTTACTTTTATTTTTACTGGAAATCTAAATGAAGATATTTAAAAAAAATACAAAATACAAAAAATATTAAATATTATAAAATTACTTAAATCATAAGAGAGTACCGTGTTCTTTAACCAAGCCAAGCTTTAGGATTTGAAATCCATTATTCCCAAATTAAATTTCTCTTCACTTTATATTCAAATAGATGTGGAAGAAAATTAGTACATTAACAAGATAGCTTCTATTTGTTTCTAAACTTGTATGGCTAATGAAGTTGTGTTTTCTATAATGGAGCATGTAAAATTTGAGAAAATTGTAAATCTGACGTTAACTTTATTGTCAAATTGTACAGTCAGTTTATACAAAGAGATCAATGCATTTTATCCATTGATCTTAAGTTGTTATAATCCAATGGTTATAATCTGTAACGGATTCTGACAGACTAGATATTTTGTTGTGTGCATTTTCGTGTATGCTGTACAGGTGCATGGTGGACAGATTGGAATTCTCTAGAAGCATTAGAGCAGGCTTGGGCTTCTGCTTTCTCATTTGTTGTTTGGGCTGGTTGCAAATACTTTTGTTGGGTCAACTGAGAAACCGACCTGTATGCATTATCTCCATCAGCCCCTCTCAAGAGAAAATGGGGATGAACGACGACATTGAGCTTGGATAGCAACGCCACCGATCGGACCGTCGTGAGAGGCTTGGTAAGTAAATCAGCTACTTGATTTTCGGTGGGTATGTAGCGAACCTCTAATTCCTTCTTCTCTATTCTGTCTCGTATGAAATGCACATAAGCCTCAATGTGTTTTGTTCGAGTGTGAAACACCGGATTTAGGGCTAGAGATCGTGCACCGTTGTTGTCACACCAGAGAATAGGTGCGTGTTTAAGAGTGAAACCGAGTTCCTTTAACAGTGAGTGCAACCAAATCACCTCTGTAGAAACTTGAGCTAGGCCATGATACTCGGCTTCGGTACTAGACTTAACCACAGTAGTATGTTTCTTGGATGTCTAGAATACTAAGTTACCCCTTAGGAAGACGCAACCCCCAGTTGTCGACTTTCTATTGTCTAGATTGCCACCCCAATCGGAGTCGCTATAAGCCTAGAGAGAGAGGATGAGATGAGGGTCGAAAGAGGAGAGCGTAATCAGTGGTACCCTTGAGATACCGTAAGACTCGCTTGCAAGCAATCTAGTGGGAGTCATGAGGAGTAGATAGAAATTGACTTAAACGATTCACGACATAACTAATGTCTGGTCTGGTGTGACACAGGTATTGAAGAGCTCCGATAGTGCTGTTGGTAAAGAGTAGGATGGGCGAAGAGGGGACCATCATTAGCGGAGAGCTTGGTGCCAATGGCCAGGGGAGTCGAGCATGGAGTGCAATTCATCATGTTGGTTCTAGCCAAGATATCCAGCGTGTATTGGCGCTGAGAAAGGTATAATCCGGATTCATTTTTGTATGCTTCAAATCCAAGAAAGTGACTGAGACTGCCAAGATTTTTCAGTGCAAATTTTATGTTTAATTGCATGATGATTGAGCTGATTGCCGTAAGGGAATTGCCTGTGACTAGAATGTCATCAACATAGATTAGGAAGAGTAGGATAGTGTCATTGACAGATCTGTAAAAGAGAGAAGTGTCAGATAATGATTGGTGAAAATCCCATTGGAGAAGAGTGGACTTAAGAGTGGTGTACCAAGCTCGGAGAGCTTGCTTAAGGCTACAGAGAGCCTTATTTAATCGGTAGATATGATTAGAAAAAGTAGGGTCCTCAAAACCTTCGGGTTGTCTGATATAGATTTCCTCAACCAAAGTTCGATTTAGGAAAGCATTATTGATATCCACCTGCTGAATAGCCTAGTTATGACTTACTGCAAGGGATAAGATGACCCGAATAGTTGAGGACTTAACCACTGGGCTGTAGGTTTCGGTGAAGTCAAGGCCTTGGATTTGATTGAATCCCTTAGTGACAAATCGGGCTTTGTATTTAGCAATTGCCCCAGTAGAGTCATACTTGATGCGAAACACCCACCTAGTGCCAAGAATCGGTTTAGAGGAGTCATAAGGGACCAAATGCCATGTGCGATTTTTCTGCAGGGCCTGAAATTCTTCAGACATTGTTTGGTTCCACTTAGGATCAAAGAGAGCAATAGTTGGTGAGGTAGGTGTAGAGAATTTGTGTGCTGAAGGAGAAAGAGATGTAGTGTATACCTTGGGCTTGAAAACGCCACTCTTAGAGCGAGTTTGCATAAGGTGTAAGTTGGAGACACTGGAAGGAGCAGAAGGGTAAGGAGAAAAGGATGCAAATGCTGGAAGAGGAGAAGTAGTTACCTGATGTGATGGTTCAGAAGAAGAAGACTGCAGAGAGGTATCCACCGTAAGGGAGTGCACTGGAATGACCTGTAGAGTATCTGTGAGAGTAGAAATAGGTAGGCTAGAAGGAGGATTGGCAGATGGAGGAGATGATGAAAATAATGTGGAGTAGGGAAATTCATGTTCATTGAAAGTTACATGGTGAGAGATGTAAATGTGGCATGTAGGATGTAGATATTTGTAGCCTTTGTGAGTAGGACTATAGCCTAGAAAAATACATTTGCTGGTGTGATATCCAAACTTGTGTTTGTTGTAGAATTGAAGAAATGGGAACAAGCACAACCGAAGACTTTGAGATGAGTGTAGGAGGGAAGTTTGTTGAATAACTTCTAAAATGGGGATTTATATCCTAACACAAGGGTAGGTAAACAATTGATAAGGTAAGTGGCTGTTTGAAAAGCCTCTAACCAAATCTGGAGAGGTAAGTTGGCATGAGAAGGTAAAGTGAGTCCAGTTTCAGTCACATGCATATGTTTGCGTTCTAGAATCCCATTTTGCTGATGGGTGTAAGGACAACTGAAGCGTGTGTGAATGCCATGGGCAGTAAGAAAAGATTTTAAAACTGTGAATTCCCCTCCCATGTCACTATGTAATGCCTTTATTTTATGATTCAGCTGCAATTCAACAAAAGATTTAAATTGAATGAATGCTGCCATAGTTTATGATTTGTGTTTGAGGGGATACAACCAAGTGAATCTAGAAAAAACATCGACAAAGATGAGATAGTATCTATGGCCAGTGGTAGAAGGAAAAGGACCAGGGCCCCAAACATCGATATAAACTATTTCTAGGGGTTGTGTTGCAGAGATTGCATGTGTCTGAAAGGGTAGTTTGTGATGTTTGCCATATTGATATGAATCACAAAATTTTAAAGAAGAATTAGGAGACTGAAAATTGTAGTTCATTGATTGTAAAATGTGTTTCAATACAGTAGCATTTGGATGTCCTAAATGAGCATGCCACTCATTTACACTTCATTCAGCTAAGAAGGTAGAAAAGAAAGTAGAGGATGAAGGTTGTACTTGCCATCTTTGAGTAGGTTCTGGTTTAAGGTTGTACAGACCATTCTGGAGTAGCCCCTTTAGTAGAGTCCTCCCTATAGTTTTGTCCTTAAAAACATAACAAGAATCATTAAATTCAACAATAATGTGATTATCCTTTGTCAATTGAGAAATGCTTAATAGATTTTTGGTGATGTTAAGGACATGAAGAATGTTGTTTAACTTGATAGGAGAAATGGAGGAAGAAGAGAGATAGGAAGAGTCAACATGTGATATGGGAAGTTCAGAACCATTACCAACTGCAAGTTGTTCTTTCCCGATGTAAGCATTCTGAAGAGTGAGATTGAAAAGATCAGCTGTGACGTGGTTGGTAGCACCATTGTCAACAAACCAATTAAGATCAGAGGCAGCATCGGATGAGTTAGCAGGTGTGGACTGGTGAGCAATGTAGGCTTATTGATTAGGAGGAGTGGACTACTGAGTGGTGCTGTAAGATTGGTGGCCTTGCCAATTAGTGTCAAAGCGTTTGTAACACTTTAGAGTATGATGTCCTGGTTTGTTGCAAAGCTGACAAGAGATTTTATGAGATCTACCCCTTGTCCTCTATGTCCTCTGCCACGATAGGGTCCTCGAACACCAGCAGATGCACGATTGGAGTGCTGAGAGTAAGTTGCCATGTTGGCAGTGGTGTTCAAGAGTGAGATTTGAGAATGAGCATGTTGTTGCTCAAGTCTGGTTTCATGCATCATGAGGGTATAAAGAACATCCTGAAGAGAGGATAGAGCCACAGAATTTGTTAACATCACTACTACCGAGTCATACTCACTACCTAAACTATTGAGAGCACTGAGAATTAACTATTGTTCAGAAACAACATGCCCTGCTACCTTTAGAGAGTCACTGATAGACTTAACTTGTTGAATATACTCAGAAATAGTTGAGGCTCCTTTTTGTAAAGAGGATAGCCTTTGTTTGAGCTACAAGACCTTGATAAGGGAGGTCTGTGCATATAGGCGAAGTAATATTTGCTAAAGTTCTTTGGAAGAGCTTGCATGTTTCACTTGTCCAATTACGGACTCACCAATAGTAGTGAGCAACCAACATAATAGTAATTGATCCACTCTTGTCCATGACTTGTGTGCAGGGCTAGGAATGAAAACAGGATCAACAGAAGGGTCATGATGAGGAGAGGGAATCAAGGCTGGAGAACATTCATGGGCAGGTGAGATATACATCTCCAGATCCAAGACGCATATAGTAGCCAATACTTGAGGATGCCAGCTCAGAAAGTTGGTTTGATCAAGCTTTAATGGTAAGTTAAAATTTAGTGTTTTCGCTAGGGTTGAAAAGTCAAGGGAGGTAGAAGATGAAGAAGGTGTGACGTTGCTGGTATTTGTTGTGGAAGAAGAAGAAGTTGTAGTAGAGTGTAGATGAGTAGTCAGTGGAGAGGCTCTGATACTATGTAAACTTTAAGAAAAATGTAAATCTGACATTAACTTTATTGTCAAATTGTACAGTCAATTTATACAAAGAGATCAATGCATTTTATCCATTGATCTTAAGTTGTTATAATCCAATGGCTATAATCTGTAACGAATTCTGACAGACTAGATATTTTGTTGTGTGCATTTTCGTATATACTATACAGGTGCATGGTGGACAGATTGGAATTCTCTAGAAGCATTAGAACAAGCTTGGGCTTCTGCTTTCTCTTTTGTTGTTTGGGCTGGTTGCAAATACTTTTGTTGGGTCAATTGAGAAACCGACCCATATGCATTATCTCCGTCATAGCAAAGTTAAGAGAGATAATGCATTACACTGAAAACGTTTGAGTTGAAGCATCATTTTCAATAACGGAACCTGTTATTTTGCAAATGGCTAATGGCCATTTGAGAAGATAAAAACGTTGGGTCAAAGGTAAAAATTTGTTCTCTCCATTTGATTATGTTGTAAAGATAGAATTATGCCTAGTCCTCGAGCATAAACGTACAGATACAAAACTTATAAAATTGCACACATCTTACCATACTATGGAAAAGAATTGAGTTCAAACTCTTTCCTTGGGTAAATGAAATTTCTGTAACTTGAATATTTTAAGAACGGATAAACTTTCAAAAAGAAGGTCCAGCTTTAAACGAGCTTAATATATGGAGAAGATCAATTGTGGGACAACTAAAAGTTTCATAACAAAGTTTGATTGGCTTATGACATGGAAAAACGAGAATTATTCAGAAAATATTAGTTATTTATTTTTAAAAAATCAACAAATATTGTACGGCATGTTTAATACAGTGTTGATCGATCGGATCGAAGAATTGGTAACTCAGAATATGAAACGGTTCAGTTTAATTCGTATTTTTTGTGAATAAGTGGCTTGCTCATTTTCTGGTCAGACCGATAAAAACTACTGAATTGGTGAAAGAAAGAACCGACCAGTCTATTTAAAATACC
>JANZLF010000008.1:35251122-35266185 GCA_026546835.1 Erythroxylum foetidum | reverse complement strand
GGCTTATGACATGGAAAAACGAGAATTATTCAGAAAAATATTAGTTATTTATTTTTTAAAAATCAACAAATATTGGACAGTAAGTTTAATACAGCATTTTAAAAATCAGATCGAATCAATCGGTCGGACCGAAGAATTGGTGACTCGGAGTATGAAACGGTCCAATTTAATTCGTATTTTTTGAGTAAATGACCTACATATTTTCTGATCAGACCGATAAAAACCACTGAATCGGTGAAAGAAAGAGCCGACCAGTCTATTTAAAATATCTTGATTTTGATGTTTTGAACTTGAATGAATATTATGATTAATAATTTTTTTAATCTTTTTGATAAAATATAGCTTGTAAATTTTATCATCTTATTTTGTGTTGTGTTGGTAAACTTAAAAAAAGAAATTGTATATTTTGAAATTTGAGGGTTTAAAGTTAAGTTTATAATTAGATAAATAATTAAATAATATGATTAAAAATTATCATATATAAAATTTTATATATTTATTAGTCAAGTTAAATTTCGATTGAACCATTAACTCTTGAATCAATTACTTCTTCGGTTCAATTACCACTCCGATTTTTAAAACATTGGTTTAATAGGACCATCAAATTTAAATAACTTACTAAACGAATAAATAATAGCAATAGTATATTGAACTTCCCAATGCAATCCGAAGAAGATGAAGCTGCAATTACTACGTACGTGAGATTCAAAAGAAGTGTTTACGCAAGCGTCTTCGATATATTATTACGAGATCATGATGAATAAGCACAAAAAGCAAACCCAGTTAGTAGTTTATGAAACTTTAAATCAGTTAGTAGTTTATCAAAATGCTTAGTTTTAAATTTTAATCATTAGCATAAAAGGACGCATAAGCAGTGAATGAATTATATTGATACACGTCCATAAGACTAAATGTGTTTCTATCCAATCTTATGGGCAGTTCTACAATTTTGGGTTGACAAATGAGAACACAATCATAAAAAACCGAATGCCAGATTTTAATTTTTTCAAGGCAAGCTACAGAAGCTGTGCAACTACATAACATATGAATGGTGGTTGTTAATTACCTGGGCTCATCCATCTAAAAATCCTGAGCATAAGAATGATCTAATGAGTGCCAACCACCCTGTGAATTTGAATCTTCATATTCAACACTTGACCAGGCTCCTCCTCCTCTGAGAGTTTGGTGCAAGGAGCAGTGCAAGATCATAATTGCAATAGAGACATGGAATCATGTTCCAGGAAATGTGCTGCCAGTGCTGGAAAGGATTATGAAGGCACAAACAACAGAAAGTGAAAATACAGATACCCAAGTATTCTCGGTGTACATTTCCATTGCATCTGTGAACGAAAATCGAGCACGATTTTCAGCCCAGTTGCGAAGACGGTCGGCCTCAGCTGCATACAATGCCCTTCCCTGAAAATATAAACAGTTACATTTCTCAGTAAGCAGCCTCATTTGGTAAATATAGATAAATGATTCCATCAACCTACATAGGCAGATTGATGAGAGAAATTCTTTGCAAAATTGAAATATCAATTCACAGCTAATACAGCTGAGTAGTGATGATTAACCCCAAGACCTAGGTTAGTACTACAAGCTTCATGAATTCAACTTGCATACGAAAAATTTCCAGGTGGACCAAGATTACCTGATCATCAAACCACCTTCCTCGGCGCAGCCATGCAGTTACCAATGCAAGTACTATCCTTGGAGGAGTCAAGTAATTAATGGCTTTCCCTGTTCCCTTTACAACCCGCATTCGCGGAACTAAAGTTCTAGCAACCGTTTCTGGGAGCTCACAGATGATATTAAACATCTGTTTATTTTTCAATGTAGACCCACTGCAAGGAAAAACAAAATTTTATTACATCCGCGATCAGAGATTCTGTAGGAGAGGGTTCATTTAGCACATCTACTTTTAAAGATGCAGGAACAAATAGATTGGGAACTGTATCCAGATTGAACTACACATGGGAAACATAATTTTTAGTCGTAGCAACTAGTGATTTAACCATCATTTAGGACTTTAGCTCTGACAAGCAAAACAAATAGAAAAGGAATTTCATCGATATACCTCAACAGCAGATCAGTAAGAACCATGCCTGGAGATGCTGTGTGCACTCCAACTTTTGATCGCTTGCACTCCTTTAGTAAGGATGCTTGAAGCTGCCTAAGACCACACTTTGTTGAACCATAACTACAAGTTCAACAAGTAAAAAAAAGAAAAGGCACGAATTTTCAAGTGCCACAAATGCCATGTGCTTTAGGAATAATAACTGAGAAAACCTACTATCCACCTCGAGGAGTATTAGTCTAGTTTAGAAAGTAATACTAAGTTAGTAACTTACACAGCTGTGAGAGGAGTGCTGGATCCCCCAGAACCTGCACCATCCATATTAAATATGTGTCCTCCCTTAGGTTGGTCTGTCATCACACGCATGGCTTCCCGGGTACAAAGGATAGATCCAACCAAATTTGTTGAGACAATCTAGCAAAAATCGAGTAGAAGGAATTAATACCTCGAGTGTAAAGGATAAAAGGCACATCTGAACCCTTTCTAGACAAGAACAGAGGCTAACGGAAAAAGAAAGAGGTGGGAAAAAAAAGTATGTACGTGAGATCCTAATAGCTCTCAATTTGCTTGTCACAATTTATTAAGTATTCCGCGTCTATTTTGAAATGAATTATGAAATGGAGTTGACCAATTGCCAATTAGTATTACTTGTCCAACTACCTGTTCAATATCTTCATCCGTGAACTGCAACAAGGGCCTAAAACCTTTATTCGTGCCAGCATTATTTATCTGTCTCAGTTAAAACACAAAAATTAAAAGTCAGAAATTAGGAATTAGAAGAAAATCCCATGTGCAAAGTCAGAGGAATTTGAAAACAGTTAACACAATAGCAGATTGATCAAGAGGACACAAGAACCCTCTATTTTGCTCTTTGTTGGCGACCAAAATTGGGATGATCCAATAATGAACTAAGACCATAAATGTAGCTGTCCGTTTCATCATGTGCTGACTCCCATAAAACTAAATGAAAAGGAATTAACCACTTCATCTCAATTCAGTTAACCTATCTCCGTCTACATTTGTAGAATAATTGTAGCGTTCACAAACATATGCTTGAGATAATAAAAAATTAATCAAAGAGCAAGTTAGATCAGTAGAAAAGGAAATGTGCTCACCCATATGTCCACAGAACCAAATTCACTGACAGCGAAATTTGCCAATTTCTGCACATCAGATGGTTCACAAACGTCACAAGCTACGCCGACAACTCTTGCATGTGCTAAATTCATCTTAGATGAGGCAATTATTCCTTCTTTAAGGTTCTCTTCAAGCTCTTTAACTGTCATATCCACGGACTCAGGACTGCCTTAGCAAGATCAAAGAATTATGAGATGTCGTGAAAACAAATGAAATCAGAAATAATAGATTACCCATTAAAAAAAAGTCCATTTTACCTGCGTGAAGCAACTACCACTCGATCGCCTGAAAGAAGAAATTCTCGAGCAAGTGCTTTTCCCAAACCCCTTGTGCTAAGGATGCATCAACATAGAAATATAAGTTCACTTATTCCAAACCCATCAGCATTTTCTATGCTGAAAGAACAATCATACCTAAGAGAACAAAGTCCAAGAATATTCGATATAATTTCACAAAAAGGGAAAATCAGGTAAAAACATGCTTATTTGAAAAAATAGCGCTCAACTGTGCAAACCAACTGCTTGACTAAAGTGTGCAGATGGTTTACCTGCCAGTTATGACAACATTTCGTGGACCAGCTCGACAATGTTCGTCTAGAACCATGTTAGCTCCTATCATAGTTCCAATAATAATCCCTCCAAGCCAGCTATACCAAATCAGTGTATTCATCTGACTGTCCCCACCTTCAACAACAAGAACAATAACAACCCAAAAAAAGTCCTCACCTTCATCAAAAGTAAATGTTTGAATTCCAGACAAAGAACTAATACATGTTAATGCAATTCCACAAGTCAGATCGCAATGACATTAGCTAACCTGACAACTGAAAACCAACTGCAAGTATCACTCCAGTGCTCATCATGGTCACAATGTATCTTCCAATTTGCAAGGCCATCTGGTTCATGAGAAAGAACAGTTGAAAATGTGTTCGTTTGATATGAAAACGAAAGTATTAATTACCCTGAGGTCAAAAATTTAGCCAAAGAAAATAATGACAAAGCAATCACTAATTGGACTTCCTTAGCCCCCCCTCCTCCCTCACACCCACAAGCCTACCGCACCTCAAAGCTCTATGGTGGGCTATGAACTTGCATATTCACCACCTCAAACCTAATCGACTAAGTTTTTCAATAAGATACAGGGATCACACGCACGCAACCACTCAAAAAATTAAGTAAATTACCCAAATATTTATAAGATAAGATGGAACTTGTTCAGAAAATAAATTGGGCAACACAAATTTCTCGTACAACTAAGAATCTATTCTAAACTCACCGACGAAGAAATTTCCTCCAGTTTAGCCATAGCCTTACTGTTCTCTACATCTGACTGTGCACCAAACCTACTCAACGCAGAAACAGCATCCTTCAAATGACTCCATACCCCATTCCCCTTTCTCAGTTCAAGCTCATTTCTCCTCAAAATCCCCCGCTTTCTCGCTCTTTCCTTATCTTCCTCTTCCACTTGCTCTTTATCCTCCGACCTAAACGACCTGCAGTGCCTCACACACAACCGGTAACGACCCTTGTGTAACTCAAAACCGGACCCACCAAAACCCTGACTAAACACCCTTGTTCTCCGGTTTTCGCATAATCTGAACTGATTTATGCTTTGCGGGTGTATGTGAAGCTTAATCACTGTCGCAGCCATGGTGGTGTCATACACAGTAACAGGCTTAAACGGGGAGTTCATGTCATGGAAAGTGTTCCCATCTTCTGGGCCAACTGTCTGTTCATATGCTTGTTACCCTGGATATTTCTTTGTTGGCTTATTTATCCTGTTAGAGAAAATCAATAAATCGGCGTTGAAAATAAAAAAATCTGCCAGAAAGAGGGACAGAAGATTTGCCAATCTAGGCAGGCGGGGGAGAGTATTGTGTTGGCCACACGTTAAAGCAACCTCATCTTTGTGTTCTTTGTGACACGTGGCTTAATGGGTCTGTGCTATCTTGTCACTGTCACAGTTTTCCAGCTACGTGGTGAAGCGGTGTTGCACTTGGACAGGATAATCCGTGAAGCAACGTGTTCTGTAACTTCTGCTTAACGCCTAATTTTTTGGGTTGTAGCTTAGAAGTTGAGTCTACAAGCTCCACGGAATTGGAGTTTCTTAAGGGTTGAGACCACCGGAGAAGAAGAGAGGACGGCAACAGTCCAAAAAGTTCTATATTAGTTGGCCCCCTGGTTTGGCATTTTTTGTTTTCTTGAATTTAGATAAAAATCAGAATACGTAATTGCATAGTAATTAAGTTTTTCAACAATCGAAAGCTTGTCTCTTGTGTTGTCCACTTCCCGCGCGGTGAGAGTGCACCGTAGTTTTAGAGCTAAAACCCGCAATCTTTGAGATTCCGAGCACTTTCCACATTTAGGCTGGGATGAGGTCGTTTGTACCGGCTTTTCTGTATTATTTTTGTGTCAACCTCTTCTATCCACTTATTTTCTATTGTCCCATTTATTTATTTACTGTGAAATATGTGGATAGGAGGGATTGACACAGAAATGACACAGGGAAGTCGATACAAATGATCTCAAGCCATTTAGGCTCATATACTGTCTATTTAGTTAGCGTCTTCAACATGTAAGGACGTGACAAGATAGGATAGGACAGGACATGACAGAACAAGAAGATTTTATTCAATCTTGTCGTATAGTCAAAATATCAATCTCTAGTATTGGCTTGTATATTTACACTCTTATTTGTGCTTAAGACATGTCGTAGATGCCAAAGCATCAACTCTTTTCATTTTGAATATTGGACGGTTGAATTCCTTTCTATGATATCATCCATGGGTATGGTTTCAAGTGTGCAACAATACGTGCATGCATATTGCAGCTATTTATTAAGGGCTCTTTTACAGACTTTGTGGAAAGCAAAAAAAAAGTTTTAAAAGGAAGTTTCTTAAATGTCTAAAATATGGGATTGACTCTATGCATACCGCATTTCATGTCAAATGAAGAGTTTTGTCAAAAAAAAAAATTTGATTATTATTTTCTTCTTTTATGGTAGAGAAAAGAATATTGTAATTTACTCAAGTAGTACGACAAAAAAAATTACGTCTAGAAGTATAGATATCATCTGGCTTAAGAAAAAGAACATGTAATGATTTTGTAATGAACATTAGAGAGATCAAAGCAAACCTAGTTAGATATGAGATTTGGTGATCTTGTCTCGAATTATGTAAGCGATGAGAATGAAGATTATGTATGAATCTCCTCTATATGTTAGCTATTGATAAACAACCTAATGAATGAATTGTGATAATAGATGTATGAACATGATTATACATTTTCACACATTTTAACGCAATGTTATAATATGTTAATTATAATTATTTGTGATATTTTAAATCCATATTATTGTATCTAATATTTAGATTTTTTGTTATTAATTTATTATATAAAATATTATTAAAAATAATTGATAATTTGAAACATTGTATATAAAAATAAAATATCATTAAATTATACAAACAAAAAATTATTCTTCGTGCACAAGATTTTAATTACAACCTCAACAATTTTCATAGACAAAATAATATATTCATAGACTCATGAATGACGTAAAATCTACAACACTAGGTAATAATTATTGTGAAATCGACCAGATTAGAGCAGGTTCACAGCTAAATAGGACTGAAGGAATAATGAACAGATAAACAGATTTTACGTGGAAAACTCTTAAATCAAGGTAAAAACCATAAGCAAGGATAGAAGAATTTTATTACTAAAAAATTAGAGAATTACAAGGAGAAAAATTAAACCCACAAAAATGCATAGAATATTTTTGTCTCTCTTTCTTTTTTTCTCTCACCTCACATCTCTCTTGTTGTTTTGCACATACTCTCTCTTTGTTCATCTCCTGCCTATAAATAGGCATGAGAATGAAGATATTGTTGTCTTATTAGGCATATTAGGCACTGGAATTTCGGTGCCTAACATGCCAACCAAGTTTGACAATTCTCCCACTTGAAGATTTGATTGAGAATTAATCATATCTTCACACAATTCTTTATATCTTGCCGCTTCTTGTTGCTTACGTCTCTATTAGGCTACTTGAGGATCGACATTATATAAACTTGTTAGCGCTGATTACTTTTGTCATAAAATTTGTCAGGTTATTTATTATATGAATTTTCTGCATGTCCATCGTTCTTTCTTCTACTTTTTGAACTTGAATGTGTTTTGTTTTTGAATGAAATGCTGGATTCTTTGCAAGATGCAAAACACTCTGACTGTCATAATACAGAGTAATATTCTCTTGTTTATTCTCAAGTTCTTCCAACATCTTCAACCACACTGCTTCTTTACTAACTTGTATAGCTGCTATATATTCTATTTCTATTGTTGACATAGTCATAACTGACTGTCATTTTGAAACTCAACTCACAGTATTAGAAAGTGATTCAAATATCTTGTATTTAGTAAGATTAAATTAGTCTTTTCGTTTTAGTTGAATAAGTCATGATTTAGTTGGATAGAGTCCAGATTTGTTGGTGAACACTGAGTCAAAAGGAGGGACTGGTACAGAGTGAGGATATTGCGTTAGTTTATTGAGTCTGTAGCCTATAAAAAGCACTATTTATGAGTTGAATAAAAACATCTCGGTTGCATATCTGCATCATATGCTCTGATGGTGTTTTTCACTCGATTTTTCATATTTGCTACTCTATTTTCTATCTTTGCTTTTTCAAAATTGTGGTATCAGAGCAGGTCAATTTATTGGGAAACACAGAGTGAGAGCAAGAGTGAAATACATCTGTTAGGAAACACAAAGTAAGAGTGAAACACAAAGTATAAGTACAACAACTATGGCACTGTCAACTTCTGTGATTGGGTCTTCTTCATCTCCACTCATACCCATCTTTAATGGAGAAAAGTATGAGTTTTGGAGTATCAAAATGAAAACGTTGTTTAAATCGCAGGAGCTTCGGGACATAGTTAAATATGGATTTTTAGATTTGATAGATCCAGATGAAGAAGAAGAAGATGGACAGATACGAGATGAACAAGAGTGAGAACAGTTGGAGAGACCAAGAAGAAGGATGCCAAAGCCTTGTATTTCATTCAACAAGCAATGCACAACACAATCTTTTCTTGAATTGCTTAAGCAAAAACATCAAAATAGGCATGGGATACATTAAAAACAAAATTTCAAGGCTCACTCAAGGTAATTATTATTAAACTATAAACTCTCCGTAGAGACTTTGAGACACTGGTTATGAAAACTAATGAATCAGTATAAGAGTACTTGTCTAGAGTAATTGAAATTGAGAATAAAATGAGATCGTATGGTGAAATGACAAGTGAAGAAACAAACAAAAGTATTAAGGAGTTTACCTCCTAAATTTGATCATGTTGTTGCTGTGATTGAGGAGTTAAAAGATTTATCTATATTTTCACTTGATGAACTAATGTGTACTTTGCAAGCACATGAAGCAAAAATTAATAGATCATCCGAGAACACCGAAGAAAAAGCTTTTCGAGCAAAGGATGATACAAGAGCACCAAATGAACAACCATTTCAGCAAGTTACCTCGGGATATGGTAGAGGAAATTTTCGAGGCAGAGGTTGACATGGAAGAGGCAGAGGTAGAGGTCAATCTGGAGGAAGAAGTGAAGTTCAATTTTACTAATGTCACGGATTTAGCCATATTTCATCTAATTGTTGGCAAAACAATCCTCAGGCCAATTTTGCAAATGAAGAAGAAGGTGAGAGCATGCTTTTTATGGTGCAATCTAAAGCAATTACTATGGATTCCGATGTATAGTTTGTAGACAACAGTTGTTCCCACCACATGACTGGGAACAAATCAGTCTTCAAAGAGCTGGAAGAAACCAACAAAAAGCAGATCTGGCTTGGAGATAACAAGCAAATTCAGGTTGAGGGCAGAGGTACTATTGCCATTAACACCAGTCAAGGTATGACAAAACTTATACAAAATGTTTTGTTTGCTCCTAGTTTGGCACATAATTTGCTAAGTATTGGTCAGTTGATGGATAGTGGTTTCTTTGTTTTGTTTGATAATGAGATGTGTGCTATCACTTGCAAAAAACGAGGATACGTTTCAAAGCAAATTCCACAAGTCATCTGATGAATGGGGAAATATAATAGCATATAAGATTTTGCACTCTACTCCAAATATAAGAAACAACGGTGAATTTGCATCCCTAGAATCTTGTTTGCTGGCCCCAAATCCTTCATTTCAAATTTTCTAGCCAACTGTGCCTTCAATTCTTGGATACGACCATTAGTGGGGCCTGTTATTAACATGTCGTCTACATTCAACAGTAAGATTATAAAATCTTCTTTCTCAAACCTCTTGAAATATGCACAACGATCTACATTCAGTCTGCTGTATCCAAGGCTCATGATGAAGGAATCAAATATCTTATACCAACACCTCGGCACCTACTTTAAACCATATAGAGATTTGTTTAACATGCAAACTAAGTTCTCTTTCCCTTTTTCTTCAAAACTTTCTGGTTGGAGCATATAAATTTCTTCTTCAAGATCTCCATGAAGAAATGCAGTTTTCACATCTAACTACTAAAGATGCAAGTCAAATATAGCACACATTGTCAGAACTACTCGAATTGTAGTGAGTCGAACCATAGGAGAAAATATTTCGTTAAAATCAATACCTTCTTTCTGAGCATATCCTTTTACCACCAGTCTAGCACAATATTGCTCCACTTGATCATCACCACTTCGTTTATCTTGCAAACCCATTTATTGCCAATAGGTCTTCTTCCTTGTGGTAGTGATGCCAACTCCCATGTCTTATTCTTATGCAGAGCTTCAATTTCTTCATGCATGGCTGCCATTTACTGAGATGCATCTGAACTAGTCATTGCTTCTTGAAGAGTTGATGGTTCTCCGTCCTCAGTTAAAAGACAGTATGCAATATTGCTCTCCATAATATAATCTGAGTGCCAGCTCGATGCTCTTCTTATGCGAGTTGGTCGCCGAGTATCTGGAACATCATATTCAACTGGTTTTTACTCCTCGCGCTCTAGTGTAGCTTCAGAAGAATCATGTTGATCAACTTCTCTAACCACTTGTATTGTTATAGTTTCTAGATTCTCTTGTAGAGTGCCAACATTTTCTGCTTGCTCTTGATCCTTATCTTCTACGAAGATAATATCCCTGTTGATAACAATCATCTGAGTAGTGAGATCCCACAGACGATACTTCTTCACACCTTTAGCATACCTTAAGAAAATACTTCTTCTGGATTTTGGATCCAACTTTGTAGTTTTTTGGGCATTGAACATCATATAGGCCAGACTTCCAAATATATGGAGGTTGGAATAATCCGCTGGTTTACCAGTCCACATCTCCATCGATGTCTTCAACTCAATTGTAGTTGATGGAGCTCGATTCACCACAAAACAGGAAATATTGACTGCTTTTGCCCAAAATTTCTTATCTAAGCTTGCAGTTCTCAACATCGCTTTGGTTCTCTCCAACAGAGTTCTGTTTATCCGTTCTGTTACTCCATTTTATTGAGGATTGTATGCCGTATTGACCTGCCTTTTGATGCCTCCTTCCTGCTTGCAGAATTCATCAAATTCTTTCCCAGTATATTCACCTCCATTATCTGAGTGCTAGCACTTGATTTTCTTACCAGATTCAAGTTCCACCCGCGCTTTGTAAGATTTGAAAGATGGAAACACATCTGCCTTCCTCTTGATATGAAACACCCAACATCTCCTCGCATAATCATCAATGAAGGATACAAAGAAATTTGCTCCTTCCAGGGACGTAACTGGTGCTTGCCATACATCATAGTGAATCAAGTCTAGAATTTGTTTGCTTCTGAACTTTGATGTGTTGAACTTCAATCAATATTGCTTACTCACAATGCAATGCTCACAGAAGGGTAGTGTTATCTTTGTGAGCCCTAGAAGTAGATTCTTCTCTGCAAGTATCTTCATTCCTTGTTCTGACTTCTTATGCCACGTCATTGTAGTTTTATGGTCTGAACTAGTCAATGTAACGGATGCCTCTCCTTCTTGCAAAGTTACTCTATTCAGCATGTACAGATTTTCAACAATCTTCTCTGCTTTCATAAATACTAACGCTTCTTTAATCACTTTCATGATCTTGTTTTGAATCTCAAATTTGAAACCGAGATCATCCAGTTGTCCTATAGACAATAAATTCTTCTTCAAGCCCTCTACATGTCGCACTTTTTTAATAGTCTGAGTTGTCCCATCATACAATTTTAGCTTCATGGTATCGATACCAACGATCTTTAGATCTTGATCATTACAATTGTACACAGATCGCTCAGAGACAGATTCATACTGATGGAACCATTCTCTTCGAGAGGTCATATGAAAAGTAGATGCTAAATCGAGAAGCCATATATCAACAAATCTTCTCTTACCTTCAATAGTTGTTGCTGTTTCACAGACCATTGCACCTCCATCATCTGGAGTATTTGCCGTATTTCCTTGAGGAATAGAATCTTTTACATTCAGATTTCAACAATCCTTATTCAGGTGCCCTTTCTTTGCACAATTGTAGCATTTGAAGTTTTTCTTACTCCTGGATTTTGATCTACCTTGACTATGACTCCCACTTGGGTCACGTTCTATTGATCTTCCTCTCGTCACCGCCAAAGCCTCAACTTGTTGCGAATTTGTCAACCTGTCTTCCTTAGTTTTACGTCGACTCTTTTCTTCCAGAATAGCAGCTGCAATATTGTTGAAGACTAGAGTGTCTGTGTTGTTTGTTAAATTGATGACGAGTTGATCATACGAATCTGGTAGATTTTGGAGTAGAAGTTTGCATATTCACTTATCTCTATTGTGTGCCCCAATGATGTGAGTTGGAAAAATAGAGTATTTAAAGTATTTAAGTGCTCCGTCACCGAAGTGAATTTCTTCATGCGTAAAGTGTATAGTTTCGTCTTCAGAAAAATTTTGTTGTGGAGTGATTTAGCCTTGTACAATTTTGTGAGGTGATCTCATATTTCCTTTGCAGTCTTCTTTTCCTCTACGTTGAATAATACTCCATCAGCTAAAGCTAGGTGAAGATTAACTATAGCATTCCCGTCCATCTTGTTCCATTTTTCATCTGTAACTCTAGTTAGCTGTTCACTAATGGCCACCAGACAATTATCTTTCCTCAAGATTGCCTTTATCTTCAATTTTCACAATAAGAAATTACTCCCATTGAACTTTTCAATATCAAATTTTGCTGCCATTGCTTCTATCACGAATAGAATTTATCTCCAACTATTTCACGTACATAGTACCGTATGTATGAATAGTCTCGTATATGTGAATAGTAATGTACACGTGAATAATACCATATGCATAAATAGTACTATATACTTGAATTACAGTAACTACACAGTTTAATGCAAAATTAAATGAATGAACAGTTGTCACCTTTGAGGTTACTATTCATCAATTTTCACTGTGCTCACCGGAACTCTGAACAGATTATGTCAAAAAATTCGTTGTAATTTTCTGACTTCGTTCTGATACCACTTGTTGTAAAAATCGACCGAATTAGAGAAAATTCGCAGCTAAATAAGATTGAGAGGAATAATAATGAACACACAGATTTTACGTGGGAAACTCCCAAATAAGAGGAAAAACTACGGACAAAAATAGAAGACTTTTACTATTGAAAAAACAGGAGAATTATAAGAAAAAATCAAACTAAAAAATATACATGATATTTTTTGACATCTCTTTTTCTCTCTTTTATCTCTCACCTAACTCTCTTTCTCTCTGTTTTTTTTTCAAGTTGCTTGCACTTCTCTTCATGCTACTTCTGCTTTTTTATAAGTAGTAATTCCTTAGCTGTATCAGGCATGGTAGTGCCTACCAGCCACCAATAAATATTGGCTGTCAACAATTGCAGCCACTATTATTGATAGAAGGGAATGTGATTAAATGGAAAAACAACGCTGCAAACAACAAAATAGCATAGAAAGGGCTTAAAATGATGACGCTTGGAGATAAAAGGAGGGGAGTTACAGAAATAAATCAAAATGGTAGAGTTTGGAGACGCAAAAGAGAGGGTGTTAACATTTGATATAATAAAATAATCTCGGTATAGAAGGGCTCATGTGAGGATGAAGATGTTTAAGCCAAGAAAGAAAAGTTACCAAAGGACAATCATGATCCATAAGGAAAAAAATAAATATAAAACACGAGAGAAAGGAGTAGGGACGTACAGTAAAAGGCAAATGACAAGGTAGACGTTGGTATTCTAAACAATACGGTCTTTGAGCAAGATCATAGTAGCCATGCAACCAGCAAGTCATCTATCCTTGCCCCAAAATCATTCGAATTTATCAGCAAGTTATCATACATCTTTATTACAGCCTTTTATTATTCACTACTTTTTGATTGTATACTACAAATATTCCTAATCTTATAAATATAGTTTTATTTTTATTTTTATGTTCCTGCTTTACATTTGATAAATTTTACTACTTCTATATGGTTCTTTCATATTTCTTCAAATCTTAATATATTAAAATAATATTAATTTTGATAAGTATCTAATTTAACTTTTTTTAATGATAAATCAGAAGCACTATTATATTCTTAATTAAAATGGAAAATATAATTCACTATGGTAAGTTCTTTTTTACGACGAAGATCTTATTTCGTTTCTTCTTCTTTATAATTACTATATAACCTACATGACAGTTTGTGCACCGGATTTAATTTTTTTCCCAAAGGAAATCACTTGGTCGAAAGCACTAGACAATGTCTAACACTAAACTTTTCTTGCTAATTCTTTCTATCCAATGCTTCCAATGGTGCTATGATCATCCAATAACGCGTCAATCAAATCTAAATAATCTAGACACTTGAGCCAATTTTGGGAAATTGTTTTTTTCTTCCTTTGCATAGATCATGTGTAAGGGTCGGTACTTCCTACAAAATAATTAACTACATTCAAGTGGCCAACAAGTTTGAACCACCAAAATAAACTCGATGTCCTCATCAATAAGGCTCAATATAAGCTTTTCGTCCGGTTCTAATGTTTTATAGACCCAAGACAAAGTGAAAAAAAAGGCTTCAATGAATTGACAATACAAAAATATGTATTCTTTAAAGGAAACACAAGATTCAATTTTTTATATCCTTTTTTTCAATTAGAATATTCCTTACTTAATTGTTAAGATTATCCTAATTTTTAGGATCATAAATGTTGGACCCCGAACTTTTTTATTAAATGAGAATAGCGATTATTCATGTGTAGAAAAAAGGGGAAATCTTGAACTTGAAATGAATCAAGAAAGAAGGTTTAGATACAAGACGAGTTATAGGAAAAATGTTGGAAGTTAAAAGTTGAAAAATGAAATTGAAAAATGTTCATTGAGTATGTTTCGGTGTTTTAGCCATAACTTTTGCTCTAGTTATCCGAATCAGATGATTCTTAATTTGGATTAAACTAGAGAAACAGGGTTACAAATTGTCTGATGAAATTGAGTTCTAATTCACTCTCTAAGAAAGTCAATTTTTGGGTGGAATTTGAGCATAACATATTGTTTCAGCATAAGAACAGTTTGGAAATGTTTAGGCTATAACTTTCAGATTACTGAACCAAATTAAATGATTTTGATGTCATTAGAAAATTGGGACAATGAAGAACATTTTTATTGAAGGAATTTCAAGCAAATTCCTTCAATTGCATGATTAGAAAAGGTATTGATTTTCAGAAGGAGTTAAGCATGATTTAAATAAATTTTGAGGTCTTAATAGAATATTTTTGTGGAATTAATTAGCATGTCAATAAGAGTTAATTAGTATGTTAATTTGAGTAAGATCATATGGCATAGGTTGATGGAATTATTGTATTAAGGTGGTAAGTTT
>JANZLF010000008.1:35230480-35250664 GCA_026546835.1 Erythroxylum foetidum | reverse complement strand
TCTGTTATATGGGTTTGGTTAGGTCCCATAAGAGGGTCAAGTGTACTTATCTAGGCTTCGCCCGCCTGCCTACTAGAGACATTGGAGCTCCGTTAAGGACTCCCATAAGTTCACGACTACACCGGACCGCTATGCGGGAAGGTGTAATACGTTCTATTCATGACTGCACGGGACCGCTATGCGGGAATGTGCAGTACGTTCTATTTCTGGACCGACCCAAACCATTCTGATGTGTTTATGTGCTTTAGTTTGTTTCTAAGTGTGATTGCATATATGTTTTAAGAAATGTTCATGAATTCTTTGTTTAATTGAAAAATTTTGAGAAATAAGTATTCGATGAATTTCATCTGTGAAATTTTTATAAAATGGCAAAAGTTTTGAAAAAAAATGATTTTTTGCTTATTTTTCGATTTATAAACATGTTATCCACGAGCTGTAAAGCTCACCCCTCTTTCATCCCCATCTTCAGGTAACGAGCAGGAGTTCGGATGAAAGGAAGTCAAGATATCCGTCTATTTGTGCTTATGTTGTTATTTAAGCGGGATTGATATAAAAACAAGATCTTAGACTTACGTTATATGTTATGAGTTTTGGTATCCGATATTAAGAATTTTGGGGATTGTAGTTTCTGATGTATTTGGACATTGTATATTTTTTATATTCGAATTTTTTATATCGGTGATGTATTATTATGGCTTGAAAATGCCATTATTATTTGGTAAGCATTTATTTCATGATGTATATGAATTATGAATTTGTGTATTGAATTGAGATATGAATGTGACTTGGATATCGATGAATGTGATAGAATGTGATATGGGTTCCAGACAGGAGGTCCGATGATACTGATGTTTGAGAATTATTGAAGTGCTTTGGTTATGTATGAGTTTGATTTACGCTTAAATTTCGGAGAGGAGGTTCGATGATTGTGTGGGTTGGTTTGATATATATATAAAAGTGCTAATTGTTTATGGTTTAACATGGTATGTGTGTGATGTTTAAGAAAAAAGAAAATAAGATATATGTTTTGTTTAAAAGATGAGGAATGATGAATTTGAAGAATCTTATGAATTGAGATTTTGAATAAGGATGAATTTCTAAATGGGAAATTGAATTGCTTTGTATGAGATTGAATAAAGATTGAAAAAAAAATTATACCAGTTTTGGATGGGTTTAGACCGAGTGTGTCTTTAGGGTTTCAAACACTAATTTAGTTTTCTAAGGTAAACGGTATTCGGATGTCAAATTTTGGTCTTTAGTGTGATTGCACGTGTTTTTGATTTCTTTGTTTCCGAGATTTTCGTAAATCCATTCCTTCGACGCCGCTTTGGATTTCTGCTTTATGGTTTCCAAGTCTTTCAATTTTCTATGACTTCTGATCCGATTTGTGTTTCGCATTTGTTTTGACCCACTTTCGGCTTTGAGATCCGTTTCTTTCGCTTTTCGCCCCTTTATTTTTTTTAGAATTCCGTTTTCCTGTTAGGCTCCAGTTCCAAAATCGGGTCCCAATAGATTTTGATGATAACTATATAATATTTGAAAATTCAAATTAGATTTATTTTCTTATATAGGTAATGATACATTTTCTCAAAAGGAAATAAAATCATAGGATATATGCTTCCTTTCTGGCAGGAACTTCCTTTTATGAACTTACCTTATTTTGTTTACAGTATCCAAAAGGATCATGTTAATCCTATATTTATAAGACACTGCTATATTTTTTTCTTAAACGTTGAAGATTGAAGATTCCAACAAAGATACAAAATCAACCTAAGAAAAAAAATGATGTAATGACTAGTTGAAGAAAATGCCTACTTAAGGAGGAATCAATGTAGTTGAGAACAAGAAGAGTGAACAAGCAAAATTCTCAAATTACATTCACAGTATCAACACTTTTAAAAGTGATATCATTGTCAAATCTCTTATGCTTTAGAAATTATTTTTTTAGAGAAATCATTGAAGCTCATATCGAGAAAATTACATTTTCATCTATTGTTAGATTGTAAAGGCTAGCTAAATATTACTAGTTTGTAAGGTTGGAGAACCTTGAAAAATTTATACTTGTGAGCTTGAAGAGGCTCGTCAAATTACTACTTGGGTTTTTATAGTGAAACACTCAAATTGGATACTTGGGGACTAGATGCAGGTTTGGGTTGTAAGTCGAACCAATATAAATCGAATATGTCTTTCTTCTTCTCTCTCTATTTAACTTTTAAAATTTCTCATTATATTATGTGTGTGTTCTTTTTAGCAAGAGGCTCCTTCACTCTTATGAGAGACTCCTTCTGTTTTCAACTTGCAAAAGGTTCCTTTTAGTTTTAACAGGCATATTTTGTTTTCAAATTGTTTTAACAAGATTTATTATTCAGTAGGCTCCTTTGATTTAAGCATGGTCTTATCCCATAAAAGACTCCTATCACCTAAAAGGCTCATGTCATTTAAAAGACTTTATCATCTAACATACTCCTACTATTTTTATTCATTAACTAGGATCTATTTATTATACGAATTGAAGAACTTGCGAAATTTTTTTGTCACACATAATTCACCCCCTTTTGCATGTGTTTACTTTATCACATTTAATACTTTATTATATTTACTTAAATTACTATCATTCTTATAATAAGATCTCACAACTTTAACTTTCATTAGGTTAATCAAAACTACCTTCAAATAGTTTTTTAAAATTCTCACTAAAATAGCTTACTCATTTAACAAATTTATTGGTAACTGCTACTCCTCTCTCACCCTATACTCTATTTTTTGATAATAACAAAGGGGGAGAGTTTATGAGGATATATATATTTGCATATTTCTGCATATATGACGATATTTTACTCAATGCTGCCTTGATTATATATATGATTGATTTTACTATTGAACTTTTGAAAATCTGTTATATATAAATGATTGGCTCCTTTCTTAAGAGACATGCTCCTTCTAATTATATCTGAGCACATAAAAGTCATAGGTATCTTTCAAAATCATCTATTATCTATTTGAATCTTGAAATATATATATATATTATTGCTTGTCATTATAAAAAAGGGGGAAATTGTTAGCTCAAGGTTTATTTTTAACGATTTTAATGATAACTATATAATATTTCAAAATTCAAATTGGATTTATTTCTTTGTATAAGTAAAGATACATTTTCTCAAAATGAAATAAAATCATAAGATATATGCTTCCTTTCTAGCAGGAACCTCCTTTTATGAACTAACCTTATTTTGTTTACAATATCCGAAAGGATCCTGCTAATCCTATATTTCCGAGACATTGCCATATTTTTTTCTTAACAGTTGAAGATTGAAGATTCTAACAAAGATATCAAAGATACAAAATCAACCTAAGAACATAAATGATTCAATGGCTAATTGAAGGAAATGCCTACTTAAGGAAGAAACAATGCAATTGAGAATAAGAAAAATGAACAAGCAAAATTCTTGAATTACATTCAAAATATCAATACTTTTAAAAGTGATATCATTGTCAAATCTCTTATGCTTTAGAAATTGAAATTTTTTTTAAGAGAAATCATTGAAGCTCATATCGAGAAAATTTCATTTTCATCTATTGATAGCTTGAAGAGGCTAGGTAATACTACTAGTTTAAAAAGTTGGAGAATCTTGAAAAATATGTACTCATGAGCTTGAAGAGACTCGTTAAATTACTACCTGGGTTTTTATAGTGAAACACTTAAGTTGGATACTTGGGAACTAGACGTAGGCTTAGGTTGTAAACCGAACCAGTATAAATTGACTGTGCCCTTCTTCTACTCTGTTTTTAACTTTTAAATTTCCCCATTATATTGTGTGTGTTCTTTTTAGCAAGAGACTCCTTCACTTTTATAAAAGGCTCCTTTTGTTTTCAGCTTGCAAGAGGTTCCTTTTAGTTTTAACAGGATTTATCATTCAGTAGGCTCCTTTCGTTTAAGCATGGTCTTATTCCATAAAAGACTCCTATCACCTAAAAGGCTCCTGTCATTTAAAAGGCTTTATCATCTGACAGGCTCCTATTATTTTTATTTATTAACTAGGATGTAATATCTCATTCCCATACTAAAGGTTAGAACCCTAAAATATGGTACATGTGAGATCGATGAGAGATTAAGAAAAATGCATTTCATCCTCATGCATAATGTTAGCATGGACACATGTGAATATTGATTTTTTCACACATTAAAATAATTGTACATGCATTCATTGACATTTCGAGTATAATTGAATTGTAATGTGATATTATTGAGAAATGTGGTTTGTTTGCATTGAAAATTGATTTAGAAAGTATAGTCGTTAATTTAGAACTTTTGGAGAATTTTAGGAAAATTTTCAAAAATTATGAGTATTTTTAGACTAAGAAAAATGTCAAGTGGCAGGTCAATTATAAAGGGAAATAGAAATAAGAGTCAAATGATATTGGAAAATTTTATAGATGAATTTAGAATTTTTGGGAAAATGATATTGAAAATTTAGAGTCAATTGGAGTAAACTTTAGGAGATGATTGGACTAGTTAAATAAAAAAACCTAGTTTAAGCTTATAAGAATTGGACAAGTGGCAAGTGTCACTTGTGAAGCCACACTTCTTTTATTTTGAAAGACCATTTTAATTGTTTTGATCTTGCTTCTTCTTTGTGAATCTCCTAAGTATTTAAAAGACTCATCCTTACCACACAAATCTTGGTCTCACTTTTCACTTGCTATCTCATTTTGCTCTCTTCTTCACTGTCATTAAAATACCTAACCATACAACCTTTGGCAAGATGATGATTGGATGATATTCGAAAGTTAGGGTTCAAGTGATTTTTTTAAAAAAAGAGTTGGAGTTCAAACAAGTAAGTATCTGGTTAATCCTTTAGAGTTGTTGGTTTATGAAACAAAAATGGTGATTTATTGATATTTCATATTCACAAGAAAAAAATAGACAATTTTCATGTTCATCGTGAATATAAGATGATAATCTTGATGTGTTGATTTTTCAGATTTGATGATCAAAATGTTATAAGAGGTTGTAGAAATTATTTTTGGGGTTGAAAGATCAACTAAAATGTGTATGATATTAATGCAGAAAATTCGTGAAAAATGAATATGTAATTGCTATATATATATATATATAAGTTTTGGAGTGTTTTTAGAGATGATTAAAAATGAATTTAGAGTTAAGAGATAGGTATATGGTAATGTCTGGGGATGAGAAAGAATGATTAAAATGATATTTAGAGGAAGAAAATGAAGTGAATGCCAAAAAAAATGAAAATGAAAATGCATAAAAATGAAAGTGAAGAAATGCAGAAATATGCGTGAGTGTGATTTTCTGTTTTTGATGATTATGAAAAATGATAGATTTTGATTTGTTTGTGATAAGTTGAGATAAAATGAAATAGGAATGAAGAGGAAATATTGAGGAAATAAGTTAGAAGTGATAGACTAAGCAAAAGAGATGAATTAAGATGAAAATGACGTTGAAGTGTGTGGGACATTTACAGATGCAGTATTTCCACTGAACATGTATCTGTATTTTTTCCATATCTTGCTCTATAAATATCCAAATGGTATGATGTTAGTTCATATTAAATTAAAGACGTATGGCTATATTTTTCAAGAAGGAATTGAAATTGAATTCTGTCTTTAAGAGTTTCAACATTTAGCTCGAAGTTGAGTTTATGGATTCTGTCATGGTTTGGAATAGTATGTAGTGTTTTTAACATAACTTGCAGAATGTTGAACCAAATTGCATGAAATTAGTTTCATTAGAAACTTAAGATATAAAGTAACAATTTTGTATAAGAGTGTTTTCCTTAAATCGTTCATTTCCCTTATCCAAATTTCCGTAAAAGATTGACCTAAATGTTTGTTTTGAGGAGAGAGACTCTGCAGTACATGAATTTGAAGAAGAAAAGAAGGGTTGCACAATCGTGCTTCTACATGATACTTTTT
The DNA here is from genome assembly GCA_026546835.1 of Erythroxylum foetidum. Taxonomy (NCBI): domain Eukaryota; kingdom Viridiplantae; phylum Streptophyta; class Magnoliopsida; order Malpighiales; family Erythroxylaceae; genus Erythroxylum; species Erythroxylum foetidum. The sequence goes on along the minus strand of JANZLF010000008.1, from coordinate 35,244,727 downwards.
GGAGAAGTCTCACGATCGTGTAACCCTTCTTTTGATCTCCAAATTGAATCTCGTGATCGTGCTTATGTGCGATCGTGACATTGAATGCTTACTGAAGTGGACTGATGTGAACATCCTTCACTCTTTTGGTCATAACTTCTTGTCCCTACCTCCAAATGACATAGGACTTGAACCATTGGACTCGTAACACATTGAAATTCATCTCCACAAAAATTATAACCATCTAAACTCATTCATGAGAGATTAATTGATGAATTTGTGTTGGAATTGATGAGGAGTTCTGGAAAATGATAACTGGAGTATTTTCACTAAACATGCTTTGGTATTTTAGGCATAAATTGTTATGTAGTTATCTAAATGAGATGATTTTTGATTTGTATTAAACTAGAGACATAGAGATATAATATTATGAGGGAGTCGAGATTTAGTTCTATCTCTATAATTCCAAAGTTTTGAATTAAAGTTGAGTATAGGATACTGTTTAAGCTTATGAATACTCCGAATTTTTTGAACATAACTTTTGGGGTACTGAACCAAATTTAATGATTGTGATGTCATTAGAAACTTAGGAAAATGGGGAAAACTTTTCTAGAGCAAAGTTTTGACAAGCTACTTCATTTATCTAATCAAAATGATCATGGAAAATTAACCCGAAGGTCTGGATTTTTAGAGGTGATATAGGACTGAAATGAAAGTTTGGATAATTGTTTGGTCTTGTAATGCTAGAATAACATTAATGAGTGAATTGTTGGTATTAAAGTACCAAAGACATGTGTATAATAGAGATGAAGTGGTTCATATGATTAAATTTGTGATTCAAGAAGAGGTGTTGGATCCCGTTTCCAGAACCCAACTCTTAAACCATCACCGATTCCTCTTCTTGCTTTGATACCAAACATGTAGGATCTCGTTTTCGAAACCCAACATCTGGAAACCATTCATAAATGTAAGCGTATTAACCTGTAGGTTTATTTCCATGGAATCTTTTTAGCCATCCTAGTTTCATCCTCATTCTCGTAGCATCTCAAAACACATAGTGCCAGCCCACACAGCGGAATCACCAACATCACAATTTGACTTCTTTAAGACAATTATATCTCCATGTCACTAGTTTATTTTGGAGTAAGAACCAACTCAATCGGAGTTCTATAGATGAAGATATGCTTGAAAATCCAAAGTGTGTTCATAACCTTGTCATGCTCTTCCAACCGGTCCCTCATTTTATTTCCATCAATCTTTTTGAATTCAAAACTAATGGCTATAAAATTTTTTTGGGAAGGTATAAAAATGTGTTGGGAATCCAATGCTTTAAGAATCACTTCATTTAGAGGTTGAGTTATGATCTTATGGCCAAAAGAATCAACCATGATCATGTCCTCAATCACATTGTACCTATCTCGGGACAATTAACATAACTTTCACTAGAGATGTAATATTAAGGTTTTATTTTTATGGTTGTGAATATGACTTCTAGATATACAACTTTTGTGAAGAATTTGAAACAAGATTTTGTCATTTGGAGGGTCAAAACATGGGCCGTGTGATCCTACACGAGCAGACTGTGTAACTTTCGGGTGAAATTGAGCTTCTGCGCTAGAAACACATGGCCTATGTGAATTTCACACGGGCAGGCCGTGCAACTTTTGGGTAAAACAAAAATTTCCACTCTCCAAGACTGCTTCAATAGATCCTAAACCCATCCTAATATCCCTTTTACTCATAATCTTTCCAAATTGAACAATTCTAGTGCAATATCACTCCGTATACTATAATTATTTGGGATACATGTTCTATGCAACATTGCCTACTCAAATAATCATATCTCTCAGCTTCGATATCCAAAAATCACATACTTTATACCGTTTGAAAGATAAGAGGATAAGATACGACTTTCATGAAGACAAATTTGTCTAATTCATCCTAGATTAATACAGATTTTCTCCTGAAATCAAAAACACACATTTTACCCTCATGAAAAACTTAAAATTTACCCAACTTCACTTCCTCTATTGCAATATCATTCATAATGATTTCAACAATTGGAATTCATCAAACTCTCAACCTCAATTCATTTGACTCTTCATATTCAAATACATTTCATTATTAATAATTCCTATCTTTCTTTTCCATAACATCTCACTTATGTATATATATATATATATATATAACGACAATTCATGTTCAAAGTTCATCAACTCAAGTGGAAAACTTCATCAAATATATCTAAATCCAACTCAACTCATATCATCCATACACAATTCGTATTTCATTAATATCATAAGATAAGTGTTTACAAAGATTTAATGGCATCTCATGCCACAATACATCATTAATATCAAAATCCAAAGTACAAATGATGTAAAACCCAATAATTTTCGAAATGTGTCCAAAGTCTTGCTTTTACAAAATCTAACTTCAAATACAAAAATATGCATAATTGAAATGATGCCTTGACTCTTGATTTCTCGATCTCATTCTTTTCACCTGAAGATGGGATGAAAAGGGGGTGAGCTCGAAAGCTCATGGATAACAGGTTTATAACTAATAACAAGCAAAACCATTCAAAAAGTTCATTGCCATAGAAAATCCTTATTGAATCGTAAAACACATGTTTTCTCAAAATTTTTGTCATGAAATCAAATTCACAAACAACACAAATTATGCATCCTTCAACTTGTTCACAAATCATAAACACACAAACACATCAAAATGGTTTGGGTAGATCCATAAACATGACGAACTACACAATTCCACATAATGGTCTTGTGTAGTCGTAATCTTGAGGGAGTCTATGAAGGAGCTCCATTCCACTAGCGGGCAGGCGAGAGAAGCCTTTAACTTGGTCAACGTGCATTTGACATTCTTGAGGGACTACCACAAACCCACATAAAACATATTCATGACTTGAAAGCAGATTGCCCAAATGGCAACATTTCGGAAACTTGTTTTTCATGAACATGCAATTTTTTTTGAAAAACCATTTCATTTAGCAATTCACAATTCATCATCAAAAATTTCATACACCAAACATGTAGCAATTTCTCAAATCAATCAACAACAATAAAAGCAAAATTTAATTTAAATCCTTTTTGAAAAAAAGGAAACCTTAATGGCTCATTACCCAATTATAAACATGAAACCCGCCTTATTTCCTTGTTCATAAACTTGCTCAAAGATGTCTCTCCCCCTACTCCTCTTGCCTTCCTTGATTTCCTTTAATATAAGCCAAAAATTTCATTCAATAGGAATTCCAATGGAGAACCCACAATACATATGTTCATAAAATTGATCCTAGAATTCTTAAACCCATACATTTCTTAAGCTATATGAACTAAAACCCTTTCAAAAATCCAACGAATCAAAAGTGCTCTTACCTTGATTCTTCACCAAACTATGTGTTTCTTGGCTCCAATGGAAGCTCTAATCTCCCTCTTCCTTTTTCCCTTCTTGAACATTCTCAAATTCTTCCTTTAAAACTAAAAAAAATCAAAACCTAGCTTGCTCTTCTTCTTTCTCTCCTTTGTCTCTCCAACGACACTTTCTCTCTCTTTTCTCTTCAATTTCGTTTTTAGCTTCTTTCAATTTGAAGACACTCTTTTCTTCTCCCTTTTATACTACTAATGATTGTACAAAAACCCTTCTACCCTTACTTATATGCCTTGTAACTTAAATGCTTAAGGGACTTGCCAACTTTGCCCTTGATATCATCTTACTACCTTAATTCAATTAGCTAATGTCATAAATCCTTACTTACATTAACATGCTAATTAACTTCACAAAATAAAAAAATTAATCTATCAATACCTCAAAATTATTTAAATCATGCCTAACTCCTTCCAAAAGTCCAGACGTTTTCTAATCAGGTAATTGAAGGAATTTGATAACACTTCCCTATAGAAAAATGTTCCCCATTGTATTAATTTTCTAATGACACCAAAATCATTTAATTAGGTTCGAAAATCTGAAATTTATATCCCAAACATTTCTAAACTATTCTTATATTGAAACAATATTCTGTGTTCAACTTCCATACAAAAACAAATTGAAATTCTTCGAGACCAAATTAGAACTCGATTTCATCAGATAAGTTGTCGCCCTATTTCTCTAGTTTAATCTAAGTCAAGAATAATCTTATATGAATAACTAGACAAAAATTTACGGCTAAAACACCGAAAAATACTCAATTAACATGTTTTAACTTATAACTTCCAATATTTCACATATAACCTATCTTGTCCTAACTATCCTTTCTACTTCATTTCAAACTCAAGAATTCTTCTTTTCTTCACACATGAATAATCACCAAAATTTTTCATTTCATATTTCTAACTTCTAAGAAAAGTTCGGAGTCCGTCAATTCTCTCCCTCTTAAGGAATTTCGTCCTCGAAATTCTTACCTGAGTAATCAAACAATTAGAGGTAATGTTGTCTTATGTTTTTCTCAGTCTTCTAAGTAATTTCTTCACTTGAATAATTTCTTCCAAATGAACACAGTCAATAGACTCACTTGGTCTTTCAATCATTTATTTAATCATTCACTTTCTTAACTAATTCCTCAATATATATATACCTCAGCTTACTCACATTTTTTTTTTCACATTTCACGTCGATAACACCAATATCAAATCATATTGATATTTCTTAGCATATTCACATATAACATGTTATGAATATGAGACATCCTTGTTAATAATATTAACTCATAAGTCAGTGGTCCAGTTCTCAATAACTTTATATGGACCAATACAATTCAAGCTTAGTTCCTTCTTTATCCTAACTTGAGCACATCTTGTGTTCAATCCAAGCACACCTTAGGAACGTGATACTCTTAGAAACATTTCATCATTTGCTTCATAGTTTACATCTCTATAGTGTCAGCACATTTAACTTTCATATCTATCTCACTGTATTCCATACCTTTGTTAGTGGTCCACCAAATTTATTTATTTGTCGTATAACGCTTCGTAATATTCTAATGACATTACTATGATAATGATTGTTATGCTTAAGGTTAATCAAATCTTTACATTGATCTTATATTCCTATAAACTCCAAAATATAAGCTTTAGGCATATCTTTGATAGTTAAGACCATTGGAAAATTCAAATTCAGTCACTTGAGTCTACATTCTCTGCTGTTAAATGTCGTTTCGGTGCATTCCTACTAGGATATATAGCTTAAGTTACTATTTACGCTTTATCTGGTAACTTCTTTACTAAATCATCTTTATCGGTATACATACTTCTCATTTCAATCACAAAGCATCATTTTCCAATTCAAACTCAAAATTCAGATTCGTCTTCACTTCCTCAATAAGATTCACAATTTCTGAATCCTCAACTTAGGCTTTGTAAATCCTTTCATGTGAAACTGATCTTTAATTCCATAGCAATTAGTACTTTGATTCTGCCCAAAAATTTAACTTCACATTCTATGCTCCTTTTTGCGTTTGATCTGATAACCTCAATATCTGAATTCATGCTTCACTATTATGGAGATCTCTGCTTAATATGTCAGATACAACACTAACTTTACTGAGAAATACACATTTGTACTATCATAATCTTTCAATACTTCTATCCATTATCTCAGTCTCGTCTTTAAATCTCTCAACTCAATAATTTCCTCAAACTTTAATGATCTATATATTTATAAATATCCAAGATGTTTCTGTACATATAATGTCTCCAACTTCCCAGCAATCACTATTGCAGTAGGTTTCAATTCATGTATCAAATAATCATCTCATGAGGTTTCAATTGTCTCCGTGCATATGAAATCATTTTATCATGTTGCACTGGATTTTATCCCAATCTCTTATACAACATCATTGTATACTATAAAATCTCCAAATCCAAACAATATAATTACTATCAATATTATAATTCCTTGAAATTCTCTTTACTTTCATTGCTCATACAATTTACACATTTTTTCTCAAGTATTCAAACTATTCTTCTCAACTTTTCAAATACATTTTATATATCATCAATTTTTTCTTGGATCATTTTAATCTTCAATACCATAGTACTGTCGGGGAATTGTTAGCTCCAACAGATATAATCAAAAATTCCTTATGCCCATGATTGGTTCTCGTAATTCTTTAAATAACTAATTCCTCGATGAGGTAACATTGTCTCATGTTATTTTCAATTTTTTCCAATTGACTTACCTTTCTTAAATGACTTTCTTCCTTCTTTATATTTCCTCATATTTCACATTGTACAAAATACATACATTCTCAGTAGCATATTCTACCTCTTACGCCTGAGTCTCCGTCAAGAATAAGACTCCAATATCTACTTTTGATTCATTAATAGTCATTCATTCCTCGAAATGGAACATTTAATTCACGCGATATGATTCAATAAAACATCTCTATTTCAAATAGACTTCTCACCTTAATCATCTACATTGTTTTCATAATCTTTATCAATCAACTGTTATCATCATCAACGTTGTTTTAGCCATTCTTAACACCTCAATATGATCAACTTCAATGATTCGTGATATTTCAATACTTTCAATTTCTATCACTTGCCTAATCAAGATATCCTTTATAATAAAACTCGATGAAACAAGAGGCATGGTCATTTACTCTTACACTTTGTTATGTACCATCATGATCACTACATCTTATACACAAAAGTAATTTTGGCAAGTCACTAATTTACATCTCATGCTACTGATACATCAATCGTAATTGATTCTGAACTACCTCTTAATATTCTATGACTATTCAAAATTACTCCTCCATAGTAGTTACCTTTTCAGCATAATCACCTATACCATATCCAAATACAGATCTCATATGTACTCAATCATATTGTTCACCAATGTAACCATGTTATCAAATATGTACTCATAGTAACTGGTCGACATAACCTCAATAAATTCTACACATATCACTACCATTTGTTTTATTTTCCATAAGTATGTTCTTAATCAATTTAGAATTATAGGCGTATAGCCATCTTGAAATTCTGATCTCAAATTCACTAGCACAATCTTATACCAGGTGATAACTCTTATCTCACTAATTAAACAATCATTCTGAATTCCATGTTCAACCTCTCAATTTCACTTTGCTTGTACACCTTAAATCTCGTCATTTCCAGCTATATCTTTATTTCTTTTTCAGTCAATTCATAAAAATATTGTCACATCCATATCAATTCCAGTACGTATCCACAAAATTTCCTTATCTTCTCACTTTCTGCAAATCATTATTCTTCTGACTATTTCTATCAACTTAAACTCTTATCAATGCCCATGCGTGTGACATACACATGCGACTCGTACTAGGGATCAGTCACTACGACATGCTAAAACTTATCAAACATGCACGTAACTTGATACATCTTTCTAAAAATGCCCATGTAAGATCTCAATTCTCGGCTCTGATACCACAACTGTTGGGCACCATTTTTGCCCTTCGCACTTTGATATCACAACAGGTTAGGCCTCGTTTTCGAAGCCCAACTATCAACCGAAGTCAAAAACATAAGGGGGTTTCCAAATTCTTTAACCCTCAACGAACAGTCCTCATTTTCATAACATCTCAAGCCCAAAGGCGAGCCCACACAATGAAATCACAACAATTACAATTGACTTCTTCAAAATGGTATCTCTTATTCTCTAGTTTATGTAGAAACAAGAACCACCTCTTTCGGAGCTCTATACCTCAAGATATGTTTAAAAATACAAAGTATGTTCATAGCCCAATCATGCTCTCCCAACCGATTCCTCTTTTTCTTTCCATCAAATTTTTTCAAATCAATACCAAAAGATCCCAATTTTTATGGATAGATAGATTCATGTCTTAGGAATCAATCGTCTTAAGAATTACTTCATTCTAAGGTCGGACGGAGAAGTTATGGCCAAATGAATCTAAAATATTTATGTCCTTACTCGAATTGTACATCCTTTGGCGCAAATGTCATAACTCTCACTACGGGTATCGGATTGAAATTAGACTCCTAGATCTACAACTTTTGTGAAGACACCAAAATCAGATTGTCATTTTGGATCCGGTCCGTGTGATTTTACACCAGCTGGCCGTGTAACCTTCGGGTGGAATGTGCTCCTGCACCAGAAACACCTGGTCCGTGTGATTTTACAAAGGCAGGCTGTATAACCTTTGGGTGACATGAATTTTTCACCCTCCAAGACCCCTCTAAAGGATCCTAAACCCATTCTATCATCCCTTTTCCTCATAATCTTCCTAAATTCATCTCTTTCTAGTGCGATATCACTTCATATGCTCTAATTATTCAGGACACACGTCCTTTACGACATCCTAACTTGTAATAGTTATAACTCTCAACTCCGATATCCAAAATTGGCATGTTTTATATCCTTGGAAAGATACAAAGACAAGCTACATCTTTCATGAAGACATATTTGTCTAATTCCTCCTAGATCGATTCAGTTGTTCCTTAGAAGTTAAAATACACATTTTACCCTCAAGAACAACTTCAAATTTTATCCCAACTTCTCTTCCTCTATTATAACATCATTCATAACAATTCAATTTCCAATTAGAATTCATCCAACTCTCAACCTCAATTTATTTGACTCATCCTATTTAATAACATCTCATCATTCACCAAACATCCTATCTTTCTTTTCCATAATATCTCACATATATATATAATAATAGTTCATGCTCAAGATTCATCATCTCAAGTTCAAACATACCTAGTTTCACTTAACATTATCCATGCACAATTCATATTTCATTAACATCATAAGATAAATGTTTAAAAAACTTTAATGGCATCCCAAGCCATATTACATCATCAATATCAAAAATTTGAAATACAACAAAGGGTAAAAAATCCCATATTTCTCAACATATGTCTAACGTCTTATTTTTACATCAATCCAACTTAAGGTACAGTATATGCATAATCAAACGATGACTTGACTTTCTTTCACCCGATCTCTTTCTCGTTTCCTGGAGATGGGAATGAAAGGGGGGTGAGCTTAAATGCTCGGGGGTAACATGCTTATAACCGAGAAACAAGCAAAAACCATTGAAATATTTATTTCGATTGTAAAAATTCACATTGTAAAATCCATGTAACACAAAATTTCCAAATTCACAACTTATCAAGCAATTCATAAACATCATAAGTCATGATTCAATGCATCATCACATTAAACACATTTGATGAAATTTTTGAATCAAAACATAATACTCAACTTCATCATATCTTAACACATTAAAATGTAATTGCACACGCAATTGGCTCGAGGGTTTCATGAACAAAACAGAGAAAACTGAAGTTTACTCTGTGAACAAAACGAGTCCACTTTTCGGATCTCATGGGCCACAAACGGAAAGCCGGGAGAAGGCTTTATGTCGACGTGCACGTGACTACGAAACGGTTCCTCTCTTGCCCAAACAAAGCACATAAGCAAAGCTCAAAATCGTTTTATCATAATGAAATGCTTTCATACTTTTCATGTTCTTTTTCTTCTTTTTATTCAAATCAAAATGTCATGACATAATTAAATGGCATAACATGATCATATATCAAAATGCATTTTTGCATATTCACAATAATTCAAATCCGATCCATGAATCATATACACATATATAAGTAAATTCTTTAAATAATTTGAAAACAGTATATGCACATTTATGAGGTACTTGAAATCATTTTATTCTCTTGATTTGGAAAAAATTTAATGGCTCATTATTCAATTATAAACGTGAAATGCACTTCATTTTGCTTAGGCATACAACCTCAAATGTTCCCTTCCTCTTGCTCTTGGATAGGGTTTCTCTTGATTTCCTAAAACAAACCAAAATTCTCCTTCAATTCTAATTCAAATGGAAATCTCTCAATTTCCCAAAATTCCTAAAAATTCAAAATCACAATAAATGAAATCAACATAAATCAAACTCAAACTTAACCTACCCATAATTCATCTAAGCTAGAAAACCCAAAACCTAGCTTAGAAACCCTAAAATCAAATGGGTTTCCTTAAACCATCTTCTTTCTCCATTCATCCCCACACAAAACCCTGACTTTTCTACTTCCTTTTTCAACCCAAACAAGAAGAAAATAACATGGAGCTTACCTTAACAAGATGATTTTTCCTCTTCTTTCTTCTTCTTTCTTCCTTTTCTCTCTTCTTCCACGATTTTCTCCTTCTTCTCTTCTTTCTCTATGTTTTTCTCTCTTCTCCTTTGTTTCTCACGACACCCACTCCTTTCCTCTTCTTATTTCAAGACAACATTTTATTTTTCTTTCCCATTTTGCCCCTCATTTAAGTAGTCTTTCCATATTTACCCTCCTTTTTCTTTATAACTAACATCTTATACTTCTAACTTCTTGACTAATTATCATAGAAAATTGAAGGAATTTGCTAATACTTCCTTCTAGAAAAATGTTCCTCATTGTCTTAATTTTCCAATGACACCAAAATCATTCAATTTGGTTAGGAAATCCGAAATTTATATCCCAAACATTTCCAAACTATTCTTATACTAAAACAATATTCTGTGCACAACTTCCATACAAAAATTGAAATTCTTAGAGACCAAATTATAAATCGATTTCATCAAATCATTTGTAGCCCTATTTCTCTAGTTTAGTGCAAATTAAGAATCGTCTCATTTGGATAACTAGAGAAAAAGTTATGGCTAAAATACCGAAGCATACTCAATGAACATGTTTCAACTTATAACTTCCAATATTTCACATATAACCCATCTTGTAAATAACTATCTTTTCTACTTTAATTCAAATTCAAGAATTCTTCTTTTCTTTACACATGAATAAACATCAACAATTTCTCATTTAATATTTCTAACTTCCAAGAAAAGTTTGGGGTCCAACAGTTGTCCTATTAATCCTTACCTTATTTGCTTGCAATGAACCCATTAATTCATCAAACAAAAAATGGACAGGTCTTTAGACTCCTCGATTGTTACTATGACATGATCAAACTTAGACGTTAAACTTCTTAAAACTTTGCCAAATATTGTTTCATCAGTAAAATTTTTTTCCATAAGAACTCATATGGCTCACAATAGAAAAAATATGTGCCAAATACTATTGTACAGACTCTTTACCTTTTATGCTAGAAGTTTCAAATTCACGTCAAAAGGATTGGCGCTTAACAGTGATCACCTTTGTTGATTCTTGGAATTCTATCTTCAGGATAGACCATTCTTGCTTAGTGGTAGTTGTTGTAGCTATTCGCGAGAAAATTGCTTTTACCTACTGCTTGTTAGATAAAAAACAACACTTTGGCATATCATTTCTAATTCTCCTTCTGCCTTGTCTCGTCGTCGTCATTTGTTTTTGCATAGTCGTTCTCCAATAATCCTAAAGATCTTGAGAGTTGAATAGGGTTTTCATTTTTATGCTCAAATACTTATATGAATCTCCCTTAAAGATTATAATTTGTGGCGTAGACAAACTAACTACAATTGAGTTTGCTGCCATGTTCAAAAAAATCAAGATCCTAGTTCAGAAGGAACCTGACTCTGATACCAAAACTGTTGGAGAAAGCAGTGATGAAAGAACAGATAAATATATTGCTAAGGAAAATAGTGATTAAAGAAAAGAAACGATACTACTAAACGTTTGTATTATTGAAGGTGAAAAGGAGCCTATTAAATAGGCTTTATAACCTAATAGAGATAAAAACATGCTGGGAACAAAAACCAAAAATATGCTTTAAAACAGAAAGATTGTTGAAAAATCTCAACGTTCTACCTATCTCTAAAAATTCGATGTTACCATCTACCTTATTTGAAAACTGAATAATAAGACAAATCCCTAAAAATTCGAATTAGCTATTTCTCCCAACATATCTTTCTAATAACCCTTTTCCCTTGTGAGTGAAATTCTTATTGGCTTTGATGATTATAACTAGTGGGCAATTGAAATGAGGCTCGTGACAATGACCCTCAAATGAAAAAATAAATATTGTTTTTTCGATGGCTCCCTTCCTATGTTTGAATTCACTAATTTTGATTTTGCTTGATAGAATCGTGTTACCAATATTGTCATAATATGGATTCTTAATTACATCCATCGGTTACTTACTCATATTGTTCTCTATGTCACATCAACCGCTATGGTTTGGGTTGATTGAAAAGCCCATTTTTCTATCAATAATGGCACATGCACATACGAGCTTAAGAAGTGGATTGCCATTCTTTAACAATAAGGTAGTTATATTGCTCAATATTTCATTAAACTTCGTATTTTCTAGGACTAGTTATTTCTTATCAAATAGAACTAAGTATTTCTTAATTGGGGCAATAAGGTCTTGAGATTTTTTTTGGAATAATTTTCCAATCTAATTAAGGCTTAAAAATATAATAGTATATGATGCAGAAAATATTTTTTCTATATACTCTAGTGGAATAATAACAAAAATTACGATAATGGAGAATTATAAAAAAGATGGGATTATTTTGAAGAGTGGGATTAAACTAATTGTATGGAATATTTATTATTTATATAGTGTATATATATATTCAATTTATTATTTCAACAAGAAAAAAGGCATCTAATGTAATTTTTGATGGGGCTCAATGACATGTTTACCCAGCCATGGAGTTAGTTACTACTTATTACCACACTTCCTAATGTTTTTAATAAAGTGAAAAGGAATTTGAATTATAGTTAAAACTAAATTGACGTTACAACGAGATCAAGGCTTTAAGCCTACCATCATATGACAATATAACCCAAGAACAAAAACTCCCTAAGGAAGATTGTAGCATCTCGTTACCCATGTTAGGGTTAAAATTGTAAATGTGAGAGATTCACTCAGAGATTAGAAATGTGTTTCATGCTTATGCATTATGTGATATGCTCATGCACATGAATATTGGAATCGTTGCATATGAAAATGATTGTATATGCATTCCTTGACTTTTCGAGTATAATTGTTTATAAATGTGAGTATATTGAGAAATGTTAGCCCCTAAGAATTTCTTCTTGATGAATAAGTATGATTTGCATTAATTATGAGGTCCTTATGAAATTTTGTAGAAAGTAATTACTATGTTGATGTTAGAAAGATCGTATGACATAGGCTGATTGGAATAAAGTATAAAGGTTATAATAATGTTCAAAGGGTGTTTTTAGCAAGACACTTAAGGTTAAAAAAGAACATAAGCCTATAAGGAAGGGTAAAAGGGGCCATTTGGGCTCATTAAGAGTAGAAATGGAAGAAAGAAATGTAGTCTTGCTTTTTAAGAAGGGGAAAACAAGAATTTAGAGAGAAAAGAGAAGTTAAGAAAGAAAAAGAAGAGAATTTCGGTGGTTGAGATAAAAGAAAAGAGTTAAGCTAGGGTTCCAGCACTTTTTAGTCTTGAGAGGGATTTTGAAATGGGTCAAGAAGAGAAAAAGGAAGATGGAGAGAAGAGCTTCAAATTGAGCCAAAGATCTTTTTATTTGGTGAAGAATCAAGGTAAGATCATTTGAATCTTTTGAAATTTTTGGAAGAGTTTTAGACCATGGAGTTAGGAAATACACGGGTTTAAGTATTCTAGAACTAATTTTAGTGATTGGTTGTTGTGGAATTTTTCTATTTGAAAACCCTATTGAGTTGAGGTTTGAGAGTTGAATGAATTCAAATTGGTAACTGAATGGTTATACTCAGGATTTTCCAAATTGCACGATGAAAAATTTTCAAGTCTTCTTTAGGGGTAAATTTCGTGTTCTGACTTCAAAGTAAAATATGGTTTAATCTAGGCTAACCTAGACAAATTTCTCTTCTGAAAAGTTGTAGCTTATCTTTGTATCTTTCCAACGGTATATAATATGAAACTTTTGGACATTGGAGACAAAAGTTATGATCTTTATGAGTGGAGATGCTCAGGAGAGTAACCTACTTTGTCTTAAGAATGACTTCGTCTTAAGTTTACTTTGCTTCGTCTTAAGTTGACTCTACTTTGTCTTAAGAGTCACTTCGTCTTAAGTTGACTCTGCTTCTTCTTAAAAGTTACTTCGTCTTAAGTTGACTTTGCTTCGTCTTAATTTGACTCTGCTTCGTCTTAAGAGTCACTTTGTTGGATCCCGATTTTTGAGTAAAAATAAGAAATATTTAAAAGTGAAGGTGTTGATTGAAAAACAAGAACTAAAGAGAAAAAATGTGAAAATATGAAAAAAAAATTGTGAAATAGTTGACTTTTTGGCCTTTGAAAGTTGACTTTTGATTTAGGCATAATTTGAGAAAATGATCTACATGAAACTTGTAGATTATGTC